>CM042568.1:12516515-12656515 GCA_023630585.1 Cranoglanis bouderius
ATTAGTCTCAAAGTATGCAAAGCAAATACTAAATTTATTAAAATCCCAATCAGGGGGTAATTGGAAGCCAGCCTCCCTCTGTTGGCTGAATGTATGCTCTCCATGATAATGGATTAGGACGAAGAAGCCCACTAAATCACTCTCACAGAATAAGGCTGGATAGATTATGTTTGGAAAAATCTGCATGGGCATAGGTGTTTGTGTGTGGGTGCATAGCACCTTATTGTTATAGTCATAGATAATCTCCTGGTCTAACTGTCTACTGTATGAGCTGTCTACTGTAAAAATTATACATAAACCACTCAAGGCCCAATCTGTGTACCATGTTTAGAGAAAAATTAAGGTCTGGCCAGGCCCCTGTTTTCGTTAACCTCAGCTTTGAATGATTGCCATTTATCCATACTAAAACTATAGCACGAAAAAAAAAAAAAAAGATAATTTCCAAAGCTAGAACTATATTTCACCTGCTGGCACAAAAGACTCTTTGTCTCTTAATAAAACACAGTCTGAACCTTGTGTTCATTTTGAGAGCACCGGCATTCAATATAATTGACTCGAGTCATCACATCCTGAACTCAATTAACACACAATTCTCAAGGTGCAAACATTATGAAGCAAAACTTTTCACACCAGTCAGAATGGAGGATTGGTCAAATAGTTCATATGATTGCTATGGAAGAGTGCATTGAAACTTTGCAGAAAGAGCTGAAATAAGAGGAAGGAGGCAGAGGAGGAAGAAAAAGAGCATGAATGGAACTCATCTATAGATATTAATATAAATATGGCATATGGTATGAGAGCGAGTGACACTGGGCAAAGAGCACAGTTTGAGCCACTTTAAGGTAGCATTTATAACTGTATATCTTTAAGACTCCAAAACAGGCAATTTACTGCTATCTGTTGTGACACTGGAATGTGGTACGCTGCTGTCTTACCTGCAGCAATAATGTGTTTCAGCTGACTGAACATAAAAAACACATACCATTTGTAACCAATTTAGTTCTCAGTTCCTTCTCTGTAGTTCTGCAGAGACCTTCACATATAGTTTGGTCTCACTCAATCACATAGTTGCAGGGCTAAAACCTGATAGTGATCTTGGCTACTGGTTTAAAAAGTATAATTAGCCTAATACCAGTGACCTTGCATAATGGTTTACTCAATATAGTAGTCAAATGTTAGCTACCAATATAACATGTGTTAGTAAGGTGTTGGGCCACCATAAGCTGCCAGAACAGCTTCAATGCACATTGGCATATATTCTCTGGAGCTGTACTGTAGGGATGAACACCGTTCTTCAAAAAGATATTCACTCATATGGTATCTTGATGTTAGTGGTGTTTAGCACATCACTCCAGAAATCTCTGAAAGCACTGTACTTTTTGTGGAAGTTTTTTGTTTTGTTTTTCAGACACTTTCTATTACATTATAACAGGGAGCTACATACTTACTGTATGGAATTGATCACATAATATAATATAATATATCTGTGTATATATATATATATATATATATATATATATATATATATATATATATATATATATATATATATATATATATATATATATATATATATATATAAATAACTCTGTTTATACAATTCAATATGCAGTACAGAAATATGTATACTTGATTTATATTTTATCCATGTTCTCCTCAACCCCACATCATCTACTCTCTTAATAGATGCATGAAATTTCCTTTGCCTACTTGATCAATCACGTGCAATATTCATAAGATCATGCAGATGCACATTAACCTTCCACCTCTTCTATGGGGTGAATTAGGAAGGGGGGGAGGGGGAATAATTAGTTTTTCAGTAATCTATTATCTTTTTTTCCTTTAGGCTTGGTAGACATTGTAATTTTTTGAGTTTTGATTGTAGTTCAATATTCAAGAGCATTTGTTGCTTAGCTATTTAGGGATCATATGATATGTAATTGCTGGCCATTTCGTTTGGAAATCTGTTTAACATAGTGTAAGCCAACATTTGCAAATTGAGCTGTCAAAATGCATAGTTTTGCCAGTATTGGAGATTGAATGAGAAAAATGTGTGTGTTCAGTGAATGTATTCTGTATAAAGGCAATGAAAAACTCATTCCCAGTTTGGTCTATATGGAGTGCTCTGCAAACTGAACGTTCCAAATAAAAAAAAGGCAAATGCATGACTGTAGACTGACATTTACTTCATCTCTAATAAAGATAATCGCATCTGTTCTTTGTGTGCAAAATTTGAGCTTGATTTCAGGGACGACCCGCAGGATTGCATCTTCACTGATGACCGAGGAATAAACTTTAACTAATAATGGAGAATATTATTGACCACCAGGATATTGTGGTACAATGTACACAGGAGGAGTTGCTCTGTGTGAGTCAATATGGGTCCATATACCAAAGCTTACTTTAATCAATGACATATATTTCATCAAGAGCAGAGAAAAGCTATATTGTTATATCAGATAATGTCAGTTTCAGCCACACTGCTGTGGTGGTGGACAGCCTGTTCCCTGACAAAATGTTTCCTCTGTCCTATTATGCTTTAATTAACACCACAGAGAAGCATTTGTAAGGAAGTGTAAGGTAGTGGAAAGTATATGACAGAAATCTGTATGAGCAGTGAAACCTTGTTCAGAGAATGCATGTGGGGACATTACAGTAGAGTCCTGCCAGAGCAAAGAACACATAGCAGGAGGTGCTTCCCACATCCCCTGTTGTTTTTATAGTTTAGTGCATTTTTAGTTTCCTAATTATAGTTTTGGAAAATTAGAGCACTGTGTTCAGAAAATGTGCTGTAGATTTCAGATCGGTTCTGTCTTTGTGACGGAGAAATGGTTAGTGATGAGAAACATAAACACAGTGATAGACAAGCAATAAAACAGACTGTCAGGGCAAGTCAGAAAGACATACAGACAGGAAATCATCCTGAGGCACTCATACACTATATTAGTAGCAACAGACAAATGTTGCGGTCCATTCTGAGGTGACGAAGCGTATGCAGCGTTTTTGGAAAAAGGAACGCCCTAGGCAGCTGTTTGTATGGTCTTACCAAATAGGAGGGATAAAAAGCATTTACTTCAAATAGCCCTTTTTAAAGGTCATTGCTGAAAGGACCCACTGATGGGCACTTCGCTCCCAAGATTCAGCAGCAGCAACCAGATGTTTTTATCTCAAATACTTCAAGTTAAAGAACAAAACATTGACCTTTCTTAAAGGAAATAGCCATAAGCAGTGCCATGGCAAGTTAGCAATATAGTGGCTCCATATTTAATTAATTAATTAATTATTTTTTTATATTTTTTTATTTTCTCTGCAATTATAAATAAGCCTACTTTATATTTTAAAAAGAAAGTTAAGTGAATTGTAATTGGTGAAATAAAATGTGCTAAAATGTGTGTAAAACTTTCAGTGTGAAAAAGTGTTTATATCACTTAATATTTGCTCTTTAAACTCCCAGGCTGGGGGCACAATTACATTCCTTACATTCCTTGTACAGTAACTATATCCCTTTCTTAATATTTTCACTGTAGCTAATGATTAATTATAGAATAAAGTAGGACAAATACCTGAAAAACTACATAATAATTAAATTATGTGAAATTTACGTAAGGATGACAGAACACCGGGTTTGTCTTCGAAGAAAAAAGACATTTAGCTGAATTTTAAAGGGCTGTTCCTTTCGACTTTTACAGCAGGAGACCCTTAACCCTTAACTTAAAAAGAGTTCCCATAACCTTCAGAGTGGGAAGCATACAGTCACGATCACTTCAGAATGGACTGCAGCCAGAAAGAGTTGCCTGACCTTGGCCACTTTGATGATGTCAGGTATGTGGAGGTAAGCAGCGACAGGGGGCAGCCCTTTGCCAATCAGGTAGGCCTCATCTGCTTTCTGTCTGTGCATTTGGCCTGTATCCTGCTCGGAGTACACAGCCACTGTCCGGATCCCCAGCTCTGTACATGCCCGGAATACACGGATTGCTATCTCACCTGGACACAAGAGGGAACACCCAGACATTAAGAAAAAACAGGAATTAAGACTGTCTCACCTACTGTTACATCAGAACAAATCTTAAATGGGAATAAAACATAATACTAGTCCAGCACACTCTGAAGGATGTATCCAGTGGCCTCACCTCTGTTGGCTACCATGACCTTTTTGATTGGTCGGTACTCAAGGCTCTGAGGTGATGTGTGGGCAGAGCGTGATAGCAAGTATGCTCTCCGGATAGAGAGCATGCCCAAACCATGCTTCACCACTCCCAAATAGAACACCATCCTGAGAGAGAGAGAGAGAGAGAGAGAGAGAGAGAGAGAGAGAGAGAGAGATAAATGTATGAGATAAACAAAGGGTTGGGGTGGGGGTGGGGGGTAGATAAGAACAGATTGTCCATTTCAAAAGCATCCTTCAATAAGACAGAATGAAATATAAAACTAAATGATGTGAGAGATGGGTCATGGTCCATAGAGGTACATGGTACAAGGGCAATATTGAACAAAATTACTGGACAATATTACTTACATAAATGCTCAAGACTGAACTAATGATCCACAAAGTTTTATGACAACAGTTAAGTGATGCCATATTCTCTTATTTCCTCCAACATTGTTTTGACTATCCACCATTACAGTCCTTATTGCCCCAGAAAGCAGACTTTTGCTTCAGTTGGTGTATGGTTGCTGCCATCTTATGGATCTAAGTAGTACTGCCATACAAAATTATTAAAGTTACTACCTTTCTCTGTCAAAATAAAAATGGTACATAAGCTGTCCACACATAGCTTTAAATATGCATATTGGTAATAAAGCATCATGCATCACACTGAATCAATAATCTCCTTAGCACTAATAACTTTTAGTGTAAGGCATACAGTATAATACAGCATTAGTGAGTCTTACATTCAGGTAACAAACTCTGTGTATAAACAGATAGCAGAAAATTTCTGTGGTTTGTATGCACAAGTCTTCCACCTTTGCATAAACACTAATACACTTGTGGCGAGGAGGAGGGCGTGGCCAGGTTGTGAGGATGCACACCTGGCACTGATCTGTCTAATCAGTGGGAGAGAGAGAGATAAAGGAGCGGCTGGAGGCGCCAGGGAGAGAGAGAGAGACGCACGTGCAACTCTCTCTCTCTCTGGCGCTTCCAGTGCTCCTTTATCTCTCTCTCTCCCACTGATTTGTCTAATCAGTGCCAGGTGTGCATCCTCACAACCTGGCCACTCCCTCCACCTCGCCACAACACTATAACCAGATGAACAACTTTGGAAGCCAAGGAACAATAATGAAAAGCACTGTATCCTTGTATAAAGGTGCTTCATATGAAGAAAATCTAAAACAGTTGATCTTACGCAACACACAAACACTTCCAGATTTTTCCTTGGATTCGAGAAATAATTAAACAATGACAAAAAAAATACGAAATTTAAAATTTCGATTCATCTGATCACAGAACAGTTTTCCATTTTGCCTCAGTCCATTTTAAATGAGCTTTGGCACCGAGAAGACAACGGCGTTTCTGGATCGTGTGCACATATGGCTTCTTCTTTGCATGATAGAGCTTTAACCAGCATTTGTGGATGGCATGTCGAAATTGTGTTAACAGACAATGAGTTCTGGAGGTGTTTGTTTGATATTATGTACTGTAGATGATGAGATATTCATAATCTTCGCAATTTTACGTTGAGGAACATTATTCTGAAATTCTTCCACAAATTGTAGACGCAGTTTTTTGCAGATTGCCAAACTTCTGCCCATCTTTACTTCTGAAAGACTCTGCCTCTCTAGGATACTCTTTTTATACCCAATCATGTTACTGGCCTGTTGCCAATTAACCTAAATAATTGCAAAATGTTCCTCCGGCTGTTTGTTTTTAGTAACACTTACTTTTCCAGCCTTTTGTTGGCCCTGTCCCAACTTTTTTGAGACGTGTTGCGGCCATCAAATTAAAAAAAAAAAAAAAAAAAGTTTTCTTAAAATGGTACATTTACTCAGATTTGATACGTTTTCTATGTTCTATTGTGAATAACATATGGGTTTATGAGATTTGCCAATCATTGCATTCTGTTTTTATTTACATTTTACACAGCGTCCCAACTTTTTTGGAATTGGGGTTGTAACATTTTTAAACAAAGTTTGAAAAATGACAGTCTCTATATAATTTGCATATAATATAATCCTGTTGTCATATTGTATATTGTACATTTTGCATGAATCACCTAAAAATGATCTAAACCTTCATGAAAAGAAATCATTGCATGTGTCAAAGTATTAAAAGTATTACTAACTAAACCTTCACAGAGAGTGTAAGAGAGTTTCTCACACACACGTACTGTACACACACCCTTACTTTGTACTTTCATAAGGAGAGGGTCACTAGGTTCATTTATTTTCTGATAATATGCCTATATCATGTATTTGACAGTGTGCTGTACGACAGTGAAGAGATACATTGTGCTTTAGTGCAAGATTCACAAGGTCACACATGCATACACATGTACAAGCAAAAACCTTAAGACCTGCCTGAGCATGCTTCCTTCCTCTCCACTTCACACATAATATGGCTAATGAAGCTAAAGCCAAGTCTCAGCACAGTCACAGAGGATACCTTATTAGGTTTTCAACAGAGAAGACTAAGCCCTGTTCCTGTCTTCAGTGCAGCTATAATTGCTGTGCTTAATGATAAGAAAGGGCAAGCTACTCAAAAACCCCAATGTGTCTCCTTTTCCTGCCTATTAACCTTTATGTAGTGATCTAAAATCTGGTCAAAGTAAGCCAGGGTTCACAGAATAATTTCCCCATAATATTATTCTTCACATATACTGCATTTATTTCAGAAACTGCACTAATGTATGTGATGTTGCTATATTTGTAAATTAAAGTGGTATTGCATAATGGAATCAAGGGGAATGTATGGACCTACTGACCAACCCAAAGCCCTGCCCATGCACCAAAATAGAAGTCAAAAAGTATTTAATAGATCAGTTTTGGGAATCAAAAAAAATGTAAAAGCCATCAACAAGCCCTCACAAGGCCAAACGCTTCTGCTCTCAGGTCGAGCTGGTCTATATTAGCTAGCTAACTTCAATTTCTTAAGTTATTGCACATTTTCAATCCTAGTCTTCATATGAGGGTAGTTATAGTTGAACAATCCACACTGGCTTACACTAACTCTCATTTCCAGTGAATGATGCTGCAGGCCCAGATTAGTTACTAACATTTAGCATGCTGGATAACTTTAGTTACATTTGGACTGTTAACGCTGCAATCTTCAGGATCATTTTCATACACGTGGCATAATATTTTTTTTTCTTATATCACCAAGTAAACAGCATAAAAAAAACTATACGTCCCATACAGTACACACATCTAGCCAGCATCAGCAAGACACTTTAATAGGAACACCTGTACCCTTGCACATTCATGCAACTATTCAATCAGCCAATCATGTGGCTACAGTGCAATGCATAAAATCATGCAGATACAAGTCAAAAGCTTCTGTTAATGTTCACATCAGACATCACAGTTGGCAAAAAATGTGTCAGGGACTTTGATCATGGAGTGGTATGAATATTTCAGAAACTGCTGATTTCCATGGTTAGCAGAAAGGCATTTCAAAAATGCACAACATGCTGAACCTTGAGAATCACCTTTTTTTCTCTTTTCAGATGTTTCATGTGAACATTTACTGAAGCTCTTGACCTGTATCTGTGTGATTTTATGCGCTGCACTGCTGCCACATGATTAGTTGATTAGATAATAGCGTGAATGGGCAGGTATTCCTATTAATGTGGTGGGTGGGAATATCCATGTTCATGGCTCAACTGACCAAGACTTAGGGCAGACAGTAACAGTGATAAGCATAGCTTAGGATCTGTCAATTAGCATTTCTCACTCATTCCCTAGTTTTATTTGGTATTCCTAGAGTATACTTATAATGTAACTAATATTCCTAATTGCATTCAATTCACAATATATGAATTTGTGGTATGAAATGTAATGTTAATTTTAGCTCTTGCAAACTAACAAGGGAAACTGCAGCCTTATTATTCTTCCCACTTGTTAGGACCAGGAACATGGCTGATAATTAAAACAGATCTTATTCTATTCCATCCCTGCCTAGACAATCCAGACAATTGTATATCATTGAAAAGCGCTGCCAGTTTCATGTTCAGTTTTAAAAGTATGTTTTACTCAGTTGGGCCTGTCGTTGATGTTGCACTGTATGACCTTGTAACTCATTGTCAGAATGGCTTTGAGTTCACCACCTGAATTGTAAGCGGTTTTACTGCCAAAATATATAAGCAATTGAGTTATGTGCAGGTTGGATACCAGCTAAAACGTTAACACAAATATGACTGATCTGTCTCACACACAGTTTACATCACTGTCTGTATACTTAAGTCTGAGAATGACGTATGATGTGTGTGTGTGTGCGTGCAATTTAAAACGATGGCTGTGAGGTATGTTTAATCAGACCAGCTTATCTTGTCTGAGTGTAGTGATCAATGAGAGATCAGCAAACAAAGCTACCATATCAATTATTAGTACAGAAAAATACACTGTCAATCACTCCTAATCTGTGTAACATATGAATTTCAGGACAATCACTAACACTACAGAATTAGGTAATAGATATGAGGTGTAATCTAGGCTAATTCTTTGAAGTAATCAATCTATGGCTTTAAAGAATGTGTTACAGCAGAATGAGGTTTAGTCAGACAATTAATTGGGAGAGTGAGGATATTCTGAGCTCTAAAGTGCACCTAAACTGTTTTTGTCTTGTGGGCTTGTAAAATGTGAGCAGTTGAAAACTTCTATCTCATTATCTCCCAAAAATACACACTGCTATTCCTCCTTACTTGTCTAATTCTGGCCCCGTCTCACCTACACACTTTCCCAGGAAAAAGAAGAGACATATTAGCCCAAACACCCTGCACCTTGTCCTCAGATAAAACATCCAAGGACATCACCTCTTCAAACTTAGACTTTACGACTCTTTGCTCTCTTTTGTTAGTCAACGAGACCTTTTGCAAGTCAGCACCCATCCCTGCATTCTCTTGGGTAAATTAAAGCCAGTTATCATCCCGCATTCCACTTCAGAGTAAAAGGTCATAAATAAATGAGAGCAGTACACGGGTTAGTGATTTACTAGATCTTTGACTTTAAAACTTTAATATCTTGATTATAGAGTGATTCTTCTTACTAATGAAACCCAATATGTGATGTTAATTTACACTGGTCAGAGGACTGGTCTTTCAGACGAGAATTAAGTTCAGTCCTGGACTAAAATGAATTTTATATATACAATTCTCAATGACACAACACCGGAAGTCTTTCTTTTCACATATATGTGGCAGGCTGAGAAAACACATTGAGATGGTAACATTTTGACATTTTCCACCATATACAGTGCAGTATAATTCTGAAAATTAGAAGTTTTCCTTAACTGAAATTGGTGTCTTATTTGGACATATAGTAAAGTTCTAGCATTTTAAAGACTGTTCACCATCAAAATTAAATCAGGAGAAATATTTCAAGATGCTTGGCCTACCTCTACATTTATAACCTAATCGACTTATGGAAAAACAATGATGACATATTTTACTCACAAGATGTGGACGATGGGAAATGAGTTCTGAAATCATTCTGATTCTATGCAGCATCTGCATCAGTCTCATCACCTGAGCTAAAATTCAGACACAGCTTTTAAACACAAGCCTTTTTTCACAGTCATGTGAATTCACAGATGGTTTCCCTTATCCTGCTGCCACCCTCTTTCTATTTGACTTGCTATTGCTTCCCTGTTTGTCTTTTTAACTGCACACTGTTGCTCTGTGTCATCAGTGGGGCAAACACAGCTCCATTAGAGCACATAGGAAGTCACCCAAGCAGTTTGTGTGAGTTAACATAGAGTGCTAACATTTTAGCTTTAGCCTTGTAAGTCAACATGGACAGCTGGAACAGCTGTTAAATAGCTGCAAACAGTGCCCCCCCCCATGCATAGCTTTTCAGTAAGTAAAGTCAAGTATGGGAACACAACTAATAAGACAAATAAGCTAAACATGCGTTTTGAAGGCAGTGGAGCAAAAACTGGAGCAGCAACTTTTGCCATACTCAGCATTGTTGCTTGTCAGGTCAAAACAACTAATAACTTTCTGGCAATGCTAAAACATTATTCATGGCAAACTTTTGTTGTATGAGTTGTGGTCTGACAATGAACCATCCCAGACTCCATGTTTTCATTAAAATAACAATGATTTTACAGTTCTTTAACATTATTCTAAATGCAATTGTTAGTGCTAATATTAGAAACAGCCTATTATGTTAGATTCATGTCTATATATGACTGTCACACTTGTAACTGTATCATAGCCCCGAAAGTGCTGTCACTGACTCTGTTAATGGACTAATTTGCGTTTTGTATTTCTACAGTACAACAAAAATCATGGTCATGATATTTATGAGGAAAACTCTTACCTACCAGTAACAAAGTTATGGCACAAAACGTATACACATACTGTAGGAACACATTCATGTCATGATCATGGTGTGTCTCTTCCATTAGCCGGCTCTTTCGTTCAAACCACACAAAACGTACGGTTCTGATGTCTAATCATGTAATTTGGACTGGCAATGTTGCTTAGTCTATTTACGTCTAGTGTATGTCTACGTCGTTCATGTTTAATACACCTGCTATTGTAGTTCACGTGTGCCTTCTCAATCACTGCTGCTGTCATGTTATGGATGTGTCGGCCATCATGCTAATTATTTATTTATTACACCAACACTTAACTCGACTTATAGAACTGCACGGACTTACAGCCTGTGCTAGAAGGATTCAGCCTCAGCCCCATTTTATTTTTTTAAAATAAAATAAAATAACATAACATAAATAATTATAATAAAAAAATTAATAATCTAATTTAATAAATGAATTTTAGATGATGTGGATGTCAACAATTGAGCCATGTCTTTTTATGAGCCATACAATTTTTATGTAACTAAATGAAACAAAAGGTGCAATGATTTCTTTGTGGTTATCTGATTTTTACAAGCTGATCAATCTTACTTCATTTCAGGGTTATAAAGTTTTTAGAACTCTCGGCCGATTTGTGTGTTTTGTGTCTCGTAAATATTAATCAAAATCAACATGAACTCTGTACACAGGGTTTTTTTTTTATTTATTTTTTTTATCAGCCCCTGGATGTACTAATGATGTAACTGATAAACTGCATATTTATTTATTTAGGTGTGTTTTCTCTGAGCATGCTACTCATAAATTGTTGTAAAGCGATTGCAAAGTATTGTAAGTTTACATGCAAGCATACAACACACTATAATCGCTCCAATATGACTTAAACTGCACGTGACACATGGGAACATGTTATAAACGCTATGGCGCATTAACAAAGATTCCCTTTTCAGATAATATATGCATTGCAAGTACATTAAACATCCTATCAGTACATTATACTTACTACTAACTGATAGGTGTACTGTAGCTATAAGAGTGACCAAACCTAACTACTCAGTTCATATTGTTTAAACCTTAAGCCTGTACGCCAAACAAATACAGCAATCAAAGGTCCTGTAGTGATCTACATGCACACGCACGCCCACACACACACACACGCACCCACACGCACACACACACACACACACACACACACACACACACACACACACACACAAACACACACACACACACATATGAATGGTATGTCATGTGACCAAATTAATACCCAAACAAACAGTTAAAAAGTTCACATGCAAATTTATACATGACTAACAAACTATGTGCACAGACAATATGCAATCCAGCTGATACACAGCTGCATGTCCAGTGCAAACACATCAAAACAAACTTAATAAAAACCTGATTCCATGTAGCATGTAAGGCATAAACATTCACGTGTAACACACAATCACCTAAATGTAATACTATACCAGTTTAAATAGATAGCAGATACGAGATAGATCTATCTACAATAGATAGATAGCAGAGACAAGTCTGAGACTGAAAACTCACCTGAATCCACCTGCAGTAAGCAGTTTTCAGCTAACAAGCAGATGAATGAAGCAGAAACACTTTGGTCTTGATATTGACTTATTCTGAAGGAGAAGGAGTAGGATACAGTGTAGTAGGAGTAGGATACAGCAGACAGTGAACAAGAATGTCAGGCCTTGTCCTGTTTGGAACACAACATTCGGTGCTCTCTCTCTCTCTCTCTCTCTCTCTCTCTCTCTCTCTCTCTCTCTCACACCTGAGGCTGCTTATTATGCAACACAGGCATGCCCCCATTCATATCAGCCAATCACAGCCAGCCTGACTACAAGAGCAAAGAGCGGCAGGATTTAAAGAGAGATTGAGTAAGAGATGGATAAACGAGTGAGAGGAAAAGAGGGCAACAGTTGCATTCTATAGGCCCATATGGGACACCTTAAAAAACAGAATGAAATAACATTTTCAAAAGACAAAATAATAAGCATAATATTAACCTTTAACAAAAGTGAAGATCAGCTTGTAAAATATTAAATGAAAGCAGCAGATACAGTTCCTTGCACAAGTATTCACCCCCACCGCTGAATTTTTCCACATTTTATTCAATTAGTCCATAACATTTCAAATGGTTTTCCAGTAGCTAAAAATATATGAATGTTGTGACTGCATATGTTTTCACTGCTGCTGCTATGAAACCCCTAAATTTGTTCTGGTGCAACCAGTTTCAAGTCATATAATTAATTAAACAGAGTCAGTCTGTGTGCAAATAAAGTGTCGCATGTTCTCAATATAAATACACCAGTTGCTAGAAAGTCCCAGAGTTTGCTAGAGAACTTATCTTAAGAAATATCACCATGAAGATCAAGGAGCTATCGAAACAATTCCAGGACATGTTTATCTTATTATGTTCCTATAACACCTATGGCTTATTAATACAAGTACTTCAGTGAGAAGTATGTATGCATGGTATATACAGTACATGTATATATGAGCATACTGTTTTCCTAGCGACTAAACAACTGTTTTCCTAGCAACAGTTACATGGGGAAAAAAAAAAAAAACTAATTCACAGCATATTAATAACTTTTCACTTAACTAATTTAATGTAGTTTGTTTGTGTTATTATTTAATTTTTTTTTTCTTTTTCTTTTTTTTTTAAGAATTTGTCACATCATGGGCCACAGGGCCAGTTGTTAATGGCTGGTTGTCTTGTAGCCTGTTTGTTCAGACCCTCTAGTGGTGTAAACGCCGGTGTCTACAGTCTGACGGTTGTACAAAAATTTTAAAGAAAATAGCGACAATATCAACAAAAGCTTTCAAAGTAATAAATGATCTATTGTCTCATAGTCTCATTGCTGTGGAACGCTCAATAACTGAACAGACGTGTTGCTTCGGGACTTGTTTACAGCCTGCTGGAATTCCTGATGTAATGTGGTTAAGTATTTGGGAAATCACAAACAAAATCAGTTTTCCATAAATAAATCATGTTCCAACAAAGCAATAATAAAATACAGCTGATGGGTAGAAACAACAGGTATATCATCATTTATTTAGTTTATTTAATTTAGAATGTGTCTGTGAAGTTTCAATCTAGCCACAGGAGATCACAAGCCAGTGTACTTTTTGTGCCGGTCCCAAGCCCGGATAAATAGAGAGGGTTGTGTCAGGTTAACAACAACCGCCATCGGTGCCGTTGACCTACAGGGCACTGGTGGAAATTGGGCTACTGTTGGTCGAAGAAGGAGAGGAGGAAGGTGTGTTAGAGGAGGAAGGCGTGTCCGTAGGCAGAGAGAGAAGAGGAAAGGCAGGAGTTTAGGACTGAAAGTAGGGACTTTGAATGTTGGTACAATGACAGGTAAAGGCAGAGATCTGGTAGATATGATGCAGAGGAGGAAAGTCGACATTCTGTGTGTCCAGGCGACCAGGTGGAAAGGGAGCAAGGCTAGAAGCATTGGAGCAGCGTTTAAACTGTTTTATCATGGTGTGGACAGGAAGAGAAATGGAGTAGGAGTGATCCTGAAGGAGGAGTTTGTGAAGAATGTTCTGGAGGTAAAGAGAGTGTCAGATAGGTTGATGAGTCTGAAGCTGGAAATTGAAGGTGTGATGTTGAATGTTGTTAGTGCTTACGCTCCACAAGTAGGTTGTGAGCAAGAGGAGAAAGACAGATTCTGGAGCGAGCTTGAGGAAGTGATGCAGAGTGTTCCCAGAGGTGAGAGAGTGGTGATAGGGGCAGACTTTAATGGACATGTTGGTTAAGGGAATAGTGGGGATGAGGAAGTGATGGGTAGGTTTGGTCTTCAGGTAAGGAACCCAGAAGGACAGAGGTTGGTAGACTTTGCTAAAAGTATGGAGATGGCTGTGGTGAACACGTACTTTCAGAAGAGGCAGGAACACAGGGTGACATATAAGAGTGGTGGCAGGAGCACCCAGGTGGACTATATCTTATGTAGACACTATAATCTGATGGAGATTAGCGATTGCAAAGTAGTGGTAGGAGAGAGTGTAGCTATGGATGCATAGGATGGTGGTGTGTAAGATGACTCTGGTGGTGAGGAAGATGAAGAGAGCAAAGGCAGAGCAGAAGACAAAGTGGTGGAAGTTGTAAAAGGAAGAGTGCTGTGTGGTATTCTGGGAGGAGTTGAGACAGGCTTTAGGTGGTCAGGAGGTGCTTCCAGATGACTGGACTACCACAGCCAAAGTGATCAGGGACACAGGTAGGAAGGTGCTAGGTGTGTCATCTGGAAAGAGGAAAGAAGACAAGGAGACTTGGTGGTGGAATGAGGAAGTTCAGGAGAGTATCCAGAGGAAGAGGTTAGCTAGGAAGAAGTGGGACAGTGAGAGGACAGAGGAAAGTAGACAGGAATATAGGGAGATGCAGCGTGAGGTTAAGATAAAGGTGGCAAAGGCCAAACAGAAAGCTTATGAGGATATGTATGCAAGGTTAGATAGTAAGGAAGGTGAGAGGGATTTGTATCAGTTGGCGAGGCAGAGGGATAGAGATGGTAAGGATGTGCAGCAGGTTAGAGTGATTAAAGATAGAGATGGAAATGTGTTGACAGGTGACAGGAGGGCGAGGGAAAGATGGAAGGAGTACTTTGAGGAACTGATGAATGAGGAAAATGACAGAGAGAGAAGAGTAGTAGAGGCAAATATTGTTGAGCAGGAAGTAGAAAGGATTAGCAAGGGTGAAGTTAGGAGAGCTTTGAAGAGGATGAAGAGAGGAAAGGCGGTTGGCCCTGATGACATACCAGTGGAGGTATGGAAGTGTCTAGGAGAGATGGCAGTAGAGTTTTTAACTAGGTTGTTCAACGAGGTCTTAGAGAGTGAGAGGATGCCTGAGGAATGGAGGAGAAGTGTTTTGGTGCCAATTTTTAAGAACAAGGGAGATGTGCAGAGTTGTGGAAACTACAGAGGTATTAAGCTGATGAGCCATACAATGAAGTTGTGGGAAAGAGTAATGGAAGCAAGGCTAAGGGGAAAAGTGAGCATTTGTGAGCAGCAGTATGGTTTCATGCCAAGAAGGAGCACTACAGATGCAATATTTGCTTTCAGAATGTTGATGGAGAAGTACAGAAAGGGTCAGAAAGAGCTGCATTGTGTCTTTGTAGATTTAGAGAAAGCATATGACAGGGTGCCAAGAGAGGAGCTGTGGTATTGTATGAGGAGGTCTGGAGTGGCAGAGAAGTATGTTAGAGTGGTGCAGGATATGTATGAGCGCAGTAGGACAGTGGTAAGGAGTGCAGTAGGTGTGACAGAGGAGTTCATGGTGAAGGTGGGACTGCATCAAGGATCGGCTCTGAGCTCCTTCTTGTTTGCGGTGGTGATGGACAGGCTGACAGATGAGGTCAGACAGGAATCTCCATGGACTATGATGTTTGCGGATGACATTGTGATCTGTAGTGAGAGCGGGGAGCAGGTGGAGGAAACTCTAGAGAGGTGGAGGTTTGCTCTGGAGAGAAGAGGAATGAAGGTTAGTCGCAGCAAGACAGAATACATGTGTGTGAATGAGAGGGATCCAAGTGGAACAGTGAGGTTACAGGGAGAAGAGATAAAGAAGGTGCAGGATTTTAAGTACTTAGGGTCAACAGTCCAGAGCAATGGGGAGTGTGGAAAAGCGGTGAAGAAGCGTGTGCAGGCAAGTTGGAATGGGTGGAGAAAAGTGTCAGGTCTGTTGTGTGATAAAAGAGTACCAGCAAGAATGAAAGGAAAGGTGTACAGGACAGTAGTGAGACCAGCGATGTTGTATGGTTTGGAGACAGTTGCACTGAGGAAAAGACAGGAGGAAGAGTTAGAGGTAGCAGAGCTAAAGATGTTGAGGTTCTCTTTGGGAGTGACGAGGATGGATAGGATCAGGAATGAGTAAATCAGGGGGACAGCACATGTGAGATGTTTTGGAGACAAAGTTAGAGAGGCCAGGTTGAGATGGTTTGGACATGTTCAGAGGAGAGAGAGTGAATATATCGGTAAAAGGTTGCTGAGGTTAGAGCTGCCAGGCAGGAGGCCGAGAGGAAGACCAAAGAGGAGGTTTATGGATGTAGTGAAGGATTACATTACATTTTGCGTAACCATCTACTGACATGTTTTTGGGAGTTGGCAGGAAAACTGGAGAAACGGGAAGAACGTGCAATTCCACTCAGAGCTCAGGATCGAACCAGATGCTGGAGCTGTGGGGCAACAACACTACCCACTGCTCCACCATGCCACCTAGTACTAGTATTATTGTTATAATTAATAGTAGTAGTCAGCTATAGTAACTGCTAATACACTGCTCAGTAGCCGTGATTTTAGTATAGTGAAATCTGAAGAAAATGGTACATTGCTACATTGCCTGTGATTAACAATTTTACAATTTTATCCAGTAAGCAAACAGTTAATGTTACCATTCATATGTGTGTGTGTGTGTGTGTGTGTGTGTGTGTGTGTGTGTGTGTGTGTGTGTGTGTGTGTGTGTGTGTTTGTGTGTGTGTGGTTTACAACCAGGTGCCCAGTGTCTTCAAAGTTAATATGTGCAACTGTTCAAAGGTCTAGAATCACGTTTGTTCACTGCAGTCTACACAACATTTTGTTATGGTGACATATCTAGGCCATAGTTCATGGAGAAAATGGGTTAAAATATGAGTAGAATTTATGACCAAAATGTGAGCGCTGTACTGTACTCTACTGTACTCTAATTTACTACTGCAAATGTGAGTACAGAGTACTGTACTCCAACACACAACTGATATATCTGATAGTTGCCCAGGGTTTCTACATCTGTCACTGCAGACAGTATATTTACCTTTTATCAAGTTGCAGGTTCGATGCACTCCTAACCTCACATGAGGTCTCATCAATGAAATTGGTACATTGTGGAATATAAAATGGATTAGGCACTTGTCCATCCATATCTGTTATCAGCTCTTACATTTGGCCTATACCTGCTGCCAGCTCCAATACAGTACAGACACTCTCTCCTCATACATGGGACTGCTTAATGGAGTCTTCTGTTCTTGCCACTGCAACAAGGCAAAGACATTTTCCTTTTTTTATTCCAAGCAGGCTCTTAAGCCATATCTGGCTGCACAGCATTAGAAAACAATATTTCCATAGCCTGCAATGCATGCGTCAAACACTGCTAACAGCATTATGCTGCAGTTAATGAAAAGACTCCGTACAGTAAGTGTCTGTTGCAAATGTTCAGGCCAAACAATTTGGGCATTGATCATGCCCATCACTGAACTCCTTCAAGGCTTGGCGGAACTATGCAAATTTCACAAATTTTCAACAATTTACACGTGCTATATTTTTATTCTACCGTCTACCAAAATGATTTACTCTGCATCCACAGTACCAGGGGCAGTGGTAGCTCAGTGGTTAAGATGTTGGGCTATTGATTGGAAGGTCATGAGTTCAAACCCCATCACCACCAAGCTGCCACTGTAGGGCCCTTGAGCAAGGCCCTTGACCCTCAACTGCTCAGATGTATAAATGAGATAAATGTAAGTCGCTCTGGATAAGGGCATATGCCATAAATGTAAATGTAGTACCCTCACTGCTACATGCCAACTTAAACAAGAGGCCATATGTCTTGTTCAACAAAACAATCAATCATAAAGAGAAAAAAATATAACAAGTCAAATATTACTGTCACCTACAGTGTGCCTCAGTACACTCTACCTGATATTTCGATTTTTACCAAGAACAAGATTAACATAAACTTTGAATTCACTTCCTCAAATGCTTGATACATGGGGTGTCACTGTCACAAGCTGATGAAACTGATATTACTACATGGCAAGGAAACAACTATGCTAATTTTTAATGAAAACCCTGTTTGTCCAAAACAGAAGGAAGTAGAATAGTCCAAAACTGAAATGACTGAATGTCAAAGCTCTCTTTTACACGAGCTGAATAGCATGTGTTGCCCATTTTGTCCGTATGCTTAAATAAATATGCAATTTTTAGCTGTGTAGCAAAAGGTACAAAATGTAGTGCAGTGTCAGTAGAAATGGATTATTTTTGTACCTAGAACATGATATACTAAGCCTGAAAGTCACTTTCGGAGTGGCAATTGCATGCATAATTTTCCTATTATTACTAGAGTAATGTGGGTTTTATATTAAATATTTACCTGTTTACATGTTCACATGTCCAAGCCAACAGCACATAAACAGACCATTTAAAAAGTTTTTATTCACAATTATCTTATTAACAAATTCCACAGTTATGTTATTTTAGCTTAATGTTTATTTTGAACTGTTTTTTAGTACACCTTGGAATTTGTACTTAGAAGTTAAGATAGCTAACACATGTTATGGTGAATGATCAATGAGTATGCCTCATGAATTTAACATATATAAATAAAAATGTCTTGACAAATCTTTTATTGGAGCTTTAAATGTAAACTTATCATCACAAGCCTTTATGAGTGCTATGATTACACAGAGTTCCACAATAGCTTAGATAAGAGCTGCCTCCATCTATAGACTTCCCTCTGACATCAGTTCAGCACAGCATTGCTTCATTTGCCTGACAAAATCCCCATGTCTCTCTGCCTGGGGCCTTGATTCAGTTTACCTGATAAAAATATTGCTGCCTACCTGATAAATGAAAATGAGATGCCTTTCAACAGGGAGTTTGTCTCACAATGTTTGCTAACAGATTTGATAAACTGTCTTATCTGTTTTATCCTTTTTTAAACAGTTTCATCCTGGCTAGATAAAGTATAGAACTGGAGGCAAATATATTTTATTCTGAATGTGGGCAGTAAAATGGCGCAGTGGGTAGTGTTTCTGCCTCACAGCTCCAGGGTCCTGGGTTTAATCCTGAATTCGGCTTACTCTCTGTGTGTAGTTTTGCATGTTCTCATTTTTTGTTTGGTTTTCTCTGGGATCTCCAGTTTCCTCCAACTATCCAAAAACTTGGCTATGCTAATGTAATAGTCATGTGTGGGTGTTATGAGGCTCATTTCCCAAATAGAATCCAAAGACACTCCAAAGGATAAATCCTTCACCTAACAAATCCAGTAATACTTACTCAGCACAAACAATAAAACCTTTTAATGCATTTAGCTCTTACACTAAACTGACCATAGTTTGAATGAGTGTGTGAACCCTGTGTGTACATTATGCCTTGCAATGGACTGGTATCCCATCCAGGGTGTATTCCCACCTTGCACCCTGTGTTCCTGGAACAGATTTGGATCTGCCTCAACCATAACCAGGATAAAGCTCTTACTGAAGATGAATGAATGAATGAATGAATGAATTGTACAGAATAAGCCCGACTGTATTTTTACTTCAGCCTGCAATCTTGAAATTACAAATAAATTCTACTTATAATCTTGTGATTTTTTTTTAGTTGAGTGTAATATAATTTCAGTATTTAGGTAAGTGGAATAATGGATTAATGAGCAGTTGAAGTGTTGATGTGCTGACTTTAGGGCCAAAAACCATTAATGCTTTCATCAGATAATTTTCCATGCTGACATGCACTACAAGCATAGATGCATGCGCAATACACTTGAAATCCTGAAACCTGGTAAAACAGAAGTAACAATGAATCAGATTTGGAGACACAACTGTCTATGGACAGGTTGTGACCATTGCAAAATAAAGTTCTAGTATTGAATAGTAGTGTATAAGCATTTAGTACTGACAAAATTTGTCAATAGATATCAAACTTTCAATGTCCTAAACATGCAGATATGGTGCTAAATAGAGCACTGCAAAACACATTCCTTTATCTACATGATGAAACAAAAGAAAGAAAACCAAATATAAGATCTGATCAATATATGAGTTACTGAGGTTTTATGTTCCACATATCACTGCTTGTATGTTATCGTATGCTTGTAAAGTTGCTGTAACAGTTTTAGAATTTGTTACATTTATTTAAGACCTCTTCTACTGTCAGCGATATAAAATGTTACTACGCATAATATTAATACATTTGTGACTGTTCCACTGAGAATTATTCAAATAGCTTAATACTGTAATAACAGGTAATAGTGTTCCTTAAACAGTAACAGATATTCCTTGTGTTTTTTAATGTAATGTGTACAAAATGCACAAAAATGCAGGAGCAAGATCATTTAGCAAACCATTATTTATACTATATGATCTAGGTGTTAAGTACAATATGTTAAATGGCCATGAAAAAGTATTTGGAATATATGACATTTCATCCAGTAAATGCATTTTAGATAAGAATTAAAAAGTGAGCTGGAACCAAGGTCTTATCCTCTTACATAAATTAGGCGTAGTAACTTCTAGCAAAGGCAGTGCTCTTCTTTTATTTGCACACAAAAAAGAAATACTTTAGAATAAATGTATTAGAATAATACATTTTGAAGTGCTATTTTGATGTACAGTTACCCTTCACTTCTTAGATGCTTCTCTGACTAATGTCCTCTTTACCTGGTCATTGACTTTTGTTGGACAGTCTCCTCTAGGCAGAGTCACTGTTGTGACATATTTTGTCCATTTTTAAATAATGGATTTAATGGTGCTCTTCTGGATCTTCATTGTTTGGGATATATTTTTGTAAACTTCATGATGTTTGTTTAGGTATATTCTCTAACTTATTTTGCCCCTATACTTGTCTCCACAACCATAACTTCATTGTAATTATTCAAGCCCAGCACTGTGACAGCATTGTAATTATTTACCCCACACCAGCATTGTAATACCCTGATTTAATCAAAAGAACAAATTAATTTATCACAGACTGATAAGACAGTAGCATGACAAAGAGCCCTGCTGTCCCAGCACAGGTAGCAACATCAACTGAAATGTTTTAAAGCAAATTCTAGGGTTACCTAAATAGTCAACAGCTAGCTATTATAGGGGTGCCCAGTAACTAGCTATCAATAGCTATTTAGTGTTTTTACCGACATGGGACTGGTGCTGGTGCCAGGCTGACCGCAATCCTGAGCTGTTTTTTCTATTTCAATTATTTTTTGGCTGCTAGCTGCTGGTCTGAAAACAAGGCACAAACAAACATGACTTGGGAGGGAGTTGAGGATCCATGTGCAGGAGGTTTTATTAAGCCAAAACAGAATCTGAAACTCAATGCCATAATGGTACAGTTACATGCAGAACTGAGAAGTTACATTTTTTTCTATCTTTTTTATAGTTTATATTTATATTTTTATATTTTTCTTTTTCTATTTCTATGTAAGCAAATTCTGTTTTTATGCAAATTCTGTTTTACATCAATGGACAGTCATAACATGCATTTTACTGCATGTCATACTGTGTATGGTTCTGTGTGTGTGTGTGTGTGTGTGTGTGTGTGTGTGTGTGTGTGTGTGTGTGTGTGTGTGTGTGTGTGTGTGTGTGTGTGTGTGTGTGACCAATAAAATTACATTTGATTTGATTTGATTTTGGTAGCAGTGGTCAAACACAGAAAAGCAGTGGGAGGTGGTAGCTCAGTGGTTAAGATTTTGGACTACTGATTGGATCATGAGTTCAAACCCCAAACTGCCAAGCTGTCATTGTTGGGCCCTTGAGAAAGGCCCTTAACCCTCAACTGCTCAAATGTATAAATGAGATAAATGTAAGCTGCTCTGGATAAGGACATCTGGCGTAAATGCTGTAAATGTAAAAGCACAATATAATTAAATAAAGGGCAAATGCAAAGAGCAATCAAAAGGCAATGCAAGGGTTCAAAACACATGAATGCTAACCGCAGTATACAGAGCTTATGTTGCAATCCATTGTAAAAAACCGACAACCGACATGGAAAAGTGCAATGGAACAGCCATTCATCTCAGAATCCCCCTAACCTGAGTTCTCTGGCATAAACACACCTGATGTTACAACAATATGGTGGTGCACAGTCAACAGTAAATAGATTTCCCTTTACATAATTTTCTACTTGAAAAAACTTGATTTTATGTATTATGGACTGTAGCTTCTCATCACTAATTGTGTAGAAATAATTAAATAGATCTTCTTTATATGTTTATATTATTTAATTCAGAGACTAGCCATACAAATATGACCTTCCCTCTAGGATTCCATGTTTTTTTTTTTTTCTGAGCCAGAGCACTGACTTTACCGAGTTTAGATTGGAACGTGGGAAAACCAACTTGGAACTTTCAGAGTTCTGAGTATAATGGATTGCAGTAACCGTACATACTAATGCACAAAGGATGGCAAGACTTCATGATTAGACCATGGATGTGTTGGTCTTATATATCAATTTATTAGCAGGAGGTAACCTGAAGGTAATCAGAACTTGGGGGAAGAGGACCTCTGAGAGGTAGGTGCTTTTCAGAGCATTAATGGTAACATGGCAAGCTGCCCTGTCATCTTTTATTCCTTACTTAAATTACTGTTTTAAAAATTTATGATGTACAAAATCACACATCTGGAATAATTTAGCTCAGTGTCAGATTATCTCAATTAGCTCAGACTCTCAGCTTTTACGACCCACTGTCTGTACCTGGAAGTACATGCTCACAGGTTGTGTGTCAGAGCAGATAGGAGAAAGAGTTTGGCTCGGTTTATTTGCCCTTCACTGTAATACATCAGCACAACCACATGGTGTCAGTAAAAGCACATAGATTTTTAAAGCTCTAAAATGCTGAACAATTTCAACTTTTCGGATCGAAGGTATTTCAATCTGAAGGGACATGCTGTCTTACAAACAGACGCATCAGAGTTCGATCAGACTTCCAAGCTAACATGAGCTGATTACCTACTGGTATCTCACTGAACATAAGTGCGCTCAATAGAGAGCAGAAGCCATTATTTCATACCCTGTGTAGTGTACATGGATTAGAGAAGCATTTGGAAGGCATTCAGCCATTGTTCTTTGTTCAGTGGATCGATGATTTGGGTAAAATCTATTGCATTGAATATAATGCAAAGAGTTTCCTTGTGAAAGAATGGGGGGGTGGGGGATTGATCTGTTTAGCAAGTTGGTTTATTGCAAAGGTATTTAGAGTGAGATTTAGGAACAAACTTAGAACAGTAATAATGTTCTGTGCCAATGTATAAATGTATTTAGATACAAAAACGTACATATTATATATGTTGTATAATGTATACATTAAAATTTATATTGATGATGTACTGATCTCAGACTGACATGGTATTTTAGAAGAAAACAAGATGGGCTAAAGGATAGACCTTAAGACATTAAAAAGTTGAAGAATGTTTTCAACCATAAAAGAACAATCATTCTTCTTCATTAGGCCCAAGCACTCAGTGAACTGAAAGTCCAATAATGAATGAAATCAAAGTTAATCTGGACTATAATTTCTCTGTATTTATCTTTACATTTTCAGCATATCTCTTTCATCTCCATTTCTAGAGTTGTTCAGCTATTATAGAAAATATTCCTTATCTTCCTTATTAACTGAAAATCTCATTTTAACAAATTCTCTTTAAGCAAATTTCTTATTTTGCCTCTCAGTATATTTGATATTCCCAGGTCAGCGCTTACCATTCTCCAAATGTGTGATCTATTAGCTGATCTATTTACACTGTTCCAGTCACTGCCATTAATGAGACCCCCAGGTGATAGAGGAAATGACATTCAGCAGATATTGGGAAGTACCACTGTGGAGCATGGGGAGGAAGGGGATTTGGATATACTGAAGAGGGAGGTTAATGAAGTATTAAACACCATCATGCTGACACCCTGCATATTTAAACACTCCATATTGGTGTGCCAAAAGACACACACACAAAGGGTTTTTGCACACACTTTAACACACACCAACACATAGAAATGTGTACTTTGTTCCCACTACATGCTTGTGGCAGTGGGGTGCATCATTAGCGGCACTCGTCAGGTTGGTGGGTGGTCAAGAAATGCATGGAGGACCTACGATCACTAAATGTCACAGAAGGAAATCCCACTGAGTGCAGAACTCATTTCCTGTTGACTGCAACCTTTCTGAAGTTCTTCATTATTAATAAAGGCCATGTTTAAGACACACACACACAGACTCTCTCACACCCAAACAACATGACGTGACGTTATTCAGCCTAAATGTTTTTAAACCAATATTGTTGAAGTGTTGCTTCATTCTTTTCACTGATGCTGGTCATGAGGTTCATGGCTGTCTCTTTGCCGGGCTTGTGGCTCTGTAGAAACATGTATCCAGTCTCAGTCTTTGTCGCCACGGTAACAATTCAAGTGGCAAGCAACCAGAGTAGAGTTGTGTTGTGTTGAGTAGAGGATTGTGTTCTGGAGATTCAAAAATATTTTGAGGAAATGTGAGAGTGGTCTGCCGTTTTCAGAACATCATGTACAGATCAAGTAAATAAACCATAAGAAAAAAATGATGAGGAGAGTGATGCATAAGCCTGATCCGTATCTGTGGCTCCTGTATGTGTCTTTTCGATGTAGATGCAAAGTCTCATCATTTTGTTGAATCCTGGAATTACTTTTTGGGTTTAAGGGAGTAGTATGTAAATTTAGAGGCTTCTGCTGCCTATGAAACAAATTCAGATTGCATTCCCAAGTCATCCACTTTCACACAATTAACACCACCAATAAAAACACTTAGTTAAAACTATATATGCCTTGTGAGATGCCTTTAATGGTTTAGTGGTTAGCATGTTTGCCTTGTACCTCCAAGGTTGGGGGGTTTGAATCTCACCACCGCCCTGTCTGTGTGGAGTTTGCATGGTCTCCCCGTGCTTAGGGTAGGCTCCGTGCTCCTCACAACCCTGTGTAGGATAAGCGGTATAGAAAATAAATGGATGGAGTTGCCTTTTAAGGAAAAGAGGATGAGTGTTCTGACTGGGGAGGCCCCAATTTTAGGGCCAGAGAAATGTAAAAATAGCATGCTGTACTGCAGTTAAATATTCTATATTTATATTAAATACAGAATATTTTTTTTTCCTGCAAGATATTTTTGAGATTATAAGTTTTAAAATTAAAAAAATTACAAACTGCACATAGAGCACAGCTCCAGGGCTTCTAGTTCACTCCTGAGCATGGGTTACTGAGTAAAGTTTCAAATTTTTCTCTTTGTACGTGTCACTGTGGTTTTCAACCAGGTTCTCTGGTTTAATCTCATCTGGTGGAATTAACCCTGAGAACCTGGTCGAAACTGCTTTGGCTATGCTGATATTCCCCTAGAGCTGACTGACAATTGGGGGGTGCTGGCCTTGTAAGCATCATACATTTGACATGAATTATGACGTTTTGCGTTATGTCTTCAGTAACTTCTGTTTTATGGAGCGCTTGAAAAAATCTGATACTCTCTTTTGCAACATTATGCTTGCGATTTGCTTCGCCAATTACCTGGTACTCTACCTAGTTGACTTCAACAATGCATGAAAACCCAAACACAAAAGACTAGGAGCTTGGGAAACTATAAGGAACTGTAAACTAGGAACTAGAGAAGATACCAGGAAACAAATACAAGACTACATACCGTGACACCGAAAATCAAGGCGTATACAAGCACAGACAGGGCTGACAAAACAACAAGAGACAGCTGAAATAAAGTAGACATGGGTGAGAATAATGATCAGGGGTATCGTGGTCAGGGCTCAGTGGGAGCTGGAGCTGAGGAAAACAGAGCAAATAGCATGGATTGGTGACAGCAACTCTCTCCCTGTGCCTTTAAAGCAGTCTTCTTCTGATGGACTTGAGAGAGCAGATTGTGTAATGTAGTGTGTGTGTGTGTCTGTGTGTGTGTGTGTGTGTGTGTGTGTGTGTGTGTGTGTGTGTGTGTGTGTGTGTGTGTGTGTGTGTGTGTGTGTGTGTGTGTGTGTGTGTGTGTGTGTGTGTGTGTGTGTGTGTGTGTTTTCACGCATTGAAATGATAGACTGGCCCAGATGTCACATCTTTTCCCAAGATAACTAAACAAGTTATCGCCTGTCTTTCATTAGTTAAGCACATCATAATTTAATATCATCCTCCTGGTGATTGTATTCACAATCCTCAGTTCTCTTGCTCTCATTCTGTATTATGGAAAAAGTCCTCTCTTTTGCATTATTCGAAATAAATATGGGAAAAATGTTATTCAAAGTGGTAACAGTTGGCACAATAGTTAGCAGAGACTAAGAGTGATGGAAGTGCAAGAACAGGTTATAAAAATGGTAAGACAAAAACAAAAAATCTGAATGAACCAGGGAGAGGAAAGGGAAGGAAACGTATGCTTCTTGCCAAAAAGACTCCTCCTATATCTTGACTCAATGCTCACCCTCCTCTCTCTCTCTCTCTCTCTCTCTCTCTCTCTCTCTCTCTCTCTCTCTCTCTCTCTCTCTCTCTCTCTCTCTCTCTCTTTTGCACACACAAAAAAATGCCATTCACACTCTCATACACTATCTGATTTCACACACACACACACACACACACACACACACACACACACACACACACACACACACACACACACACACACACACACACACACACACACACACACACACACCACAGCAGTAAGAGTGCTAATGCGCTGCTGCACTCAAGCCTCACATCTCGTCCAAGTCTTGGCTGCGGGCTCTGGAGAGCTGGATGCTATCATGTGGCACACTTGGTGCTACATAAAGGTCAGTGAGTTTGCTCATCATCATCTCTCTCTTTCTCTCTCTCTCTCTCTTTCTCTGTCTCTCAATAAATAAAACACACAACACTGAAAATGTTTGATAAAAGCAGTGGTGATTCCAAATTTTTAAACATGGCACATAATAAAGGTCACTGTTCATGACTCCACTATCAGAAAGACACTGGGCAAAAATGGCATCCATGGAAGAGTGGCGAGGTGAAAACCACTGCTAACCCAGATCTTCCGGTCTTCAGTCCGTAAGTTGAAACTCAAGCACAATTGGATTTTGCAACAAGTCTATGATCCAAAGCATAGGAGTAAATCCTAGTCCTTGAAGTAAGTGAAAGACTGATCTCCAGTTATCGGAAGCGTTTGGTTGCAGTTATTGCTGCTAAGGGTGGCACAACCAGATTTTAAGTTTAAGAGGGCAATTATTTTTTCACATGGGTGACAGGTATATATATATATATATATATATATATATATATATATATATATATATATATATATATATATATATATATATATATATATATATATATATATATATATATATATGCATAAATAAAAAAAAAATAAAACAAAAACTGTATTATGTGTTTACTCAGGTTGCCTTTGTTTTATGTTGCATTTTGTCTGAATATCTAAAACTATTTAGTATGATATACACAAAAACAGAAGAAATACATTTTCACAGCACTGTACATTCAACAGACTGCATAATAGCGTAGGCTACATATCATAAAATACCACTTATATGACATGAAATGTAATAAACTTTTAAACTTAATCAAGCCAGCAGTCCCTCCTCTGAAAAAGAAACTTCCTATTTATCTTAAATCAGGTGAGCTAGGGGGTCTAAATAAAAAAAAATTCTTCTAATAAGTACACTGTTTCCATAAGCCAATATGGTAGCATACTACCGTACTAATGTATTGACTCAGGAAAAACAGTAATGACTACGTTCAGCAGCAAACAGGAGCTGGAAGATTTCCCCAGATCTTTAAGGTCTGGTGTATTAGAGCATTTTGGCTTCCTGGTAAGTGATGATGTAAATGGACAGTGGACCGAAAGGATACAGTATGCTGAATCTGTCAAACATGTGCAAATTACACCAGTGCACGTGCATATACACTCTCTGCTGCATGCACCCCAGCGTTGAATTCACTCTTTCAGTGTCCATTTGAGTCCAACTGGACATGAATAAACACTGTAGGTGTTAATTCAACACTGTGGATTTAACTGTGCAGGTCTAAAGAAATCACAGTGGCAACTGGGAAGTTCACATTCAGTAGTGGGGAATGCAGGATTCAAAAACACATATAGGGCTACAGAAAACCTGACTTGCTCAACTAGCTAACAGCGAATGACTAGCTAATATCAGTATGGGAGAAATGGGCTTCAGACACGCTATCCAGAGTCACACCAGTGAAAACTAGCCAAGTTTCATTTTGTTACATTCTAATACACAGCTTTTGTTTTGCAATGCTGCTAAAAGTCTGAATGGATCTCACACACACACACACACACACACACACACACACACACACACACGACTGTGCTATTTTTAAGTTTCACATATTATACTTTTATAATTCACATATTCAGGCATTTTTGCTATATTGGGACACCACCATATCTTATTGTATTGTGTCATATCAAAATGAATGGCCATATTATTGTACACTAGTGTATTGGCTTCATAGTTGTTCTGTACTTCCTAATACTCAAGAGATTTGTTTAAAAAAAAAATACCTACAAAACTACAATGATGATTTAAATCAACATCCACTATATAATTATGACTCATTAACTCTGCATGCATTACTTAAGAGTAACAGAGCTCTCAGAGATGTGATTTTAATGTCAGACTTGTTTCAATGTGTGACCACACCCATGGAGAAAAGTATGAAATATGAAAATTTTACAAATCTAGTTCTAGTTGATCTATTAGTAAAGCGTATAGTTGATTTTATTATTCAGGAACAAAAACCACTATCAGGTCTATGCCTAAAACCCTGCTCTAAAAATAAATAGGTTTGCGTGTATGGTGCATGGACATGTGATTGATGGCAGGGAGACGATCATTGTGATCTAGTCCTCAGAGCAGACTATCATTAGTTGGGGAAGCAGTTCAATTCACTTCATCCCATTTGGGGTTTCTTATTGAGATCCTGGCATGAGTCACAAGTGAGCAGAGGGAGAAAACTGAAGAGGGTCGACACTTACTTATTCTGGTAACACACACACACACACGCACACACACACACACACACACAAACATTTGGCTTTTTGTATATTCTATATTTTGACATATTAATTTATTTTTCATCTAGTGCTATGCACAGCCTATATAGAGTACATTTCTGTGCTATATTTTATTGAGTGATATTAATTTTAATGCAGCTATCTATCTACAGTATGTGGACATGCGCGCGTGTGTGTGTGTGTGTGTGTGTGTGTGTGTGTTTCAGGCAAGCTCCACTGAGTTAATAAATGAGATTTGTTCTGGGAATCCAGGGCCAGTTCAGTAATGAGCTGAAGCCTTGCAAAGCCATGCACTCTGCCACCCTTTCTATTACTCGTCTATCTTTACTCTGTCCCTTGTTCTCTCTGCACAGCTGTTGCACTTCTGTCTACTTGTTACGACACGGAATGAGAGCTGGATGCAGTTGCGGTAAAAAGGTCCGTCACTTTATTCAGAACACATGCAAAAAGGAAAACAGGACAACAGCAGTGTTTAGGCAGATACCGAAAACCCCGCAGGGTGCAATAACTTGAGCAAACAGATTTCTCAAAATGCTAAAACTAGCAGTAGCAAACACACAGTATGGCACTACTAAAACTAGCAGTAGCAAACACACAGTATGACATTACCAAACAGTAGCAGTAGCAAACACACAGTATGACAAGTGTATCAAAATTATCATAGAAATATAGACATTTGAGGGCTTAGGCAAAATCGTGATCCGAAATACTTAGCTTAGGTCAAGAGTCAATGAATCAGTCCAGAGATACGTGCTCGGTAATGTTAGATCCTAAGAAACAAACTAATACTTCGCGTTGAGCTTGGAAAACAAAAGTCCTTAAGTAAAGTGAAGTGCAAATGAAAACAGGTGTGTGTGATTAATATGAGGGTGACTGTGAGCGTGGAAGTGTGTGAGTGTTCTGGTTGTTGTAGTCCCTGGCGGCCATATCTGTAGGCCACCGAGCTTGCTGGGATGTGAGGTGCGGGGTGTGTGCGTGTGAGTCGGTGGCGGCCATATTCGTGGGCTGCTGAGAGTTCTGGGAAATGGAGTCGTGCTTTTGGTGCAACCTAACAGAGCCCCCCCCTCTGGGAGCCTTGTCTTGTCTGGGTCAATCTCTGGGTCGAGGCTTTGGGTACTCCGGATGCAGACGATGGAAATCGTTAACCATATCGGGGTCTAGAATGTCCTGTGCTGTCACCCAGCTCTGTTCCTCGGGCCCGTACCCCTCCCAATCAATGAGGTACTGGAGTCGCCCCTGACGTCGCCGGGATTTGAGAATTTGGTGAACCTGGTAGGCCGGTTGTCCCCCGACCTCCTGTGGAGGAGGTGGGGTGTCTGAAGGGTGTTGGTTAGTGAGGATGCCGGTGTGGAAGGGTTTGAGAAGTGAAACATGGAAGGACAGAGCGATGCGCCAGAGCGGAGGGATGGCTGATTTGTACATTACTTCATTGATGGGTTTGATGATCTTGAAAGGGCCGAGGTAATGAGGACAGAGCTTTTGACAGGGGTGTTTGAGTTTTAGGTTTTGGGTGGAGAGCCATACACGTTCACCGGGTTGGTACCATGGTGGTGCTTGCCGGTGGCGATCAGCCTGGGCTTTTGCCTGGGAGGCAGCTTGCCTTAGTGTGTGTGCTTGCCCAGACCTGTTCGCTGTGATCAAACCACTCGTTGACTGCCGGGGCATCCGTGGCTGTGGCATTCCATGGGAATAACGGTGGTTGATAACCTAAAACGCATTGGAAGGGTGTCAGGTTAGTGGCGGAATGGTGGAGCGAGTTTTGGGCATACTCCACCCAAGGCAGGAAGCGAGCCCAGTCGGAGGGGTTTTGGTGGCAGAAGGAACGGAGCATTCTCCCAACTTCCTGATTCACCCGTTCAACCTGTCCATTAGACTCGGGGTGATAAGTAAGACTGATGTTAACATCCAGTTTCTCCATGAATCCAGACCATACACGTGAGGTGAACTGCGGCCCTCGGTCACTGACAATGTCTTTGGGAATCCCAAAGTAACAGAACACGTGAGTGAATATAAGTTCGGTGGTGTGAAAGGCCGAAGGGAGACTGGGAATGGGAATCAAGCGAAGGGACTTAGAGAAACGGTCGAGGATGACAAAAATGGTTGTGTTGCCCAGAGAATTGGGAAGGTCAGTGAGGAAATCTATGGCTAGATGTGACCAGGGCTGCTGAGGTGTGGGTAACGGCATGAGCTGACCTGCAGGGAGTGCTCTGGGTACTTTGGTTTGGGCACAGATGCTACAAGACTTAATAGCATACTGTATGTCCCGGGACATGCTGGGCCACCAGTACTTGGGCGCTAAGAGGTGGTAAGTACGTCGGGAACCGGGGTGACCCGTACCTGGAACCGTATGGGCCCATTTGACTAGTTGATTCCTGTATGCCGGAGGGACAAACAATTTAGTGTGAGGACAGGCCGAAGGTAGGTGCTTACCCGGGATTTTGGTGAGCACTCGATCGAATTCCCACTGCACGTTGCCGACAAAGCAGGAAGGAGGCAGGATGTGATTGGGCTGTGGAGGTTGAGGATCTTTGCTGTAGAGACGGGAAAGGGTATCAGCTTTATGATTTTTTGATCCCGGACGGTAAGCTAGGGTGAACTTAAAACGTGCAAAAAATAAAGACCAACGGGCTTGACGGGGATTTAAGCGTTTAGCCGTGTGTAGATACTCTAGATTTTTGTGATCAGTGAAAATAACAAATGGGTGTTCTGCCCCCTCTAGCCAGTGTCGCCACTCTTCTAACTCTAACTTTATAGCTAAAAGCTCACGATCCCCCACGTCGTAGTTACGTTCTGCCGGTGATAATTTTTTGGAAAAGAACACGACGGGGTGAAGTTTGGGTTTTTCCCCTAGGCACTGTGATAAAATGGCTCCCACTCCAGCCTCAGAGGCATCTACCTCTACCACGAGAGGACGAGAGGGGTCAGGTTGTTTGAGGATTGGAGCAGTGGTGAATGCGGTTTTGAGCCTGGAAAATGCCCTCTCGGCCTCTTGGTTCCACATAAGACGGCGAGGTCCGCCCCGCAGTAGAGCCGTAAGGGGCAGGGCAATGGAGCTGAATCCCCTGAAAAAACGCCTGTAGAAATTGGCAAACCCCAGAAAGCTTTGGAGCTCTTTAATGGTTGTAGGTGTGGGCCACTGTGTTACTGCTGTGACCTTACTGGTGTCCATTGCTACCCCCTCGGGGCTGATCACATACCCTAGGACAGTCGTGGTGTCTTTATGGAACTCGCATTTCTCAGCCTTCACGTAGAGCTGGTTCTCCAGGAGACGTGCGAGCACCTGACGAACTTGAGCCACATGGGTTTCAAAGATGGGAGAATAGACTAAAATGTCGTCAATATAGGCTATGACAAATTTGCCTAACATGTCCCTCAGCACGTCGTTCCAATCAGACATTGGAAGACCGAGGGCACGTTAGTTAGCCCATACGGCATCACGAGGTACTCGTAGTGCCCCGTAACTGTGCTGAAGGCAGTTTTTCACTCGTCCCCTTCTCAAATTTAAACTAAGTTGTAAGCACTGCGCAGGTCTAATTTAGTGAAATAGTGAGCCTCACGTAATTGTTCTAGGGCAGACAGGACGAGTGGAAGGGGATAAGGGTATTTCACGGATGCTCTGTTGAGACCTCGATAATCGATACATGGCCGAAGGCCCCCTCCCTTCTTAGCCACGAAGAAGAAGCTGGCCACAGCAGGGGAAGTGGAATGACGGATATACCCTTGTTGGAGTGCCTCCTGAATGTATTCTAACATTGCTTTCTGTTCTGCTTGGGATAATGGATATATGTGTCCACAAGGCGGTGTCATACCCGGTAGGAGGCCTATCGCACAGTCATAAGGGTGATGGGGCAGTAGACCACTAGCCTTGGTTTTACTGAATACCTCCATGAGATCACGATATTCATCGGGTATCGGCACTGTGGACATACTGTCAGGACTTTCTATGGTGGTGGTTGCCACTGTAAGTGGGAGTGTGTTGAGGCAGTGTTCTTGGCAGAAGGGTGACCAGCTGGTGATTTGCTGGTCTGTCCATGAAATCTGAGGGTTATGTCATTCCATCCACGGTAATCCCAAGACGATAGGATAACGGGCTGAATTTGCGACCCAGAAAGTCATATCCTTGCGATGGAGTGCGCTGACATGAAGCCCCAGGGTGTGTGTGTAGTGTGTGATGTCTCCGATTGGTGTACCCTCGATAGCTTGAATACTGAGAGGTTGGGGTAAGGAACAGGTAGATAGGCCAAGCTGACGCACGATCCCCTCGTCTATGAAGTTGCCCGCCACCCCGGAGTCGAGCATGGCTGTAACAAGAGTGCAAGAACCTGAGTGTTCGAGGTAGACAGGTAATGTAAAAGTATGTGAAGCAGCATCAGGAATCTGACTCACCAGGGCTGAACGGGTGCGTGGTCTGCCCCTCGCCGGGGTTACACTTGCAGGGCGGATCAGGCAGGAGTGAAGGAGGTGGTCAGCTTGGCCGCAATAGAGGCATAGGTTTTCCCGGCGTCTCCTTTCCTTTTCACAGCGATCAAGCTTGGCATGACCGATCTGCATAGGTTCCGTAATGGTGGGGAGTCTGATCGGTTCGGGGCGATGAGGTTGCAGGTTTCGGCTGTATAGGAGTTGGTCGAGCCATATAGCAAGGTCGATCAGTGCGTCTAGTGTGAGGGATTCATCGCGACATGCCATTTCGGTTAATATGGCAGGGTTGAGGCCCTGACGAAATATGGCTTTCAATGCCATATCATTCCAGCCACTGCCCGCGGCGATTGTTCAAAACTCCAAGGCGTATTCCACCACGCGAAGCAAGCCCTGTGTAGCAGTCGCCGCTGCTTGCGCAAGGAGTTGTAGGTTTTGGTCCATTTCGCCCAAACGCTGTTGTTGCGCGCTGAGGATTTGACCGTGGGCTGTAATTGCCTGGCGGATCTCCTCCGCTGCATCCATGTTGGGCAAAGTATTCTGTTATGACACGGAATGAGAGCTAGATGCAGTTGCGGTAAAAAGGTCCGTCACTTTATTCAGAACACATGCAAAAAGGAAAACAGGACAACAGCAGTGTTTAGGCAGATACCGAAAACCCCGCAGGGTGCAATAACTTGAGCAAACAGATTTCTCAAAATGCTAAAACTAGCAGTAGCAAACACACAGTATGACATTACCAAACACTAGCAGTAGCAAACACACAGTATGAGAAGTGTATCAAAATTATCATAGAAATATAGACATTTGAGGGCTTAGGCAAAATCGTGATCCGAAATACTTAGCTTAGGTCAAGAGTCAATGAATCAGTCCAGAGATACGTGCTCGGTAATGTTAGAGCCTAAGAAACAAACTAATACTTCGCGTTGAGCTTGGAAAACAAAAGTCCTTAAGTAAAGTGAAGTGCAAATGAAAACAGGTGTGTGATTAATATGAGGGTGACTGTGAGCGTGGAAGTGTGTGAGTGTTCAGGTTGTTATAGTCCCTGGCGGCCATATCTGTAGGCCGTCGAGCTTGCTGGGATGTGTAGTGCGGGGTGTGTGCGTGTGAGTCGGTGGCGGCCATATTCGTGGGGCGCTGAGAGTTCTGGGAAATGGAGTGGCGCTTTTGGCGCGACCTAATAGAGCACCCCCCCCCCCAAAGGGCTCACTCCGGGAGCCTTGTCTTGTCTGGGTCGACCTCTGGGTCGAGGCTTTGGGTACTCCGGATGCAGGCGATGGAAATTGTTAACCATATCGGGGTCTAGAATGTCCTGTGCTGTCACCCAGTGACCTAACACTACTGTTTTTCCATCACAAATATGCACAAATATGTTTAGGATGCTACAACAACAACAACAACAATAATAATAATAATAATAATAATAATAATAATAATAATAATAATAATAATAATCCAGGGAAAAAAATCACCTTCTAGACATTTTTCATTAACTTAGTCTACTAAACATATTGTTGAGGTGCTGTGTAAAGGTCTTTCTGGCATCATACCTACCATCTGTATGCACATCATAAAAGTCATTATCTCTTTTCACATACATAGTCATCCACTAAAACTGTGCTTTCTATAGCCAGATGACTGTAGCAGATTTGATGATATCATTAAAAAAGGGCACAGAAAGCAGGAGGGCAATATAATCACTCAGCAATGTAATCACTTTAGAATGGCTGAGAGAGCACGCTGCAATACCGGCGAACAGACTGGACTGTCTGGGTGGGGAAAAAAAGAGAAGTGACGGTTCTCATTAGAATGTATTGACCCATATTGACATATTGAAAGCATTTTCATTTCATGGCAGCTGGCTTATAATGTAGGAGTCATGTTAATGACTTAAAATCAATAACTGCAAGAGACTAGCGATTGATTTGCTATGTTTTAATATGATTGGTTGGAAAACAGTCTCATCATTATTTCTGTTATCCTGTATGCTTATACAGTAATGGGTGTGTATTTATCTGTTTGCAGGGACTGAGTGTTTCCATTATAATAGGAATACATGATAATTTTGACCACTTTAAGAGCAACAGAGTGGTGCAGCAGGTAGCACTGCCACATCACAGCTCACGGTTCCCTGGTTCTTGGGTTTCCATGTGTCTGTGTGGAGTTTCATACACTATATGGCCAAAGGTACGTGGACACCTAACCATCTCACCCATATGGAGGCCTTCTCCACACTGTTGCCACAAAGCACAGCAACATGACAATGTCCCTGTGCAAAATGCAAGCTCTAGAAAAACATTTGCTAAAGTTGGTGTGGATGAACTCAAGCAGACTGCACAGAGACTTGACCTCAACCCCACTGAACACCAGGGTGAATCGAAATTATGACTATGTGCCAGGCCTTCTTGCACTCTAAAATCTAGTGGAAAGCCTTCACAAAAGAGTTTCCCAACTTTTGAATGGGAAATTCCACACGCACATACTGTGTAGAGTCAGAAGCTTCTCTGAGGCTGACTCTTGAATGGGGCGCCTAGCAGACTTTTTAGGACCAGAGAAAGGTCCCAGGAAGAATCATTTGACGAATAGTGTCTGTACTTTCACTCAGAGGTGGACAAAGTACACAACTCCATTACTTGAGTAAAAGTACAGATACTACTGGTCAAATATTACTCCATTACAAGTGACAGTTGTAAAGACAGATGTTTACAGATGTAAATGTACAGAAGTACTTGCTTTTAAAAATACTTAAGTATCAAAAGTGAATTTCCTTTTTTATGTCAACACATTGTTTTATTATTGTTGCATTGTTGTATGTAATACTTACAATACCTTATGCCTCTGAAGCAACCTACTGAATACACTGACTAGCTTGTTGTATCTGTGGAATAAAGAGCATTTAGAATGTTACAAAACCTATAGAAATGATAACTGCTCTCTCTGTGACTCAGCGGCAGCACCAACGCAGATTTGAATGTTCCGGTGTGATTTTTGTCAAAGGTTTAATAGACAGGAGAATCGTTATCATTTAGGAACGAGATTGTGTGGGTGTTTGAATTGAGATCGCGATCTTTTTATGATTAATTGTGCAGCTCTACAAAAAAAAAAACATAAACGTTACAAGATATTAACTTATTTAACTCTTAAACTCATTTACATTTGAATTCACGTTTTTGAATGCTAACTGTTGAATTGTCGAAGCTTACCTATGTGTAAGCGGTGTATCCACAAGGCTAACTTGGCAGGCAAATCCATAAATCATTTGATCGACTATACTTCATACTGAAACTTCAGCTCTAAAGCACAGACAATTTCAAGCTTTCACAAGAAATGAAAAGTTTACATACCTCAATATGCTTCCGCAAGTTGGACAGCGAGTTTTTGAAGGCTGTGATTTGCTTTGTTTTAGGGAAACAAAGCAAACATTTAAAACGGACAGAATATTTGACCTTTTCAGAAAACTGGAACATACTTTTTAAGTATGGCCATGTGTGCACACACTGCGCCGAGGAACCGTCTTCTTCCATTTTGCCAACTGATCAGTGTTCAAAAAATGCTGGGAAATCATTAAACTTCACGACAAAGTGTCCCTACAAGAGTGATTATTGAGAGGCTGTCTGTCACCTGCAAAAAACCAATCACGTTTTAGAGAAGAAAAAAAATCATCCACTGATTTTCAGAGCTGCTACATGGTAATGACTTTCGACTCAAGGACCTTGATAGAAATGTAGTGGAGTGAAAAGTACGATATTTGTCTTTCAAGTGTAGTGAAGTTAAAGTCACAAGTTTCCAGAAAAAATAATACTCAAGCAAAGTACAGATGCTCAAAAAGTGTACTTAAGTACAGTACTCAGGTAAGTGTACTTCGTTACTGTCCACCTCTGCTCATACTCGCAAAGAGGTGAGGGACAGAAAAGTAAAGATATATATATATATATATATATATATATATATATATATATATATATATATATATATATATATATATATATATATATATATATATTCTTTTCTGAAAAATAGAGAGGAAGTGAAGAGTTTTTAGGAGCATTCACTCAAACAACCGACATGTGGTCTTTCGCTAAAAATAAGGCTGACAGTGTGGTTCATAGGTGCTGTTTTTATATCACGCGACATGCTTAATTGCCACGTAACCTGACCACGGCAGGCCTATAAATAGGCATGATTTTACACAGACGTCGCGCTACTGGTCGTGCGCGAAGGCGCTTCCCACAGTGTGAGGCTCACGCAACGTGCCTAAGAAAGGGAACATGGATGACTCAAAGCTCAGAAACTGAGACTGATGACTCAACTGTCATGTGATGATTTATTATAACTTTTACTGTTATCATGAATACTTGTTTTGAAAACTAAAAATGCCAAAAGACTTTCCTTTGGATGCTGAGGTTAGGACTAAGACATAGCATTACTCAACTACAGTAACATATATGTCAATGTAAATAGTTCACAACAAAAGTAATACATGTGTTTGAGTGTCTGTGTGTGTCATTGCACAATGATAAACTGCTCTCAATGAAAAATACTCCATTTCACAACAGATTTTTACTTTGCAACTATAGATAATTTAAGGTGCAATAGGGTACAGTAATAGCCTATGGCATTTTTGCTCTGTTCACTTGTCATACTTCATCAACTCCTCATCTCTCCCTATCCATCTCTCACAGGTGACTAGATATTTCCGATTTGGCTGAACTCCGACCTCATGGCGTTCTCACCCTCTGCCTCTCTCTCTTTCTCTCTCTTTCTCTCTCTCTCTCTCTCTCTCTCTCTCTCTCTCTCTCTCTCTCTCTCTCTCTCTCTCTCTCTTTCGCAGGCCCAGCCCAACCCAAGGATGGCTAAGCCATTACAGTAATTAACTGAGAAAGACAGAGGGGGAAGGAAAAGTAGGGGGTTCTTTTTCTGCAGAGGCAGCAGCTTCAGCATGGGGCCGCCTTCAGTTAATCCTTGACTCACATCCATTACGAATGACTGTGAGGTGCAGGTCCAGTAATAATCATAATAAGCAAAGAGCCAAGTAACAGTCACAATTATATGTACAGAACTCAGAAAGAAAGAGAACTCAAACACTCAAACAAAGACTAGAAGTAAAAAAAAAAAAAAAAAAGGGTCATGGATAGTTGGAGAGTTGAACTGAACATGTAAGAGACTTATATGTGTAAAGGCCACACACATCTCTGAAAGCTCCACATCACTCAATAAACCAGCTCTATACACACTCAGAGGTTCAATAGAGATGACAGAGATTACAGATCATACAGTGTAACTACAACAGAGCATATTTCATCATCCCCTCCACATTTGGTATATGCCCATGACACTCAGGCAGTGAAATTTAAAAAAGCCACTGATAACAAGGCCAAGATAACACACACTGGACTCCTAAAGAGTCTGGTTCCTTTTACTGAAGTTGTTCTTTCCATCTTGCCAGCTGTTCCATCATCCATCTTATCCATTCAATTCCATTAGATTTCACTCTCTTCCTCTGCAATTCTGCCTTTCTCTTCATTAATTTACTGAAATCTTTGAGGGTTTTTTTTTTCTTTCTGCTGAGTGGCCTTGGTGTTGCTGACTAACAGAAATGAGAGCAGTAGAAAAAGTGTGAGAGCACTGCCCTGTTCTCTCAGCCGGAACCGGAGACGTCAATAAAGCAGTGACAGCTCTGGCTGAGCTCTGCTCTGGCTTCAGAGAGAGGGAGAGGTGCTTTCAGAATGCTCGTGGAGACGTGCAGGGGCACAGCACATTCAAAACACATTCAATATTATGAAGGCTTTTTCATCAGAAGCTTATATAAATAGATTTTGGTGGTATATTTTATTAATATAAGGCATTTAGAAAAAGATTTTTTGAACCAGGTTGCACCTAACTACCCACACAGGCACCATGCCCATGTCATTTCATTGGCAAACAATTAAAGAAAAAGTCTGCTCTGTGTCTGAAAAACAAACTCTCATTTTACACTTAAAGGGGGGAAAAAGGGAAAATGAAAAATCTTTAATAGAGGGAGCCAGAATCTACAAAGAGCTTTTCCCCCACCCTTTCATTAACATTGAGGATTGCAGCTGCTGCTGCAGTTTGTGTGTACAAGACTCGCTGACCAAGGCCAGAAAACATAGCCTGTCTGCTTTCTCCACACCATCTCCCTGAGGTTATTCCTTACGTTTGCTCAATCTGTACCTACTGGAAGACAAAAAGTGTTAAATTAACCTGAGTGGGATTTCCTTTGGCAGCTTTCACAAAGACTTGGCTTTGGCCCATCATTCAGTAAAATGATCTCTCCACTATAATGTTCCAAGTGTCAATAGATCATGTGCATATTTCATATTCCTTGCCTCTGTTTTTTGTTATACTTTTCATGCCACCATCAGTTCTCTTTTAAGAGACTTCAGTCTTTATTCCCTCAATTTATCTGTTGTGGCAAATGCCCTGCCATTAATTTCCTCTATTTTACACAGCCTGGAGAAAGGGCCTGCCAAGTTTTGAATTATATTATTGGATCTTTCAGATACACGCTATACAAATTTCGATGAATGATGAATCTCTGAGCACCTGGAGAAAAACTGAGTCAGTATTATTTCAGACTGTCGTGCTTTTAATGGTAGCCCAACTAGATCTAATTTATCTGGATCTTAAATGCAGCATCACTGTAAGCTACCTTCTGAAAACATTCTGCATTCACTGCACTATCTCCCATTATCCCATGATCATGTTGGGTGGTAAACCCCTGCAGTTGCCATCCAGAGGATATAACCTGTAACCTTTATAATGAAATTGGTTTCATATCCCTCCCATGTCAATGTCCTATCATAGGAAACCTACAAATACACACTAGCTCATAAGTTCTCAACTTTGGGGTTACAACCCCACATGGGGTCATCTGAGATGGGCATGGCATTGACCATTGCAGGAGATTTTTACCAACCATTATTTATAATGTAGTCCTGTGCATATGCACTTGCTTTATGTATTTATGTAGCTCAGGTGGTAGAGCGGGTTGTCCACTAATCGTAGGGTTGGTGGTTTGATTCCCGGCCCACATGACTCCATGTGCTGAAGTGTCCTTGGGCAAGACACTGAACCCCAAGTTGCTCCCAATGGCAGGCAGGTGCCTTGCATGGTAGCTCTGCTGCCATTGGTGTGTGTGAATGGGTGAATAAGGCACAGTGTAAAGTGCTTTGTGAACTGCAAAAGGTTAAAAGGTGCTATATAAGTGCAGACCATTTACATACAGTGGCAGTGAAAGCATGTTTAACAATAGAAGCATACATGATATTTACATGCTATATTTCTTAAACAAGTGCAAGAATGCACAGAAATGAATGCTCCACACCCAGACGTGCAGAGCGAGTTGGTTTTTGTGTAAAATGAGCTTTACGCTAAGAAGGTACTCTGTAAGTAAATTTAAAAAACAAACAAAATTGTCAAATCAGTAATACTGGTAAAGAGAGAAAAAAAAGATCCTTTGTCAGGGGAACTTTTTAAAATTTAGGGCATAAAGATGACAATAATAAGTAGGTATAATTTATGCTGTGGACTTTACCACCAGTTTTATATAGCAGCTGACAACAAAAACTGATCCAAAAGCTTTTTATTCCCTTTCATAATGTTTCTCATGGTCCATAATAAATGAAGGTATAACTTCTCAGTTTCTATAGAGCAAGTTTCTATCAGGTTTCTTTTCCTGCAATTCATGTTTGTGATATAATCACATTGTTGTATCATGAAGACACCTGGTGTAGCTGTGATTTCTTATTAATCACATTATTTTGCACCCAGCACAGAAAGTTATGTCCATGGTTTAAACACGAACAAATATGTTCCATGTGTGCATTTTAAATTAAAAGATTTATTGAATATAAGCCTTTTCATTGGCTAAAGTTGATGTCAAGCAGTTCATTTCTATTTTGTCTTTTATTTCTATTTTGCTATATTATTGTTTAGATTTTCTTATATTTGTATTTTATAAATATATTATATTCTCTTATCTTGTTTTTTCCCCCACAAAAATATATAGCACTGTGTCAATATGAATTGTCTTTAAATATGGAATTTAAATATCATTGGTTAATTTTCTTTATCAATTTCAACTTTCCTATCATACAAATCCATGTTTCTATATTATATAACAGTTAGTTCCTGTCCACTAATTTGATTGGACAAGCAGTGTTCCAAGAGTGCTGATATTTAGTATAACAGCACTGGGATATTTCACTGTTTGCATCACTCCACTTGTCTGTGTTCATTACATTAAATTCAATTTCCAACAACAGTTTGTTACATTGAAATCATTACTACACTTACTATGGGCTGTCAGTCTGTGCACTGCATGGAAAGACACAGCTCTAGCTTCTTTAGGAACTACAGAGCAGAAATTAACAAAATATTTGGCCATATTGTGTCTGAAATGTCATTTTGCTCAATATTAATTTATTGTCTAAAGAACTATTGTTTAAATTGTTAAACTATTGTTTAAATCATTAAATTGTTTTTCGAAGCTGAATGGTTGATTTTAACTCACCTAGACACTGGATATTAGTTTTTTTCCTCAGCCTCCTCACCTAGGAGAAACTCCCTAATAGGCTTAGCTGCAGCCTAAGCACTCATTCTTTATTCTGAAATAAGACTGTTAAACGTTCAGCCTCAGATTTTATTTAGTATATTTAGTACTGTATTTAGTCAGTTCACAGGAATTAACATTGTCATTATTCCGTCGATGTTATTTTCATGTCAGTGACACATTTTCTTTACTCATCCAGTTGTATGGCAATTCTTTAGATAACATCAAGCAAAATTCCCATCAGTTCTTATACAGCTGAAAAAAGAATGCCATTATTTAATTTCAGATTTTTTAGCCTTTATATTTAGGAACCGATTTACAGTATGAGCAGTATTTATGGAGCACTATGTAGTGTAACGCCTCAGCACAAGCAGCATCATATAATTCACACAATTATAACCAGAAGAAATAAAACAATGGGCCTTCTCAGCCAGAGAACCCACAAGAAACTCTCCACTCAGGGAGCCATAAAACCAGGAATCCACACCCAGACACCCAGGAGCCACTTAAATCCAGCGTGTGCATCTGCCTTATCTCAACCAACACGGCAAGCGTTAAAGGCCTCCCTGACCCAGGGCTGAACCCTCTCGACCACAGAAACTGCTCTCAAATGCAGTGATTTAGGCCTTTTGGTCCAGACCAGTAAGGCCAATGAATTCTGGAAGAAAGGAGAGACCTTTTCGCTCAGTCACAAAGATTACACATTCCACAATTCCACACAAGGACTCGCACATTCCACAATCGGCGCCTACCAGGAGCAACGACTGTGGGAATTAATACATCTTTGATCAACTGCAATCACCTATGTCCTACCATGTGTTGTTCTATTTTCTTCATGTGTATCACCTTTAAGTTACCACTAATTATTCCATTTAATCATGTATTACTGTAGTAGCCCTAGGAGGATCATTGTGTTTTAAATATTAGTAATGTACTTTAAGTATAGTCAAACATGTCTTGTTTGGTATGTATGTGTTCACTGAGTGATTTCCTAAATCATGAGAGTAAGGAAATTTGTGTAGATTGTTCTGATATGTACATGCAAAGTTTCAGGACAAAGTTTAATAATCCACTCATCCACATGGACAAGGGGCTGATTAGCATAATAGGTGGAGAATCTGGCTAACACCCCGCCCAAAGACAATATTGATTGGAGGAAGCACTCTGGGCTGGACTAGCCCAGGAAGTGTTAAAATCCTAAGAACACAAGTTTTGTGGTCGTCGCTTGCTTCGCTCTCTCTCGTGTCTCTTGCTTCTTGGCCCGCTTCGAAGGACGGGGCCGGCGGAGGGTCTCCAGAGCCAGTCAACATCGGGGAGATCAAATCACGTTTACCTCGGCCTGGGGACCCAGCGAGAGCCGCCGCCTGCTTTTCAAGCCTCCCGCCTTCATTCCACTCAGCATTCCGATTGGTCTTCCGAGACGCCTCTCGACACCGACCAGACCGCTGACGACACCACAACGTAACGAGGAAATCCCTTCAACACAGCTAAGGCAAGCGCAATACCCCAGAATCTAGCTAATCTGGTGTCTATAATAAGTTGAGCCCTTCTAAAGGAAGTGAAGATAACTTAATAAGTTGATGGTTTATTCAGATCATGGTCTGTGAAATAGCATGAAATGCTAGAGACTCGGAACTTCATTCATTCTTCATCATCACCCGTTTGTGTGTGTGTGTGTGTGTGTGTGTGTGTTTTATATATTAGATTAGTTTCTGTGTCATAGCGTAGTTCAATAAAGTCTCGTCTGTTCTTAAATATACGTGTTCTTATTGCTTACAAGGGTCTATTGCCTTGAATTGCGATTCTGCTACATGCTCTTTAAATAATATTTCACTATGTTTAGGATATTATTGCCGGTGGCCACGGAGGTAATATCTAATGCATAATTAATGAATACACTAGTTTCAACTTATCGCTGGACGAATAGTTGATCAGTAATACTAAATTAGTCAAATTTCCCCTTTCGAGCTGATCTGTTAATCTCTCTGTCATCTTTGGAGGAGAATAAAGATAGCTCAATTTAACAACTAATTTTTACTTATGTAAAATGCTGGAGAATATATCAAATTAACCCAAACAGCTAATTTCCACTACATATTTTGGTGGAGAGATGCGGGTAATTTTCATTACATATTCTGGTAGATAATGCGGGCACGCTTTAAAACTCTTGTCTCCTTTAAAAAGGTGCTTTGAATCCAAGCGTGCGCTTTTCTTTCATTTTTAAAGCTGATTCACTACAGTAGTATACATAAGTGATGTTTAGAAGTCATTGCTGAGCTGCTTAAACACTCAGTTATAGTTTAAACTCAGGAATTGTTCTACATTTTGTCTTATAATAATGATTAATGCACACCCAGAAAGAAAAAAATCAGCTGTTTGTCTTGGCGGCCATGTTTGTAGGCCAAGCTGTGTTATGGGTAGTGTAGCTGGATGCCAATTCCCACATTGAAATTACACTGTTTAATGGCTTTACATTCCTGTTTTAGCATTAATAAATACCAACAGTTGTCTATTTTGGTCATTTATCATGATTTGCTTTTGGTTTATTTTGTTCATTTACTCACTCAGATGCTGGCTAGTGGTTGTCACAGTCTTACTGAGCAAGAGGTTCGCTAATCACTCTGTGATGTCCAGTGATCCAGAAGAAACACTTTCAAAGCTGGTACACAAAAGAACAGCATGTGAACCATCACCCTTTTCACCTATCGTTGACAAAGTGAGTCAGAGTGAAACCCCTCCTGGTTCTGAGCAATTCTAATCAAACGCAGTGGGTTACTCCAATAACAAACAAGTTACAACTTGTGCAAAATGCACCAGTGAAGATATTAACTCTAGGAACTAGAGAATTGACTTTAAATATGTTACATTTATATATTATTAATAGCTTTTAAATCTCTTAAGAGTTTAGCACCTTTGTACATCTCTGCTTGCCTTTTCCACAAAAGAGTTGAACATCTTATCAATAAATATTCATCAGACTTCTTCTATCACTGATTTTAATACACAGCTAAAACCTTTTTTTTTTCCACTTAAGCAGCTTTATTATTTGCCTTCCTCTTACTGACATGTTCATAGTACTACTACATATTGTTTCTCTACATATTGTTAATTTCTCTGTTTTTACTTCATATTGTAAAGCTGCATTTTAAATGTATGAAAGATGCTATATTAATAAGATTTTTTATTGTTTATTTTTATTACTTGATGTCAGGAGGTGCAGCACAAAATGCGACAACACTGCTTATAAAACCCCAAGCAACATGGATGGCTCAAATTTATTGGAAGGTGAAATTTCAAAACTGGCCACTGCTTTTCACCCAAAGATTAGCAGATCGAATGGAATATGTAATCTGTCATACTTCCCATTTCTCCACCCGTTTTTCTGCAAATTGCAACTTCCTAAATTTTGCATGAGCCTCCCTCATATGCACTGTAAAAATTTAAAGTAGATTTTATAGCAGTTTACTGGCATCCTGGGTTACCAGTAAAGCACTGTAACATTTACAGTAAACAGTTGTACAACATGTTTACAGTAAAGTACCGAAATAACTTGCATACTGTAGTATTGGTTGACGCAGGATACAACTGAGTTGAAAGTTATGAAAGGGGTAAAAAATAAAAAAGTAAAGTATATTGGGGTGTAGAAAAGAAAAAGTAATTTGCTGCCTGGTGCACTAATTGAGTTGCAACAGTTCTACAATCTCTGTGCCATGCTCAGAAGGTTGGATGAATTACTGAATTATGAATTCATGAATTATGAATTGAAATACAGATTTGAGCAAACATATACAGAATGAAAACACGTACACACTTGCCAAATGCCCTTATTTTCATTACCTGTTAACACACACACACACACACACACACACACACACACACACACACACACACACACACACACACACACACACTAACAAAAAGATTCAGAAGGTTTGATGCATATGCTGGATCTTTACAGATCAAGGCTCACGAAATAAAAAGAGTGGTGCTTTATATCAACTACCAAATGGCACAAAATTGGGAGTGATGTTGGCCGTGCAATTTCTGGAAGTGAGCAGATGTGCACTTTCTGTCTTTAATAGCTGTGAACTTACTGGGCCGATGCAATCAGACAGAGGATGCAGATGGTGGTGCGTCCAGATGTAGCGGCTCTGTGCGCTCCATAGCGATGCTCCCTGGCGAAACATCAACTCCCCCAGACTATCTCACTGGCAGGCAGATAAAGCCAGTAGCGCTGACAAGGGAAGCAACAGTGAGATTACAGGTTGGGATACAAGCCAAGCTAAGGTGTCTTGTCCACAATCCTGATCTGCTATGTGTCATCCATTTCATTGAGCTTGTCACTTGGCTCATTGCACCTCTTGATGATAAGATCAAAAGTTATAATTATAATCATGATGGGCAAACAAAAAAATGTTGTATTTTTACCTGTAATTGTGCAATGACAATAAATTGCATTCTCTTCCAATTCACTGGCCAAAGTGGTTCACAGACAGAGACAGACACTTTGGGTCAGGATGTGGTGGAGCACAATTGGCTGAATCTGCAGCTGTATGCCTTTTTCACCACTGCTGCTATTGTAGATGACAGATTGTGCAAAATGTACTGTTGATAGCCTCATTCTGGCTAAACAGATTTTGCCTGTTATTAATGTTACTGATGGGCTCTCTGTACCCACTGCATGTCAGACCAGACCTGCTGTAGGGTGCATGTCATGCATCCTCGCATAACATTGTAACACTGAGAAGTTTACAATGTGGAAGTGACCATTAGCTAGCAGGTCACTGAAAAGCTATTTGTGTGCTTTGGCAAGCACCGCACAGGGGTTCCACTATCTAAAGACAGGTTAGCATGTTGCGTAAAGGAAGTGATTGCACAGAAATACTCAAATACAGGTCAAGAGGTGCCTTCTTCCCATAAATCACTTTTGATGCATGCTATGACTACTTCCTTGGTGACCCTAGAAGGAGCATCACTTATATACATTTGCAAAGCACCAGCACAGCGCTCACCATCTACCTTTACCAGAATTTTCAAACTGAATGTTGCACACAATGTTGTGAGTTTGAGGGATTCTCATCCTCAGTGGAGAGCAATATCTTCACTGTGAGTCATTCCCATCCTAAATATGGAGCAGTATAAGCACTTTGATTGGTTCTCATCCTCAATAAAGAATGGTGTCAGCACATTCAGTATGAGTGCTGTCTGTTACTGTCTGGATGGGTGCATTTTCAGGTCAAATTGTCAAGTTGAGGACTGCCAGAACCACTCTGGTTGACAACAACAGCCAGAGGACGTACTTGACATAGCTGGGAAATTTTATAGGTTACCCACATGAGGTCAAGGTGATGACTTATAAACTAAGTAAGGAAACATCCACATAGAAGTACTCCATTATTTCAGACAGAAACTGCACCCACTTTAACTGAAACCTGAAATTACATACACCTTCCATTTTTGTAGTATTTAAGGTAAAGCTCTTAAATTATTTATAGGGTTAGAGGCCTACAGGCCTCTCCACATCAGGCGTAGAGGAGTATTGTCTTGTATAATTAGATATAACTGCCTGGGGGCATTGCCAAAATGGTCAATGAGTGGACAAACTTGCCTCTAAGGATTTCTGTCAAATGTACAGGAGTAAACCAGAAAGTCATAAACAGCAACATACACCATATACCAATGCATAGATTTTCCAGAAGTAATCAGCTATTCCTCAGAAAAAAAAAAAATGTTTTGGGAAGTGCCAAACACAAGGTAAGAAACATAGGTGTGTAATGTGGGGGAAGGTTGAGATTGTGAGATTTAGTGTTCAGTGGCGTCTCTCTCACACACACACACACACACACACACACACACAGAGGGATGAAGGAAACAACCCAGACAAGCTTTCATCTGTTGTTTCTTCTATCCAAATTCAATTAACATGTAGTCCTGGCAAAAGAGTTCTGTCTGCTCTAAAAGCCCAAAGCTGGGCCTGGATCCCGAAAAAGCAGTTTCATTATACAACCAGAATAAATACAAATGGATTTCACTGAGCCGGGCCCTCTCAGGATTATCCCATGTATATTTCATGTGTTTACTTGGAGGCTGAATGACCAGAAAAGAGGCAGCAGAGATACTTCAAAGGCGTCTGTTATAATGACAGCGACAAAAATGGAGGTTCAAGTTTGATTGCTAGTCTCTGAAGTTTTGACCTCAATCCATGCTTTCCAAAACCCAGTTTTATTTATACTGTATGTATATGAAATGTGGAATGTGTGTAAGCATTGCCAAATGTTTTTACTGGATAATATGGTATTTATTACAATTAACGTGATTAAGGAAAGCCATTGGATAGGTTAACACATTTTAACTGCATTTGTTTACAATATTTTGATGCTGGCAAAACTGTGAATGTGTTTTGCATGTTGTGATCTCTGTGCTGTTAAATATCAAAAAAGACACAGGAAGCTCATAAAGTAGGGATCAGTAGCAATTAATCCATGTTTACAAAAAATCTCCAAAAGACATTGTAAGAGGAAGAATACATATGAAGAATGAAATGTGCACATATTTAACCTAGTTCAGTGATTTAATATGATAATAATTTAATAATTTTGCTGGCATACTTTGTCCCCTTAAAGGGAAGGGTCACTGCAAATCAATACAAATGAATCTGAATCATCTTTATGCTATGATGAAATATATCTATCCTGATGGGTGTGGTCTCAGGATAATCCTGCCCCCATACATAGGGCATAAGGAATCACTGAATGATTTGATGAGTATTAAAATGAATCAATCATATGCTATGGCCTTCGCAGTCTGCATATTTCAAACTAGTTGCAATTAAGTGGGTTGACACCCAAGTGAGGATGCTTCTTTATCTAACCAGAATGACCTTGAAATAGTTACAACAATGTCGACCTGAGAAGGGCTCTACTCAGCTAATTAACTCAAAACACCATTGCTCAGTGGTCCAAAGTCCTCTTTTCAGATAAAAGTAAATTTTGCATTTCATTTGAAAATCAAGGTCCCAGAGTCTGGAGGAAGAGTGGAGAGGCACAGAATCCAAGTTGCTTAAAGTCCAGTGTGAAGTTTCCACAGTCAGTGATGATTTGGGGTGCCATGTCATCTGCTGGTGTTGGTCCACTGTGTTTTCTCAAGTCGAGAGTCAATGCAGCGTCTGCCAGGAGATTTTAGAGCACATCATGCTTCCATCTGCTGACAAGCTTTATGGAGATGCTGATTTCCTTTTCCAGCAGGACTTCGCACCTGCCCACAGTGCCAAAACTACTAGTAACTGGTTTGCTGACTATGGTATTACTGTGCTTGATCGGCCAGCCAACTCACCTGACCTGAATTTTGTCAAGATGAAGATGAGAGACACCAGACCAAACAATACAGACGAGCTGAAGGCCACTATCAAAGCAACCTGGGCTTCCATAACAACTCAGCAGTGCCACAGGCTGATTGCCTCCATGCCATGTCGTATTGATGCAGTAATTTGTGTAAAAGGATCCCCGACCAAGTATTGAATACATAAATTAACACACTTTTCAGAAGGTCAACATTTCTGTATTATAAATGTTTATTCTAATATTTTGAGATACTGGATTTTTGATTTCCATGAGCTGTAAGCCGTAATCATCAAGATAAAAACAAAAAAAGGCTTGAAATATTTCACTTTACATGTAATGAATCTAGAATATATGAAAGATCCACTTTTTGAATTAAATTATAGAAAAAATTAACTTTTCCACGATATTCTAATTTTTTGAGATGCACCTGTATGTGGGCCTTCCCCAAACCATTGCCACAATGTTGGAAGCACACAATTGTATAGAATGCCTTATATGCTGTAGCATTACAATTTACCAATTTAATTTCACTGGAACTTCAGGGCCCCACCCTGTTCCAGTATGACAGTGAATCTGTTCACAAAATAATGTCCATGAAGACATGGTTTGCCAAGGTTGGAATGGAAGAATTCGAGTGACCTTTACAGAGCCCTGACCTGACCTGAATCGTAATGCCGATTGCACCGCAGGCCTCTTCGCCCAACATCAGTGCCCAACCTGTCTAATGGCTTCTTCCCAGAAGAGTGGAGCTGATTATAACAGCAAATTGGGGGACTAGATCTAGAATGACCTGTTCAAAAAACACATATAAGTGTTATGGTCAGGTGTCCACATAGTTTTTGTCATATAATTATTGTTTACTGTCCACAGTACCTTTCTGTCCTTGTCTGTTGTGCTAGGATATTATTGCTGTTATCAGTTGAAGAGGTCAAAACAGCACACAAATCTATGAAAGTGTTAATTAGTTGAACAAAGAGCCAGTTAAATTAGTTCTGACCTATGCTGAATGCTCACACACTCACAATAAGACCCGATCTTATTAGCTGAGGAGACATTCCACAAAAGAACAACAAAGGATCACCTCTCTTTCTCTCTATTTCTCCTTCTTCAATTATCTGAAAGCATGTCTACTGGGCCATTGAGCTGTGTGCATGTTTGCAGTTATTCCCATATGTATACACACTGTATGTAACCAAATGAATGCACCAAGTAATCAATTATGCTTATGCTAAAATCCCAGAATCATGCCAATTATTCAAAATGAGAAAAACACATTCACATTACAACATATTTTGTATGTTTTGTACAATTGTAGTGCACTGCTTTTGAAAACCTCTACCCTAGCTAGCTACCCTAGTTCTCACTGTGAACACAAATGTTTCATTTTTATGAACGTTTGAGTCAGCAATTGGAACAAAAATAAATCTGAGCTCTGCAAACACAACCTGCCATAACAGTGCAACATAGCAGTGTGATGGACTGGTGACCTATTCAGGGTATATTCCTTTCTCTGACCTATTGTTCCTGGAATAGAATCTGGATCCACCGCATCCCCGGTTATGATAAAATGGTTACTGAATATGAATTTATGGGGGGGAAAAAAAAAGCTATCATTGATGATGATGATGATGATGATGATGATGATGATGATGATGATGATAATGTTATGAGTCATGGCATGATTTTGAGGGATGCTGGGCAGTGAATCCAGCCACAACTAATCAAGAGTAGTTAGAAGTTTTTGAACTGAGAACAGGTAGTTCATCTGTAATAGCTCAACATTTATTTTCTCAAAGGTTTTTCTTTTTCTATAGGATTTGAGAGAAGACCATCTAATGGGGATAGAAATCTCATGTTTACCAAAGAACAATGAGCTGAAATTGTCAATATGGTGTTGCCAAGCAAGCATTGAGCTCTGAAATCCAAACATGTACCATAAATGACAATGGTATATTCCATAACATTAGGATGAAGCAGATATAAAGATTTCTATTTAAGAGGAACTCTGAAGGCATGAAAGAGATGTGCCATGTGTATGTACATGTGAGTATCTTGCTAGTTTTGTAATATTTCACTGTTTGCAGTTTCTACCTGGTGACACCTTCTTTCAATTGCGCTGACCCAGTTGAAAATGTGTAGGTCACTGAGGTTGGCTTTAATCTGAACAAAGTCATGACAGATAAAGCAACATCGTAAGACAAACAGCCCATGACAAAATTGATCGTCCCTGCCCAAAGAGGAGAAATGCTGCCATTAGCCTGCATGTGGTCATCTATCACCATGTTATAAGCCTGTTATAATGTGATCACTGACCCATACACTACAGCTGTCCTCCCTTGAATTTCTCAATGCACTGGATGTCAGATTACACTACCTATGTTGTGAACATATATGGGATAATGTCAGCTTCCACCATGCACATGACATCCAAGATAATTCATCCACAAATACAGTACAATTGACATTTTCCACCATATTCACTGTTCCTGAACCCAACACTCTAATTAATAGCTATAAAAATCATTCATTAAAAGTCAATTTGACTTTATATACTACAACCCCAATTCCAAAAAAGTTGGGACACTGTGTAAAATGTAAATAAAAACAGAATGCTATGATTTGCAAATCTCACAAACTCATATGTTATTAGCAATAGAACATGGAAAACACATCAAATGTTTAAACTGAGGAAATGTACTATTTTAAGAAAAAAATTTTAATTTTGAATTTGATGGCCGCAACATGTCTCAAAAAAGTTGGTACGGGGCAACAAAAGGATGGAAAAGCAAGTGTTACTAAAAAGAAATGGCTGGAGGAACATTTTGAAACTAATTAAGTTAATTGACAACAGGTCAGTAACATGATTGGGTATAAAAAGTGTATCTAAGAGAGTCTCTCAGAAGTAAAGACGGGCAGAGGTTCAAATTGTGGAATAATTTCAGAATAACTTTCCTCAACATAAAATTGTGAAGACTTTGAATATCTCATCATCTACAGTACATAATATCATCAAAAGATTCCAAGAATCTGGAGAAATCTCTGTGTGCAAGGGACAAGGGCGAAAATCAATATTGCATGCTCATGATCTTCAGGACCTCAGGCAGCACTGCATTAAAAACAGGCATGATTCTGTAATGTAAATCACTGCCTGGGCTCAGAAACACCTCCAGAACTCATTGTCTGTGAACACAGTTTGCCGTGCCATCCACAAATGCTGGTTAAAGCTCTATCATGCAAAGAAGAAGCCATATGTGAACATAATCCAAAAACACCACTGTCTTCTCTGGGCCAAAGCTCACTTAAAATGGACTGAGGCAAAGTGGAAAACTGTTCTGTGGTCAGATGAATTGAAATTTGAAATTCTTTTTGGAAACCATGGACGCCGCATCTGGCTCGTTATCAGTGCTCAGTTCAAAAGCCTGGTATGGGGGTGCATTAATGCCTATGGAATGGGCAGCTTGCACATCTGGAACGGCAGAAAGGTATATACAGGTTTTAGAGCAACATATGCTTCCATCCAGACAATGTCTTTTTCAGGAAAGGCCTTCGTAGTAGAAGAGTCCGGGTGCTGAACTTTGGGGCATCAGGAAATGAAAAATATGACAAAGAAGACCCAGGACAGTTGAGCAGCTAGAATCCTGTATCAGACACGAATGGGACAACATTCCTCTCCCAAAACTCCAGCAACTGGTCTCCTCAGTTCCCAGATATATACGAACTGTTGTTAAAAGAAGAGGGGATTCTTTTTTTCCACACAGTGGTAAACATGGCTAGTGTCAGGTCAGGCATTGGATTGGATTGAATTGTCTGCTACCGGTAAACCATGAAAACCGGCACCACCTGTGACATGGGTCGAACCGTCGGCGACTCAACCGACACCCCCATCCCCCAGGATGAGGAGGGTGAAACTGGGCATCCTGGCAGAACAAATGAAGATCTGTCACAAGATGGACCACTCCCAGTTGGTGTCATGCGGCAACACTCAAAGGCGGAGATAGACAAACTTATCTTACAACTAGCCACTGCAACAGAACAAGGATGCCAGTATGTCTCGATCTGCTCTTGCCCACTGGACTACATCTTTGGACTGTCGAGAGAGGATATCTGGTAATGCAAAAGCCAGTCTTCCTAAATATCTTTGCATGCAGTTTTATGGAAAATGGCTAAGGAAACAATTCACCATACCCGCTCGAACGTCGCCCGGGTCAACAAGGTTCGTGCTGGTGCGCTCCCACTCCGGCGCCCAGTGGAAAGTCAGCTAGGAGGCCAGAAGAACAGAAAGAAGCATAACAGAAAGAACATCCTGAGAATTGCAGAGTGGAATGTGAGGACCCTACTAGACAGAGAATGCTCAAAGAGACCAGAGCGACAGACTGCTCTAGTAGCTAAAGAACTTGAGAAATACAGTATAGATATTGCAGCTCTGTGCGAGACCCGCTTGGCCCAGTCAGATAGTCTGGTTGACAATGGATACAGTTTTTTTTCTGGAGTGGTAGAGGAGAACAAGACAGAAGAGAGGCTGGAGTCGGATTTGCTATCAGGATCAACATAGCAGGGAAGATGGAACAGGATCCAACGCCTGTTAGTGATAGAATAATGACCCTTCGCCTGCCTCTGCAGAGGGAAGTTTATCTAACAATGATCAGTGCTTATGCTCTAACCATGACCAACCCTGAAGAGACCAAAGAGGATTTTTACAATCAACTGAGAGATGTGATGAAGCAAGTTCCCACCAATGACAAGCTGCTAATTGCAGGTGACTTTAACGCAAGAGTCAGTTGTGAGAGGGAGCATTGGCCTGGGGTCATTGGATCTCACGGACTGGGGAAGTGTAACTCGAACGGTGAACTAGCTAGCATTCTGCTCAGAGCACAACCTACTCATCACCAACACCATCTTTAAACACAAGGCCCACCATAAGACCACATGGATGCACCCAAGATCTAAACATTGGCACCTCCTGGACTACGTGATTACAAGACAAAAAGACCAAAGAGATGTGCTGGACACCAGAGTAATGAGAGGAGCAGACTGTAGTACAGATCATAATATGGTGTATTCAAGGATAGCATTCACATTGAGGAAGAAACTTATGAAAACAGGAACTAGACCACCGATGAAGCTCAATGTAGATAAATTGCGGGTCTGGAAGGTGAAGGAAGAATTAGAAGAAAAGATGGACAAGACCATGGATGAACTAGAAAAAGAAGTAGGCATCTTGAAAGATTGGGACACTTTGAAGAGAGCTGCTTTCGATACAGCGGAAGAAGTACTGGGCAGACCAGACAGGAAGCATCAAGACTGCTTCAGGGAGGATGATGAACAGCTAAATAAGCTGCTCGAGGAGAGGAACATAGCTAGAAGTAAGCAACTATCATGGAACACTAGAGTAAACAAAGCAAAACTCTTGGAAGCAAGAAGCCAGCTTCAGCAATACACCAGAGAAATGAAGTCTCAGTGGTGGGAGGAGAAAGCAGAAAGTTTACAACTTGCAGCAGATAGAAACGACATGAAAGAATTCTACCAAGGACTTAGAGAAGTGTATGGCCCACAAAAGAGAGGAACAACCCAGTTAACCACAGTAAATGGAGAAACAGTCCTCCAGGACAAAAATGAGATACTCAGATATTTTGCAGAGCATTTTAACCAACTACTGAACATCCCACTGACCAAAGAGCGCTGGATAACATCACTGAAAGACCGGTAATAAGGAGTCTTGATGAAATACCGGATTTCACAGAACTCCTCAATGCCATAGAAATTACGAAGGAATGTAGGGCACCTGGTAGATGTGGAATCCCAGCAGAGATATGGAAACATGGCGGCCTCAAATTACAAAAGAAATTGTTTGATTTGATCAAGAACATCTGGGAAAAAGAGGAAATGCCACAAGACTGGAAATATGCTAACATCATGCCGATATTGAAGAAAGACGATCGAAAGGACTGCGGAAACTATCGTGGAATATCTCTACTGTCTATAGCTGGGAAGATCATGGCCCGCATTCTACTAAACAGATTGAATCAAGAAATATCTCCTAACATACTACCCGAGACACAGTGTGGATTCCGTGAAGGATGGAGCACCATGGATATGGTGTTCAGACTTCGGCAAATCCAGGATAAATTCCAGGAACAGAACATGCCACTTTATGCCGTATTCATCGACTTTGAAAGGCGTTTGATACGGTATCAAGAGAGGGACTCTGGATAGTGCTGAAGAAGTTTGGATGTACTGAAAAGGTTGTGAACCTGATCAGATCCCTGCATGAGGCCATGCAGGCACAGGTAGTTCAAGGACAGTCAACTTCCAACGAGTTTCCAGTAATGAAAGGTGTAAAGCAGGGCTGTGTACTGGCTCCTACATTGTTCTCGCTGTACCTAAGTGCTATGCTAGAAGTTGCTTTTAGAGATGTGAGAGAAGGAGTCTACATCCAGACAAGACATGATGCAAACCTCTTCCAAGTCTCCCAGTTCAAATCCAAGACACGCACCACCAAATACCTTGTTAGAGAGATGCTGTTTGCAGATAACAGTGCTCTGGTGGCTCACTCAGCAGAAGATATGCAGCTACTTGTGGATCGGTTTGCCAAAGCTGCTGCTCAATTCAGTCTAAAGATCAACATAAAGAAAACTGAATGCTTGTACCAACCTGTGAAGCTGCTCAATCCACCACCCGAACCTGAGGAAATTACCATCAACAACGAGCCTCTGGTCCAGTGTACAGATTTTAGGTACCTGGGCAGCACGGTATCAAACAACGCAAAAATTGATAAAGAGCTGAGACACAGGATAGGAAATGCCAGCACAGCTTTCGGTAAACTGCAGGATCGTCTGTGGAAAAACAGGCATGTGTCTGTCAGGGTTAAGTGCAAAGTGTATAGAGCAGTGGTATTGACAGCCTTGCTGTATGGAGCAGAGACATGGACTGTTTATTGAACACAAGTTAAGAGACTTCACGCATACATGATGAGACAGCTCAGATCAATTATGAACATCAATTGGAAAGACAAAGTCACAAACAAAGAAATACTGCAGCGCACTGGCCTACCGTCAATGGCCAACATCTTAATAGAAAAAGGCCTCAGATGGCTTGGTCATGTGCACAGGATGGAAAATGAGCATCTACCTAGACAGCTGTTGTACTCTCAACTTTCTAAAGGGAAACGGAACCATGGCAGACCAAGGCTACGATACAAGGATGTAGCAAAGAGAAACATGAAGTGGAGAGAAATCGATATAGAGAGGTGGCAAAGGACCGCAGACAACAGAGTGGCATGGAGAACAGCCATAAAGCCGAAGCCATAGAACAGTCATTGTCGAATCGACCGACTGCAAGAGAGAGAGAGAGGTAAACATGGACCTGTCCCAACTTTTTTGAGACATATTGCTGCCATCAAATTCAAAATTACCTTATTTTTTCCTTAAAATGGTACATTTCCTCAGTTTAAACATTTGATATGTTTTCTATGTTCTACTGTGAATAAAATAAGGGTTTATGAGATTTGCAAATCATTGCATTCTGTTTTTATTTACATTTTACACAGGGTCCCAACTTTTTTGGAATTGGGGTTGTATTATCTAATCATTTAATAGCAATGAATAAATCACTACTTGTTTCATTCATTCATTTTTCTTCCACTTTTCCTGGTGGCAAGAGGCTGGGTATGTCAGCCCAAACCTCTCTAACCATGGTCACTAATTCCAGTTCCTATTGGGCATCCTCAGCGATATAATCTCTGCAGTGGATCCTTGATATTCCCTGGGGTGTCCATCCAGTGGGATATGCCTGATACAGCTCCAGTGGAAGCCGTCCTAGTAATGTGCCCGAAACACCTTACGTGGCTCCCCTCAATCAGGAGGAGCAGCAGCTCAACTCTGAGGATCTCAGGGATTGCCAGGATTGGAGAGTAAGCCCATCAACCCTGCACAGGAATCTCATTTCTGCCACTTGTACTTGTGACTATTGTTTTCTGGGCCCGGTTCAAGTTGAATAAAGCATGTATAGTGAAGAGATAATGCCAGAATTGTCCACATCAGTATTCAGCCCTCAGATGTAACTATATACTTCTCAGCTACTCAGGCACTTGTACATGAATTTGCTGAAAATAAATGGAATAAAGTGGTCTTCTGCTGTTTTAACCCAGCCGCCTCAAGGTTCGACAGGTTATGTATTTGATGTGTTGTGCTTTTCTGCTCACTATGGTTGTAAAGAGTAATTATTTGAGTTTCCATAGCCTTCCTGTCAAACTAGTTTGGTGGTGCTCCTCTGATCTCTCTCATTAGAGCAAGGCATTTCCACCCATAGAACTGCCACTCACTGGATGGGTTTTGTTTGTTTGTTTGTTTGTTTGTTTGTTTGTTTTCAGTTTCTGAAATTGTCAAATCTGGAACCAATAATCATGCCACGGTCAAAGTCAATAAGTTTCATGTGAACATTAACACAAGCTCCTGACCTGTATCTACATGATTTTATGCATTGTGCATGACTGGCTGATTAGATAATTGCATGAATGAGCATGTGTACAGGTGTTCCTATTAAACGGTTGGTGAGTGTATAATAGATATGACATTATGAATTAATTCATGTCATATAATCATGCCTGCCTAATCTTCATGCTTTCTGTATCCCCTTATCATCTCCTCTAGTTTTTTTTTTTTCTAGACAGCAAAGTGTTGCAATATAAAGAAAAGAAAGACTTCTGCTTAATTCTCTTGTCTCTCAGGTTTGTCTCCTGAGACAAGACCTCAGTATTCTCATGTTTTGTCTTGAGTTTCAGTCGCAAATTATGTTCAGATCTGCCAAGATAATTATGTGTCAAGTTTATTCAAATATTCTATCAAGTTATAATACTAATGTAGTGTATTTGGATAGATATGCAGTTTATATACTAATTGTATTTGAAAGGAGATGCACTAGTGAATATTTCATATCTATACTGTATGTTTGGAGACAATTACACTAGGTGACAAACAACTTATTTTAGTTTTAGATGTTATAATACAGGTATGAAAGAATATAAGTGTCACATATTCAATTATTTATTAGGTTTTTAGGTGAACACATTTTAATTCTGTAGGTTCAGAATAATCAATCATTTTACATTTACGGCATTTGGCAGACACCCTCATCCAGAGCGACTTACATTTATTTCATTTTTATACATCTGAGCAGTTGAGGATTAAGGGCCTTGCTCAAGGGCCCAACAGTGGCAGTTTGAGCGGAGCTGGGATTTGAACTCATGACCTTCTGATCAGTAGCCTAACATCTTAACCACTGAGCTACCACTTTTAAATATACTGGCCATATGGGAGTGATGGGAGGCCACTGCTGTGCTCATATGGAGAGGTCAAAAGAACACACAAATCCATTAAAAAGTGTTAATTAGTTAAACAAAGAGCTGGATCAATTAGATCCTCTGCTGAATGTCCACACACTCTTAATAAGGCCTGATCTTTTTAGCTGTGGAGACATTACGCAAAAGAACAACAAAGCGTCACCTCTCTCTCTCTCTCTCTCTCTCTCTCTCTCTCTCTCTCTCTCTCTCTCTCTCTCTCTCTCTCTCTCTCTCTCTCTCTATCTCCAGTTGTCTGAGATCATATCACTATAACATTTTGATAAATAGAAATTATTATGTAAGATTTTATCTGATTTAAGATATTGTGCAATACAGTTTTGATCCTCACCAAGGACAAGGCAAGTATCCTTTTAAATTTATATTAATATTTTTCATGCTTTTAATATTGGTGTAGGACAGGGAAAAAGTACTCCAGAGACAAAATGCACTTCAGGCAGAAATTATGTATCATGCTTCATTGGTGTACATAGTTTACTGGAAATGTCTGGATTTAAGAAGTTGATGGACATGTTCTATTCCCAAATAAATGCTTTCACTTCTATGTGTCTCTGCCTGCTGGAAAGTGAGTTCAGATTGCTCTCTGCCTGTAGTGTTTCTGCAGACATCCATTTCTTTTGTAGAACAGAACTGAGGCATCTATGGATCTAATACATTCCCATGTGAATTTGTTTACATTGTTTTGCCACGTGTGTGTCTGTGTGTGTGTGTGTGTGTGTGTGTGTGTGTGTGTGTGTAAGTGTGTGTGTGTGTGTGTGTGTGTGTGTGTGTGTGTGTGTGTGTGTAAGAGAGAGAGAGAGAGAGAGGGAGAGAGAGAGAGAGAACTGTTATAGCTTTCCTAATGACTTCATAATTGCAGACTGTATTGTAATGAGGAGTTGTTAATCCATGTGATACAATGAAAGCATGCTATGGTACTTATGTGAGTCAGGTTTTGTCTTGCAAAACAGCTGAGCATGGAGGATTAATAGACATGGCAACTTAATCCAATATAATTTAGCAAATTAATTTAGTCTGTCATTCACTTTAACTTCTACTGACAAGCCTGTATGTTACAAGATTTTCAGTCAAATATTTTGCTTTTGTTTGGGTTCCAAATGACATTTGCATTTTTGGAGTATAACACACACTTCAAATGTCACTATAATGTGAGTACTTAAATTGTAATCAAAACAAAAAGAAAATTCTTGATTAAGCAACAGTGCGATCTTGATTGGCCTTACCAGGGGTGTAACCTCGCCTGGATATTGGGGGCTGTAGCTCCAAAGATTTTTCTTTAGCCCCGAATAATTCTCCACTTGGTGGGGTTTGTCACTAAGTAACTGAACGTCAGTAAAAGAAAACAGCAGTTTTGTAATTTTATATGTTCAGTGAACAGAGTGTTGTATTTTATCAGTGAACGGAGGCAAGACCAATCAGACAGGGTTTACAGGAAAATATGTGGAAATACTTGTGTCTTATTGGCTGACAGGTCTCAGTTCTGCCAAATGGTAGCTCACACAGTCAGTTACTGTGAGGGGAAAATGGATCACCAGTTTTTTCACCAGTAAAGGGGTTGAAACTGAAACACTAACATCTTCTTATGTTGAGCAGTGTGTAAATGTCTATATGAGCAGAGAATAAGGACAGCTAACATACTTTGCATGGCACTGTAGCAGCTAAACCCATACAGTGATAGCTTAGTGCCTCCCCTTGGCTAGCGACACTAAACTAGCTTAGTCTTGTGTAAGATAGCCAAAAAGTTTTATATTTTATCAATCTGCAAACAGTGATAATACCTGGGGCAGGTTTTATGATAAATCCAACTTTTTGTACAAATTTCACATTTTTTAAGCAACTAGCCCTCACGTGCAAGAAAAAAATGCATGGAAACAGTCTATTCAGAAGCATATTTTAAAAAGTTTTTGATGGAAAAGACTCTGGGCTCAGCCCCGGATGATTGGCAGTCCAGCTAACGCCCCTGGGCCTTACCACTTTACCTCCTGAGAACTGACAGCACGAATGGGATGAGGAAAAGTAAAAGATTTTTTTAATGCAGTCTCCCTCATAATATCTCATTTGGCAGGAAATGATTACAAAAGAAGACATAATATGACTATTGTGGTTTTTATTTATTTATTTGATTTTATTTTATTTTTTTGCCAGCGATATCTATACTCCGTGTAATGCACTTCATTAGGTTTTATCACTTAAGTAATTAGATGATGATTGACACAGCTCTGATGTCAAATACTGACATATAAAGGACACTGTTATATTCTCGAGCAAAATGATTAGCAGCTCTTTTAGTGGACTTCTCACTCATGGTAAGACAGATGGATGCTGTATCCTCCAGTATCTCCCTCATTAATGCCCATATGCTTTCACAGTGTCGTTCACTCACTCTCAGTTTCTCACTTTGTTGCTTTTATGTTTCTCAATATCCAGAAAAATAGCAATCAGTTCATACCTTGTGACTCTACAAACAGTGGCCTTTTTAAAATTATTATTATTATTATTATTATTATTATTATTATTATTATTATTATTTTATTTTATTATTTTTCTTGTTTATTATTATTTTTTTAATGCTTAAATCTAATGTTTGGTGGTATTCGAATTAGTCAAAATGTTCGATGGATAATGCAATAACCTATTTTCTGCACCAACTCAGGTAAGATGTAGCCAGTATTTAATCAGGATGGGGGCTGGGGAAGTTGGAAAGTCAGGTTACCATGGTAACTACATCCCAGCACATTCACAGACTCATAACCTTGCCTTGTCTCTGGAGCAACTCTGATAATACTAACAAGAGAGAGAAAGAGAGAAAGCAGGAGAGAGATTGATAGAGCGAGGGGCGAGGGGGGGGGGAGAGAGAGAGAGAGAGAGAGAGAGAGAGAGAGAGAGAGAGAGAGATTAGAATTGTGATTTACAATTTTTGGGGGCTTAAAGGAATACTCCAGTGTACCAACCTAATCCCTATCAATCAACCTAATCTCTCTCTACAATAATAATAATAATAATAATAATAATAATAATAATAATAATAATAATAATAATAACAATAATAATAATAATAACAATAATAATAATAGCATTATTATTATTATTATTATTATTATTATTATTATTATTTCTGTTTCTCTTCACTGACAAATAACCAAAAAATCTTCACTCTTAGACTGAAAAAAAAATATTGAGTTAAGTTGCAAAACAAAAGTAAATCAAATCTTTTATTTTAAGAAAATTTTACTTATTTATTTTACTCCAGAGCTCAAATGAACTACATAAATCTCAACACTGTAAAAAGTACACATCATCTAAACTTTTCATTACTACTTTATAACAACAAACACCTTATTAAATGGCCCCAACCAGAATTAACACTCCACTGGGTAAAGGTACTTACAGCAGCCTTCATGAAGAAAACAAAATATTTCATAATGGCATTAGGCCTTAAAACCAACACAAAACAAGAAATATATATGGGGGACACCCAAAATGTTCAAAATGAAATCAGTTTCAAGTTCTGTGAATACTTATGCAAATTGCATTCATAAACCACACCCCCACTTTAATATGCAATCAGTTCACGTTAACATTATTTTATTTTTTTTGTGAGTTCTTGCAAAATAATATTCAATTTAACCCAGTACATTAAGTAAAATATGCACTTTGCGTTTAGCCACATACTCTATTTATATGAATTTATTTAGTATATAAACATAATTCAAAACTACAACATGTATAACAGTGTTTACGTACATAAATGCTTGAGGGAAGTTCATCTGTTCATCTGTTCCTGTCTGCTGCACACTTCCAAAATAACATAAAGAAGCACACAAACATAGAAAGCACAGAAAATCTCATAACGAGTGGAAAACATGGATGACATACTGTAAAAAAGCACATGGTACAGAGAGCACATAGCACAGAATATCCAGAAAAATGACAGCTGGCTTTCTCAGATTGAAAGAGCTCACACATTTAGCCTGGGGTAAAAACTGTATTTTTTGTCTGCTAGAACTGGATGCTGACATTTTGCAAGTAATGAATAGTCGTACATGTGTGGGATAAGTGTGCAAATAATCCCTGTAACTATACAGAGTAATGAGAGATATTTTAAAGGAGTGAATCAGAGGCTCCACTCCACCCCTCAACTCCTATTTTCTCTCCTCTTCCTCCTCCATTCTTGGTCACTAAATCCTGACAGAATGACCAAGAGATTACTTTGCACACACACACACACAATACACACACACACACGCACGCACGCATGCACACGCACGCGCAAACGCACACACACAGACATCCTCACACTTACACCAGCTCACACCTTACATGTTAAAACATGGATGTTCTGGCATCACAGGAAGGGGGATGGTTTCTGACTTTATTGCCTAAAATAGGATGGATGAATTGATTCTGGAGTGAATGTGTGAGAGAATGAGATGACAGGAAATGAGGCGCTTTGCAGCTGGTGCAGCACCACATAGCAGGGGGAAGAGGGAGATGCTAATAGCTGCATCTGGAGAAGTGGATGTCCTTGGCAGAATTTTTAGCTTATTTGTAATACTCTAGAGAACACATAGTGATGCCTCATTTAGCCATGCTTTTTTTGTTGTTGTTTTGTTTTTTTCTTTTCAGTAAAATATTCACATATAGCATCATCAGAACGAAATTAGCCCTCCTATTTTTGGAGGAAAGCAAAGAGTGTTGCTTCCTTCACTTCGAGAAAATGAAGCCATCATGTTGTAGGTGGGTGTTACTGACATGAAAATTATTCAGCTTTTTGATTTGATTTAATTTTAAATCATCTACTTCACATGATTCCACAGTCAGAATGTACTGTACTGTGGAAATTATGGAGACTCAAATAAAGCCACATGAGTTTTAAACAACCAAAACTAATACAGAGACACTAACTAATACAGAGGATAACCCACTCTGAACCTTACGGCTGATACGCAAAACATATATTTCTTGACCTTTTTCACTTGGTTTCAATTATTCATATGTTAAATCAAACTCTGCATCTATCAGTTTGTTCTTGTTGGCACAGACTTGCATGCAAACGAGGCAGAGGTCATTCCCTAGCCCTAAGGGATTCTGGGTCTTATTTGTATTGTTTTTTTGTTTTGTTTTTTTCTTTTTGTTTTTTCTGAATGTTGGTTTAATATCCCTGACTCTAATAAACCATGTTCTCTCTGTTCATTTCTCTTCCTATAGAAAATACAGAGAGGACCTTAGTGTGTCAAAATGGATGGACGTTTTAGTCGGTAGGTTAAATCAGCTGTGTGTGTGTGTGTGTGTGTGTGTGTGTGTGCGTGTGTAAAGGCCTCGCTACATCTCTAAAGCACAGTGAGAACATCTCACACCATTAGGATAATATGAAGAATATCTATGAATAAAGCTTGGCTAGATTTGATCCAGCTGATTGCAGAGATGAAGTACTTGACTCCTACATTTAAATTTATGCCTGACTAAATCATGCTTTTCCTGACTTCATACTAGTTTATCTACAGTGGTGCTTGAAAGTTTGTGAACCCTTTAGAATTGTCTATATTTCTGCATAAATATGACCTAAAACATCATCGGATTTTCACCAAGTCCTCAACGTAGATAAAGAGAACCCAATTAAATAGTGGATCATTTTCCTCAATAAATAAATGAACAAGTAAAATATTTTTGTCTCATTGTTTAATTGGGTTCTCTTTGTGTACTTTTAGGACTTGTGTGAAAATCTAATTACGCTTTAGGTCATTTCAGGTAATTTATGCAGATATAAAGAAAATTCTAAAGGGTTCATAAACTTTCAAGCACCAGTGTATGAGATCTTGAGACCTGCGTTTATGAGATTCAAACTTTTTTTTTTGGACCTCATTGGGGGATGAGGAATTTGTCATTTAATTATTTAAAGCGCAATCTACTGCCTGCCAGTTGTGCCTGTGTTAATAGGCATATAAAAATAAAAAATAAAAAAACATTAAATGCCTTTATGACAATTCCACTGAAAATTATTCAAATAACATGCTAGGAATCAGAGGAATGATTATCTTGCTTTAGAGTGCATTAATCCTGTGCATTTATCAAAAAATCTTTGGTGGCACTGAGATTTGAACTCAAAATCTTGGGTGGGATTCCTGATAATAATGAATCTTAGTGAATCATGAACAACTTAAAGAAGGATGTACATTAAATAGAGAGCCTGTTTTGCAAGTTCTGAAAGCCTTCGTTATCAGAAATTTAATGAACGAGTTGTAAGTAGTTCTTTGTTGGCTCTGCCAAGCCCGAGCCTGGAGAAATGCCACATGAGTTGATAGTCAAACAACTGATTTACAGTTACATTCACAGTCAGAGGTAAATTTAATAGATAAATCAGTGACTTAAACAGCATAAACAGACACAGATAGACAGCATTTTTAAATAGTGGACGATAGATTCAAGCATAATCAACAATTTACAACAGAAATTACATTTGTTTGGAAGAGCTAAACTCAAATGATGGGAATATGTAGACACTGAGTGGTATTAAATTAAATTGACTAATTCATGCGTAGCATGGTAGTGTAGTGGATAAAATTGCTACTGCACAACTTCAACGTCTTGGGTTTGATCCTGGTGATTGAGTGGAGTTTCATTTTATTCCAGGGTTTTGAATCTACATGATTAAATCATGTTGGCTGTACAAAAACAAACTGTGTTAATGTAAATCAATCCATTCGTGTAGAACTGATTTGCAATTTTATATTAAGTAAATTCAAATTACAAAACAACAACCAAAGGGAGCAGAAAAGCTCCAGTAAAAAAAAAGGTTTACAGTGCCCTCCACAAATATTGGTAAATATGAGCAAAGAATGCTGTGAAAGATTGTCTTTATTGTTTAACCTTTTGATCTTTTGTTAAAAAAAAAAAATTCACAAAAATACTCTGCTCTCATGGATATCAAACAATTGCAAACAAAACAGGTCTATCAAAAGAAAATGTTAAATATAGATGTGCCACAATTATTGGCACCCTTTTAGTTAATACTTTGTGCTACCTCCCTTTGCCAAGATAACAGCTCTGAGTCTTCTCCTATAATGCCTGATGAGGTTGGAGAATGCATGGCAAGGGATCTGAGACCATTCCTCCATACAGAATCTCTCCAGATCCTTCAAATTTCAAGGTCCATGCTGGTGGTCTTTCCTCTTCAGTTCACCCCACAGGGTTTCTATGGGTTTTAAGTCAGGGGACTAGGGGACTTATTTTGTGGTCAGTAAACCATTTTTGTGTTAATTTTGATGTATGTTTTTGATCATTGTCCTGCTGGAAGATCCAACCACGGCCCATTTGAAGCTTTCTGGCAGAGGCAGTCAGGTTTTCATTTAATATCTGTTGATATTTGATAGAGTCCATGATGCCATGTAGCCTAACAAAATGTCCAGGTCCTCTGGCAGAAAAACAGCCCCAACACATTAAAGAGCCACCACCATATTTAACCGTGGGCATGAGGTACTTTTCCATATGGCTACCTCTCTGTGTGTGCCAAAACCACCTCTGGTCTTTATTGCCAAAAAGCTCTATTTTGGTTTCATCTGACCATAGAACCTGATCCCATTTGAAGTTCCAATAGTGTCTGGCAAACTGAAGATGCTTGAGTTTGTTTTTGGATGAGAGTAGAGGCTTTTTTCTTGAAACCCTTCCAAAAAACTTGTGGTGATTTAGGTGACTTCAGATTGTAGTTTTGGAGACTTTCTGACCCCAAGACGCAACTAACTTCTGCAATTCTCCAGCTGTGATCTTTGGAGATTTTTTGGCCACTCGAACCATCCTCTTCACAGTGTGTTGAGACAATATAGACACGCGTCCAATTCCAGGTTGATTCATAAAATTTTCAACTGACTGGAACTTCTTAATTATTGCCCTGATGATGGAAATGGGCATTTTCTCTTGCACTTAACTTGTTGGATCCATGTGAATTGATTTACATGAAGACAGTTTTAAATGCAGTTTACTTCATTTGTTTTTGTGCAGTTAACATTTTTAATAAAAGTGTTGTCCAACCCCACACAGTCATGCAAGCTGAAGTTCAAACCTAAGACACTATCTATCTATCTATCTAATTAATAAAGTTAAAACTACAGCAAGAGATCACACTCACACAATATAACTGAGGATTTTTTGTATAGAAATTAGCAGCCTCTGTCTTTTTGAGGTAGAACTGCACACAAGTTCTGAATAAGGACATACTTAGTGAATAACAAATGGGTCAGGTTGCTTGTTAATTTACGAATGAGTTTACATACTACGTTAGTTAAGGATTTCAGGAAACACTTATTAACTAAAGAACCTACTAACCAACAAGATAACAAAGTACTTAGCATTATGGACATGAACTCTGATCATAAGCCATAGAGTCAATACTACTCCAATTTCAAGCGTTCAACTAATGAGCTTCAAAATGTGGTAAGAGATTATTAAATTCAGTGCTGGGCTTTTTTTGCTTGTTGGAAGGTACACAAAGAGGGGAGGAAGGTTACTGGTATTGGACATCACTGGCAAAAAGAGAAAGAACTAAGGTGGTGTAGTCTCTTGTGACATTTAAGTTTTCCTTTGTGAAGCTAGAACATTTTAGTCGATATTTCACCTGTGTGCTACCTTGTTTTGCTGTTGCTTTATTGTTCTTTCAAAAAGTACTCCCAACTCCCTGCAATTGGAGTCTCCCAGCCTTCCTCATGTAACAGACTAAAATCAAGTCCCACTCCAGCCTGGGAGATGATTAAGATTGATTTCAAATTAAGAGCAATGTTCTCTCTATTTTTCCTTGCTGAGCAAAATATATTTCTACTGGGCAGACCCTCTGTCATGGTTAACATTAACCAGCTAGCCTGGGAAGACAATTCTCAGCAGCACCACTATGGTAATAATACTGGATGAGGTGAGAGGGGTTTAACATGGCTTGCTAAGCTCATAGCTTATTTAGCTAGCTAACATCATTTGTGGTTGGGACTGAATTTCGGTGGCAGTGGGACTGTTTCTGTTTTGATGTGTGTTCATGTTTGAGCTTGCTGTTATAAGAGTCAAGCATACCTGTGGCTGGTCCAAACTGCACTGCAATCATTTGTCATCTGTTGTTTGGTTTTTTTACTCATTTTTGTGTCAGCATTCTGCACAAATTTTATTTTTATGGGGTTTTTTTCTGTGTGAAATGTGAGACTGTGTATGTGCCCAGCTTAGAGAGAAAAGTGCTTAAGAGTAACTGAATACAACACTGCTGGACAGCATTTCCACAAAACCCAGCTGCTATTTTTCCTCAAATTTAAATATTTATGAAACAGAAATGACTGTATGCATTTCAAACACCTGATTTATGAAAGAGACTTAGAGTAAATGTCTTGCTTGTTTCTTTCACATTCTTCCTTTCACATATTTACTTTTATTTGGATAGGCATTGTCTCACGTACAGATCATTGCTAGCATATGGGGTGGCTTTGTCGCAGGTGTAAAATTGGAATCACGTTGGAGTGTGTGGAGACGTCCAGCCTGTGTGAACCCCAAGAGGAACAGTCACCAGGGCTGGGAGATTGTGTCTCACGGCTTTCAGCAACACTTCAGAAGTGCTAAGCTCCATGCTGAGCTGTAAACAGATAGAACAGAGAATGTGAAGGGCAGACAACCAGAGAATAGGAAAGGAGGGTTTTGGAGCGAGGGACGCTCTGGGAATGAGACAGGAGGATAATAGTTTAGATTCATGTCTTATGGCATTTTTTTCATCGCACCTGAATGTAAAATGGCTGTCAGCTGGTAATTAGTGATTGGCATGAGCACATATGTAACCAACTAATCAACTAGTAAAATGCTAAAAAAAAAAAAACGAAGATGGTGGATTACATATCTTATCTTACTATATCTTATGTAGACACTGTAATCTGATGGAGATTAGTGATTGCAAAGTAGTGGCAGGAGAGAGTGTAGCTAGACAGCACAGGATGGTGGTGTGTAAGATGACTCTGGTGGTGAGGAAGATGAAGAGAGCAAAGGCAGAGCAGAAGACAAAGTGGTGGAAGTTGGAAAAGGAAGAGAAGAGTGCTGTGCGGTTTTCAGGGAGGAGTTGAGACAGGCTTTAGGTGGTCAGGAGGTGCTTCCAGATGACTGGACTACTACAGCCAAAGTGATCAGGGAGACAGGTAGGAAGGTGCTAGGTGTGTCATCTGGAAGGAGGAAAGAAGACAAGGAGACTTGGTGGTGGAATGAGGAAGTTCAGGAGAGTATCCAGAAGAAGAGGTTAGCTAGGAAGAAGTGGGACAGTGAGAGGATGGAGGAAAGTAGACAGGAATATAGGGAGATGCAGCGTGAGGTTAAGATAGAGGTGGCAAAGGCCAAACAGAAAGCTTATGAGGACATGTATGCAAGGTTAGATAGTAAGGAAGGTGAGCGGGATTTGTATCGGTTGGCGAGGCAGAGGGATAGAGATGGTAAGGATGTGCAGCAGGTTAGAGTGATTAAAGATAGAGATGGAAATGTGTTGACAGGAGGGTGAGGGAAAGATGGAAGGAGTACTTTGAGGAACTGATGAATGAGGAAAATGACAGAGAGAGAAGAGTAGTAGAGGCAAATATTGTTGAGCAGGAAGTAGAAAGGATTAGCAAGGGTGAAGTTAGGAGAGCTTTGAAGAGGATGAAGAGAGGAAAGGCGGTTGGTCCTGATGACATACCAGTGGAGGTATGAAAGTGTCTAGGAGAGATGGCAGTAGAGTTTTTAACTAGGTTGTTCAACGAGGTCTTAGAGAGTGAGAGGATGCCTGAGGAATGGAGGAGAAGTGTTTTGGTGCCGATTTTTAAGAACAAGGGAGATGTGCAGAGTTGTGGAAACTACAGAGGTATTAAGCTGATGAGCCATACAATGAAGTTGTGGGAAAGAGTAGTGGAAGCAAGGCTAAGGGGAGAAGTGAGCATTTGTGAGCAGCAGAATGGTTTCATGCCAAGAAAGAGCACTACAGATGCAATATTTGCTTTGAGAATGTTGATGGAGAAGTACAGAGAGGGTCAGAAAGAGCTGCATTGTGTCTCTGTAGATTTAGAGAAAGCGTATGACAGGGTGCCAAGAGAGGAGCTGTGGTATTGTATAAGGAGGTCTGGAGTGGCGGAGAAGTATGTTAGAGTGGTGCAGGATATGTATGAGAGCAGTAGGACAGTGGTAAGGTGTGCAGTAGGTGTGACAGAGGAGTTCAAGGTGAAGGTGGGACTGCATCAAGGATCGGCTCTGAGCCCCTTCTTGTTTGCGGTGGTGATGGACAGGCTGACAGATGAGGTCAGACAGGAATCTCCATGGACTATGATGTTTGCGGATGACATAGTGATCTGTAGTGAGAGCAGGGAGCAGGTGGAGGAAACTCTAGAGAGGTGGAGGTTTGCTCTGGAGAGAAGAGGAATGAAGGTTAGTCGCAGCAAGACAGAATACATGTGTGTGAATGAGAGGGATCCAAGTGGAACAGTGAGGTTACAGGGAGAAGAGATAAAGAAGGTGCAGGATTTTAAGTACTTAGGTTCAACAGTCCAGAGCAACGGGGAGTGTGGAAAAGAGGTGAAGAAGCGTGTGCAGGCAGGTTGAAATGGGTGGAGAAAAGTGTCAGGTCTGTTGTGTGATAAAAGAGTACCAGCAAGAATGAAAGGAAAGGTGTACAGGACAGTAGTGAGACCAGCGATGTTGTATGGTTTGGAGACAGTTGCACTGAGGAAAAGACAGGAGGAAGAGTTAGAGGTAGCAGAGCTGAAGATGTTGAGGTTCTCTTTGGGAGTGACGAGGATGGATAGGATCAGGAATGAGTACATCAGTGGGACAGCACATATGAGATGTTTTGGAGACAAAGTTAGAGAGGCCAGGTTGAGATGGTTTGGACATGTTCAGAGGAGGGAGAGTGAATATATCAGTAAAAGGATGCTGAGGTTAGAGCTGCCAGGCAGGAGGCCGAGAGGAAGACCAAAGCGGAGGTTTATGGATGTAGTGAAGGAGGACATGAAGGTAGTCGGTCTGAGAGAAGAGGATGCAAGGGATAGGGCTAGATGGAGGCAGATGATTCGCTGTGGCGACCCCTGAAGGGAACAGCCGAAAGGAAAAGAAGGAGGTGGATTACATAGATAAAATACTGCTAAAATATCTCTGGCTAAAATCCCAGCGAAGGTGGAAAGTTCTTAATTTCATATTTCAACTTAGTATTTAATTATTTTGTAAGTTCACAACTTAATAACCCATTATTGTAACATATTATGTTATTTTGTCATTTTACTTTTACTACATTAACTAGTTACGTATTAAGTCCTTGTTTATGTGTATGTGTATGTGTATGGGTTTATATATATATATATATATATATATATATATATATATATATATATATATATATATATATATATATATATATATATAATGCAGTATTATAAAACTATATGTAATCATAATTTTATTATAAAATATTTCAATGTAATTGTTTTTGACTTAACATCATCACACACACTCCAAAATATGTCAATAAGACCCTCATTTAAGGTTAGCTTATATTCGAAGATATAGGACTGGTGAAATAGCTGAAACTGGGCTACACATTGGGAGTTACTGTGGTTGTAATAAACTTATATGCAGTGTTGTGAAAAAGTATTTGCCCCATCCTGATTTCTTCTGTTTTTGTGTATATCTCATACTAAATAGTTTTAGATATTCAAACGAAATAAACATAAAACAAAGGAAACCTGAGTAAACACATAATACAGTTTTTATTATAATTTTTGTATTGGAGCAAAAAAAAGTTATCCAACACATATCACCCACGTGAAAAATTAATTGCCCTCTTAAAGTTAAAATGTGGTTGTGCCACCTTTAGCAGCAATAACTGCAACCAAAGCCTTCCGATAACTGGAGATCAGTCTTTCACAGCACAGAACTGCTTTAGTTCAGCCACACTGGAGGGTTTTTGAGCATGAACTGCCTTTTTACGTTCCTGCAACAGCAGCTCAATTGGTTCAAGTCCAGACTTTGACTAGGCCACTCCAAAACATTTTTTTTTTTTTTTTTTAGCCATTCAGAGGAGGACTTACTCCTATGCTTTGTCTTGCTGCACAATCCAGTTGCAGTTTCAACTTACAGACTGAACACCAGACATTCTCTTTTAAGATTTTCTGGTAGAGAGCAGAATTCATGCTTCCCTCAATTATTGCAAGTTGCCCAGGCCCTGAAGCAGCAAAGCATCCCCACACCATCACACTTCCACCACCATGCTCGACCGTAGGTATGATATTCTGTTTGGTTTATGCCAGACCCCTGTATATATATATATATATATATATATATATATATATATATATATATATATATATATATATATATATATATATATATATATATATATATATATATATATATATATATTATGACATAAGGAAATATGAAATATTAATCTGAAATAATGGGGGGGGGATGTTGAAATAATAAGATAGTAATGACTTGTAATAACAACATTATGTCTAAATGATGACATAATATATTGAAATAAGTTATTAAGTCATAATAATTAAATATTAAGTAAAGATAACCAAATTATTATTCAAAAAGATGAAGAAATGTAATTCAAGGCTTCAATAAGAAAACATTACTGTAGGTAAATAAATAAAAATGACCTAACTAGTGTTTAGAATTGTCTGGTTCACAAGACTGTAATGCCTGGATTTGCCCAATCTGGGGTCTGCACTATTTCTAGCTCCACCCATATGATCTGTGTTCTGGTTCTTTTAATACCATCACAAGAAAACAAACCAAATTCTGCACTGGTACTTAATCACGATATGGTTGACTCTGAATAGTTAACATAATGCAGCATGATGTACTACATCGACCAGAGGAAAGGTTCCCTGTAAACCACTTGACTTATAATTGATTTAAAATTCTACAACTGTAAATGACACATCATTAAAACATTTTAGAAAGCTTCAGTAATAAATAACTCTGAACAGGGTATACTATTGGGAGAGAGCACTACTTATGTGCAAATATCCTGCTGCCCTTATGTCAAGAAAGAAAAGCTGAGCCACTCTGTGCTGGGTAATGGTCTTATTGAACACCCCTCAGCAAAACATTCAGCAGTGCTTTTAACCGTGCTGTTATAGCCAAGGCAAGCCTGTCTTTCAAGCATTCGCAGAGCATCCTGACAATAATGTGGATTAATTGGTAGATTTAAATTGAAAATGGTTGGAAAATGGTACAGAGAGAGAATAAATGAAGCATTTTAGAGAAAAATGTTTAGGTTATGAAAGTGGACATTGCTGTTTATGTGGATGTGGGTGTGGGCGTGGGTGCATGTGCGACACGAAAGGCTGATGAATAGGAATGTAGTTGACACCAGGGTACCTCATTTACTAATTGAGCTGAGGAAGTAAATTACTGTTTGGTTGTGCTGCAAGTAAGGAGGATTAGCTTTCCTTTAAAATCAGTGGGACCTGAAGGGCCTTGTTTTGCTTGTTTTCTGATGAGTACATTCTCCAATAGGGATGAATCAGCATCTTTAACAAATGAGATAAGAGTACTGTGTGTGTGTGTGTGTGTGTGTGTGTATGTGTGTGTGTGTGTGTGTGTGTGTGTGTGTGTGTGTGTCTGTGTGTTGTTGTTGTTGTTGTTGTTAGTGGGAGCAATAAATAAAACTGATGTATGTAGGAATTTGACCTGGTTTCCAGTAAATGCTGAATATTTACTACATATTGGACCACACTGATAAATTATTCTGATGCAGTGCAAAATTATTTCTATCAGGGTGCATGGGACAAAACTTTACCATGATTTGGAGAATCTTCATCTTTTCTCTGAGGGAGAGAGATGCAGCTTGACTCTTATATATTGAAAATAGAGACCTTGTCCTAATTAGCACGCTTTTGTTTTTTAACATTTTTTTTTCCTTAATGGTTTTGTGTATAGATCATTTTTCATGCACCATCTACTTTTATCACAGCTACACACATTTTGGAATCTATTGCACCACAGCTGGTTGGAGGTTGTTGTTGTTGTTTTGTTTTGTTTTTATTTTTACTAATATTATAATGTTATTACAGTTGATAGATAGATAGATAGATAGATAGATAGATAGATAGATAGATAGATAGATAGATAGATAGATAGATAGATAGATAGATAGATAGATAGATAGATAGATAGATAGATAGATAGATAGATTATTATTATCAGTGTACACACTAGACCATCTCTTCCACCCTGAGTTCTGTCGACTCCTCAGAATATGAATGAGAGCTGACAGAAGAATTCTCCAGGAAACAGGAAAGGAGGCTTTTGTGGCTATTTCATAACATACTGTAGCCCTTATTGGGGTCAGCAAGTAAAAGTAATGATCACTTCATACCTGAGGGAAGCAGATGAATGGTTGAACAATGTGTGAAAAATTACTGTAAGTAGTACAGTAGGAGAAAGACAGGGCGTGAGAGAGAAGAGCAAATCCAGTAGAGAATTTAGTGCTCTAAACCAGCATATTTAAGAGAGTCTCATTTTGCCATCCCAGAAGCAAATGTTAAGCTCAGAAAGCTAAACTCATTGCTAAATATATTCTTAATCATTTCACTTGATGTTTACATGATAACTTAATTTCCTCTCCCCATTCTGAACCATGTGCTGTGTCAAGGTGGGCTCACTGCCTACCCCTCAGCTGACTGGAAAATCCCTTCCATTTCTCTCCCATGACAGGTGTCCATCTATAATTATTTCCTCAGCATGGCTTTATCTGTTACTTCTGCAAAAGGTCACATACTGTGGGCTTTCTTGTCCCTGAGTAATGTCACATAGATGAGAATGTGGCCACGGATTATAAATGGCCTGTGTGATTGGGAGTTGTCACCAGGTGCTTAGCTGGAAAAGGGTATTTTCTATGTAATAAAGAACATTATAGGTTTTGTGTTATGTGCATGAGAGAGAGGGGGGTGAGAAAATGGCAAACCTGTACTTATTGTCCCCAAGACATATTGTCCCCATTTACACCAGGACGTTTCAGGCGTGTTGTATCTGGATTGTTCCATTGATAAGATTTTAAGCACACGCATTAATGCTCTGGGAGCCAGACTGAAATATAATTTCTGTACATTATATAATATGCAAATCTGCTTATATAATCTGGGTTACTGTTTGTGTGGAATTTCATATGTTTTCCCTGTGTTTGGGTTTGGGTTTTTTCCAGGTTCAGCAGTTCCTTCTGACTGTTCAAAAACACGAACTGTATGTAGATGGACTGTCTATTCTAAATTGCCTATAGGTTTTAAGGTGCACTTGTGATGTGTGTGTGAACATGCAAACTCCACACACACATCATACACTTGTATGACACCTGGCTAAAACGTGTCTCAGAATATCAGAGCTGGTTTTAAAAAGCAAATTTATGTCTGATTAGAATGCATGTTGGGTGCATTTGAAAATAAGGATAATATATTTATCATTCAGCTTCAGTAATTGATAGTGCCAGGGCACTATCCACACACACATTCAAACCTATAGGCAATTTAGCATAGCCAGTCCACCTACACTGAAAAAAATGATGTGTTGGATTTACTTAAAATATATATGCACCATTTTTGCTTCACACTTTTTAAGTAAATTCAACTTGAAGTAATTAAGTCAAAGATAACCTTTGTTATGTGTTTAAAAAAAATGTAACCAATAGAATCTACCAATTAATTGTAAGTTGATTCAAATTAACATTTAAGCTTTTTGTGTAGCTCATTTACATTAACACAAGGTCATTCATTGAGTTGAATAAAACTGCTCTGCTTACTGCACTGAAAATTCAATATCTTAAAATAAACAACACAGACAATTAGCACAAAATAAAGCATTTTTTAACTTTATTTTTGGACAATGGTTACAATACTATCGTTTAAAAAAACCATGAATAATGAACTGAGTACAGCTCAACAAGAAAAAAATATCACTTCATTCAACAAAAGTTTATAAAAGGTTTTCAGACAGTTAGTACAAAAATGAAGCATTTTCTTTGACAGGTTGCAATGCTACATGCTACTGATTGCAATGCTACATGCTACTGATTGCAAAGCTACATGCTACAGATTGCAATGCTACATGCTACAGATTGCAATGCTACATGCTACAAACACTCGCACAAACTCGATGCATACTTGCAAACTTTTTTTTTTTACGAAGTACTAACATTCGTAGCAATTAAAACATTCTGTTTAAAAAGTACCCCCTTGAGCACTAACGCAATAAATGAGTGTTAATGGATGTTAAAAAGTAAAACTCATTTCATTTATTTAAAGATTACCTGACAAAGTTTTCACCGTCTTCACCAAGTTGTGCTTCAGAAAATGGCTCCTTCACGTCTTTCACTGGATATTTGCATATCACATGGCTCACAGTCATACTTCAAACTTTAAGTTGGGTTTACTAAACCTTAACCTAACTGTAATTGTAGCTGACGTGACTCACGTTTTTTTTGTTCACTTTATTCACTTTTAATTTCACCTTGTAATTGACATTTTTGTGTTGAAAACACTAATGTATGTTAAGTAAGCTAAAATGTTTTAAAAAATGAACGTTTTTGAGTTTAATCCATTTATATTTATACGTAATAATTGTTGAGCCAGCTAATCATTTTTTTCAGTGTACATACAGTTCGTGTTTTTGGACAGTCAGAAGGACTGAACCCGGAAGAAACCCACACAAACACAGGGAAAACATATGAAATTCCACACAGACAGTAACCCAGGCTCAGGATCAAACCCAGAACCCTGGAGCTGTGAGGAGGCAGGTCTACCCACTGTACCACCATGCAGCTTAAGGAAAATACCATTTAGATATAATCACACGAAGTGTAAATTAGGTCATGTTCCTGGTCAAGTCATGTTCCAAGTGGTTTGACTCATTTCTCACTTCACCAGTAAAGTGAGAAATTACCACCTACTCTTTTCTAAAAATGATTGTTTTGTGGAAAATTTAACATTAATTAAAATCATGGACTGATATGATCTTATAGATATTACATTTTTCTGTATAGATGGATGAGGAACCTGAAATCTGTCTCTCTAATATACTGTAATTGGCATGAATTGTAGTTAAATTGTGAAACTCTGCACAGATACCTAAGCCAAGCTCAGGATGGTCAACGCTACCCAATGTGCCACCATGCTGCCTTTATAACAGGTTGTTTTTTTTTTATTATTATTATATTTTTATTTGATATGTTTGAGGGGCTCCATTTCTTGGCATAAGCAGTTACTGATGTAGGTTCTGTGATAATAGGAGAGTGGATCAGCTAGTAAGCCTTTTTCAGCTGCTCTACAGGCTACACTTGCAGTATTGTTGTGTACTTTTACAACATCTTTGCAAGAATCAAGATGAATTTATTCTCTTTGACAGACTGCCATATAAAATAATGTTAATTTTGCTTAATATAGTAGTAATATGTAGTGTTGCTGTGCTGTGGTAACTCTAATTTGCATACCCATGAGCCTCTGGGGTTGCCTGTTAATGTGATGGTTAATGTCCACGCTTTAATAGATTAAGTGTTTATTGTTAGTGAAGGAATGCGTTGTGTGTTTCTCTTCAGTATGTTATAGAGACACATCGGTTTATGTTTGTTTGTGTTCACCATTTTGTGAAATCCTAGTGGTCTAGCCAGTTCTGTGGTCTGTGTTTGTGCTGTTGCTGTGAGTTCACCTATAAAAAAAAAAAAAAAGTTAAAAAGCAAGCATGTTGTTTTTACATTGTTTTCTGGTCAAGTTTCTTACTCACTGATACCACAATTTTATTCTTGCTTTGTCTACTAAAGCATTCATAGACTTGTGGAATATTGATTTCTGTAACCTGTCTTTTTTCTGGAAGATTCTACTTTCTATTATTAATATCATCTCTCTCTCTCTCTCTCTCTCTCTCTCTCTCTCTCTCTCTCTCTCTCTCTCTCTCTCTCTCTCTCTCTCTCCTTTCTGCTGTTACTTTTCATTTGTTCTGACAGATTTGGCAGATAACAGCTCCTGCTGCTTATTGAAAAGCTGACTAATCATTAATTTCTCTCCACTGTAGTTTCCCAGCTGTCTCTATCTTCTCTATGCTGCTCACCTTCAGCAGGATTCTCCTTCCCCAACTCAACCTTCACACCTGGCCACACCAGACATACACTTGCCATATCATATTTGATGCTGCTTGGTTAATATGTTACTGCATGATGCATTAAGGTTATGGAATATTAGCAACTGCTCAGTGATCTATTTGCTCAGTGATCTCGTTTTAATAATGATCATCAATACATTTGTTCAAAAGACATCCACTGTATTCATTGGTGTTATTAATAAGACATAAATATTACTAAGTATTACTGAACTGCTTGTAAGCGTTGCTGAAATATCATGTGGAGATCATACTGCTGTTTTCTCTAATGCTCATTTGAAACACACCAGCAGGCCAAATTACACAGATACAAAGAGACAAGTGACCCTAGTCATGTCCTTATTCGCTGAGATCAAGGTGTTTCCCAGTGAGAAAGAGAGAGAGAGAGAGAGAGAGAGAGAGAGAGAGAGAGAGAGAGAGAGAGAGAGATTATGATTGTAAGAAGAGTACTAACAGGGAAAAATGACCTCATTTGTCTTAGAGTTAGAGTCAAATCTATAGAGTTCCACCAATAATGGCACCCTGTATCGAGTCTCTTTATAGGAAGGCTATTTCAGTAGAACAGCAGAAGGCATACTTACATCCAATCTTTCCTCTGCACACTTTACTGTATGCATTTCAAAATCTGAAGAAATCTATCAACAACCTGATCACATAAGAAATGTGTATGGTTTTGAACAAGCAAGGTGTATATGAATATTGCTAGATGTTATATGAGTGAATGGTATGAATGCTAATTTTATGTCTGTTATATAAACTTGGTTTGTCTTTCCTTGACTTTTCCAAATCCAGCTGTCTTATTAAGCTCATGTTTTTTATTTTAACTGGATCTACTTTATGACATGCACCTAAAATAGGAGCTGCTGGGGACGGTAGTGAAAGACAGAGGTGGGGGGAGGGGGGTTTGGTGGAGAGAGAGAGACAAGCCAGTAATTTAGGGGGACATCCAGCTGTCACAACAGGGTATATGTGATTTGCCTTCCGCTAATAAAATAACTAGAGAAAATAACCCTGACACACATCACAACACGAGAAAGACATAGAGAGAGAGAGGCGTACCTAAAGCATCATGTTATTCTACCCTTCCTTCACACTTGTTTCCCTCTTTCCATCAATTTTCCCTTTCTGAAATTAATTCCATGCCCACCCGCCCTTATCATCCATCTCTCACACTCCCTGTCTCCCTCTCTCTTTCTTTATCTCTTTCCCCTTTTCTCTCTTGCTGTCTGAGCTGAGCTATAACAACAGACCTGGGCTTGAGAGATGATGGGTAGGTTACCCGTACACTTCACACTAACACCATAAATGCACACATACCTTTCACGTTCATCTGCTCAGCATTTTATAATGAACGCTGGCTTTTTAGATAAGGCTTTTAATGTGTGTTAATCTTAGCTAACAATTGAGTTGTTTACTAATCGCAAAAAAAAGACAAAAAAAAACAAAACAATTGCTATTAATTCCCTTCCTCTCGATTTCAAACCCATTTTTAAATCATGACACATAGTTCAGTTGTCATGCTTTAAAAACATACGAAGCAATGAGAAGTCCTGAAGTCCTGAATAGACATCAGCGCTTTTCATTTCATTACATAATGTGATTGAGGGAGAAAAGGAAAGAGAGGGCGAGCAGGAGAGAGGAAAAGTAATTAGGTGAGCACATTGTCGCTTCAAATGGAAATCCGTCCCAGGAAAATGACATGCACAATCAAAGTCAGTTCTGCTTGGTGGAATAACGCAAGCACAGCCACTTCTGTCCATTGTGGGATTTCATGGGTGAACATTTTGTGTGCGTAGCATTTTGGTCTATCTCCTCTCACTCTCTCATTTTTGTTAACCCACAATACAAAAAAGTACAGTCTGATTCCTCTGATAGCACAGCCGTCTATGTGTATGTGTAATTAAGGCTGTTAAATCACTAAGATTGAAATGCTCTGTATGCATAATGTACTGTTTTCTGTCATATTTGTATGACATTTCCCCATGATTTATGGTTTCCAAAAGATTTCTAAAACTACAGACATGCGGTTTGGGTTTGGGTCACTGCAAATCAATACAAAGTTCTTCTGACTGATCACTTTATCCTATGATGTAACATTTTTATCCTGAGGGGAATGGTCTCCTCCAGGATGACTCCGCCCCCCTCTACAGGGCACGAGTGTCACTGAATGGTTTGATGAGTATGTTTTGATGAGTATCACCTGAGTGCGATTTGCCGGGGGGGATGTCGCCTCTTTGATCTATATATCCCTGCTTCTGCTGAATTATTTTTATCCCCGGTGGGGACAAAATTTATCCCAGCTCCCTCACCAGAAATGGACGTTCACTGTCAGCGCACACACTCATGTGACAATAGAGATGACACCGCCTCTAGGCTACGTGATCTGGTTTCAGTTGTTGTGTATGATCGCATCCCCTATATGTCCACATGAGGAAAGGACAAGGCATGAGAGTGAAAATATCGCACTACTTGTTGAATTAAACGTTAAGAAATGGATTAAAATATTCCCACAAATGCAGTGGTTAAGTTCAAGTTCCAAAAATGTTGTGCATAATTAAAAAGTTAAAAATTATTCTATAAATGTTACTTTAACAGCTGCAAGAAATAGCCTAACAGGATTCATAGTCTATATAGGCCCACTGTGGTTGGTGATTTATTTTCAAGAATAAAAACATTTCAAAAACATCCATTTTCACAAACCGCACCCTTAGTATCACATACCAATTGAACACATATAGGAGATTTTGACTGACGTGTTAGACAGCACTCTCCACCACCATCATCAAAAACCAATTGAGGGAATATTCCTTGGAGTGTTGTTGTGGCTTAACACCTTACTAAGACATGTTATGCTGGTTTTTCCTTTCATTTGTCACCTGTCTTTATGAAAAGTGAAAATAAAAATATGTGCTTTTGAAAGTTCTGCTTTTTTCTTTTTTGCCTTTTTTCTATAAACAAATGTAGACACTTGTGATATTTCTATATATTAACTAATGAATGTAGAACTTAAGCAGAAAGATATAGGAAATTTAGAAAATGTATGAACAGAAAAAATGTTTCTTTGATTTTCAGTAATCACATTTACTACCTATTTTCAAAGGCACAAGTTGAAATGGAAACAAATCCTTGGTTTAATTAAAGTGTTTAAATATTACGATTATTTCCATATGTTTAGCAGCCAAATCCTCAATTATCCTCAATTATCAGCTCATTATGAATTACCATTCACTCTGTTTCATAAGAAAATATAAATACTCATGCACAATTAATATTTTACAGGACTCTTTATGCATCCTAACCTTGACCTTTTAATGATACAGACATATACACCCACTCATGCACACATTGTAGATATCGGCATATATCAAGGATAGACTCCTTAGTCTCCATGGCAACATCACTACACATGAGACACTATCCTCATAAATGAAATTTCAGGATGCACAAAGGACTTAAATTCCTTTTCTTGCACACAAACATAAACACACTCCTGACATGCACATATACACATTTTTGTACACCTTTTCATACTGCATACTGTCATATTTCTTTTCTTTAGACCTTTGAAATATAACACATTGATTCTCATAAAAATAATCTGTATGTTGAATACAAGTGTGCAGATGCAATCCCATTCATAAATATAATTTATGCTGTGTGTGTGTGTGTGTGTGTGTGTGTGTGTGTCTGTGTGTGTGTGTGTGTGTGTGTGTGTGTGTGTGTGTTCTAAGGAGTGGCCCTGTCTGTGTCTGTGCCCTTTGTCCACATGGCCTGTTAGCTTCACAGATGACAAATGTGGCCTAATCTCTTATTGATCTGCCTCATTCTCCTCCAGAAACCCATTTAAGGCAGGGAAGCAGAACCCAATCTCAACAGACAGTGACTATCAAGTCTGCTCTGCTCCTGTAGCACATACACTGCACTCTTCCAAATGTAAAATGCTCATAAATACACTACAGTGAGGGAAAAAAAGTATTTGATCCCCTGCTGATTTTGTACGTTTGCCCAATGACAAAGAAATGATCAGTCTATGATTTTAATGGTAGGTGTATTTTAAGAGTGAGAGACAGAATAACAACAAAAAAATCCAGAAAAACACATTTCAAAATAGTTATACATTGATTTGCATTTTAATGAGTTAAATAAGTATTTGACCCCTTCGACTTAGTACTTGGTGGCAAAATCCTTGTTGGCAATCACAGAGGTCAGACGTTTCTTGTAGTTGGCCACCAGGTTTGCACACATCTCAGGAGGGATTTTGTCCCACTCCTCTTTGCAGATCCTCTCCAAGTCATTAAGGTCTCGAGGCTGACGTATGGCAACTCGAACCTTCAGCTCCCTCCACAGATTTTCTATGGGATTAAGGTCTGGAGACTGGCTAGGCCACTCCAGGACCTTAATGTGCTTCTACTTGAGCCACTCCTTTGTTGCCTTGGCTGTGTGTTTTGGGTCATTGTCATGCTGGAATACCCATCCACGACCCATTTTCAATGCCCTGGCTGAGGGAAGGAGGTTCTCATCCAAGATTTGACGGTACATGGCCCCGTCCATCATCCCTTTGATGTGGTGCAGTTGTCCTGTCCCCTTAGCAGAAAAATACCCCCAAAGCATAATGTTCCCACCTCTATGTTTGATGGTGGGGATGGTGTTCTTGCGGTCATTCCTCCTCCTCCAAACACGGCGAGTTGAGTTGATGCCAAGGAGCTCGATTTTGGTCTCATCTGACCACAACACTTTCACCCAGTTCTCCTCTGAATCATTCAGATGTTCATTGGCAAACTTCAGACGGGCCTGTACATGTGCTTTCTTGAGCAGGGGGACCTTGCGGGCACTGCAGTATTTCAGTCCTTCATGGCGTTGTGTGTTACCAATTGTTTTGTTGGTGACTATGGTCCCAGCTGCCTTGAGATCATTAACAAGATCCTCCCGTGTAGTTCTGGGCTGATTCCTCACCGTTCTCATGATCATTGAAACTCCACAAGGTGAGATCTTGCATGGAGCCCCAGATCGAGGGAGACTGATAGTTATTTTGTGTTTCTTCCATTTGCGAATAATTGCACCAACTGTTGTCACCTTCTCACCAAGCTGTTTGGCGATGGTCTTGTAGCCCATTCCAGCCTTGTGTAGGTCTACAATCTTGTCCCTGATATCCTTGGACAGCTCTTTGGTCTTGGCCATGGTGGAAAGTTTGGAATCTGATTGATTGCTTCTGTGGACAGGTGTCTTTTATACAGGTAACAAACTGAGATTAGGAGCACTCCCTTTATGAGAGTACTCCTAATCTCAGCTCATTACCTGTGTAAAAGACACCTGGGAGCCAGAAATCTTGCTCATTGATAGGGGCTCAAATACTTATTTCACTCATTAAAATGCAAATCAATTTATAACTTTTTTGAAATGCATTTTTCTGTCTCTCACTATTAAAATACACCTACCATTAAAATTATAGACTGATCATTTCTTTGTCAGTGGGCAAATGTACAAAATCAGCAGGGGATCAAATACTTTTTTCCCTCACTGTACATGGTTAAAAGTATGTGGATATCTGACCAGCACAGCCATATGAGAATGGCTTTCCCAGTCTGTTGCCACAAAGTTGGAAGCACACATTTGTACAGAATGTCTTTGTATGCTGTAGTATTACAAATTTCCTTCAGTGGAACTAAGGGGCCCAAACCTGTTCCGCAATGACAATGCCCCTGTGCACAAAGTGAGGTCCATGAAGACAAGGTGGGACTAAATGTGGAATGGTGATGTTCAACAAGCACATGGGTATGCTTGGTCAGGTGCATACTTTTAGTCATATAGTGTGTAACGAATCAAGCATTACTAGCATTATTCTTTTCCACCAGAATAATGAAATGGATCAACTTTAAAAATGAAACGAAACAGAACCGCACGCTTAGATTCGAAGCACCTTTTTAAAGGAGATGAGTTTTAAAGCGTGCCCGCATTATCTACCAGAATATGTAATAACTCGGATGAATCTGCAATGTTTAAAAATATTCTCCACCAGTTACAATTTATGTAACAAATTTTTAAAAATGTTTAACATGTTTAAATGTATTCTCCAATTTATATAAGGAATTAGCTCGACTGGCATGAAATATATCTATATATCTAATCAACACGTGTTGTGACCAGTTATAAATATACATCAGCCATGAAAGGGAATTCATGTATGTGCACATATACATATAGATAATTAACTACAACGGATTATAATTAATTATGACATGTGGACTAGATCAGCTTTATGAACTCTAAAGAAGGAGTTTATCCTTCTGGCCAGGAAGAATTAACTCACGAAGTTTGTTATTAAAGATTAGAGTGGGTAACGAGATCTTATGCAGCGTTTAATTGACTCATCACATGACAAAACAGAGAAAATCAAGCGTGGGATAATAGATTTTAATAACTAGATGTAACTATGGATACACACGACTAACTCTAAGCAAACATACATATGTACATCTATATACAAGGAAAGCAAAGGGATAGAGAGAAAGTAATGTAATAAAAGGGAATGGCAGACAAAAACACAACTAATTAGCCTTTTTCAGAAACCAGCACGAACTTAATTTTCCTGTAACCACAGGGGTCCAATCTTAAACGCAGATATAGGTTCATTAACTATACTTGCATAGCCTCAGGTCTGAAGTTTCACGCGAGGTCATGTAGAGTTCGCTGGTTCATTGCGCCATTTGAAAAGGCGTGAGCCGTGAGGTAGTTGCATCCTTTGTCCGGGAGAGAGAGAGACCCTGGTTTCCTCTTCCCGGGGCACATGGCCCCGGGGGAGAGAGACCGGAAGGAGTGTAGAAGTGAAGTTGAAGAGACTGAGAAGTGAACTCTAAGTGACTGTGAAGAAGAGTGTGGTGTTGTTTTAAAGACAACACCAACGCACACGCCTCTTTGGGCTATGGGCCAATCAGGAAGTTGGATTTGCATGTCCAGATGAACTCTCTTTGTCTGGTCTCGGACCCTAATTTAAATGTCCAGGGAGGAGCTGGTTTATACTGGATTATATATGAAATTACGAGAAAACATGAAATAATGTATCCCATTGCAATATGATATGCATAATCAATCAGGGTATCTCGAGACTGTTAGAAGTTTCCCCTCGTTCTCCGAGCGGACTCGAACACTTCCGCATTCCACTGCGTGCTTTCCAGCGCTATTCAAAAACTCTCCGATGGACATTTCATTCACAAAGACTCTCGTGTTGTTTACCTCTGCCATGTGCTTTTTGTTTTCGTTCACGTCATGTCTCCGCCTCCTGTGTTTCCCCATATGCTCATGTTTTGGTTTGTGTCATGTCTCCGCCTCCTTAATTCTTATTGGTTCAGGTTCGTCTAATTCATTCTGGGTAACCATGAGTTTCAGCTGTTTATGATTTTCTTTGTGTTTAAATACGCCACTCCGTTTCCGCTTCGGCGCGGAGTATTTAGTTAGTTTATCTTAGTATAAGCGTGTCATAGTTAATCATAGTCTTGGTTTTTTCATAGTATTGTGATTCATAGTTCAGTTTGTTAGTATTTAGATGTGTTTAACCGTGCGCTTTGTTCCGATGTTTCCCAGATAAATAATCTTGTTTAGTACAGCCTGGATTACAATTTGTTTTGCTCATAGTATGGATTCTTTTGTTTATAATAAACTTTTATATATTCACTGACGTCTCCCCAGCGCATGCATCCTGACTCCCTCTTCCGTCCTACACGTCTGTGTTACGTAACAGAGACGATTAACTACATACCAAATTCGATGGACTTGTAAAGAATATTGCAAATAAAACTTGGTTACAGACATTTAAAATGATATGCTAAATTAAAACTATCTAACATCATTAAGATTAGTTACATAAACACACAATATATGTAAACAAGATAACATCACACTATTTAGGCATCGAATAATTACATATAATTACACGTTACATTGAAAAGAGAGAGATTTCTCCATTGTGTGTGTAAGGTAAGCTTGTGTGTGCGCGTGTGTGTGTGTGTGTGTGTGTGTGTGTGTGTGTGTGTGTGTGTGTGTGTGTGTGTGTGTGTGTGTGTGCGTGTGCACGTGTGTATGTCCAGAAGAGGGGGCTGGCGTTCTTCTAATGTCCCACTGGTCCTTGGTCACCTCAGGGTGACCTTTAGGGAGGACGTTTTCTCCTCTGGCCTGCTGACTCTGAGGCTAATCCATGTGGTCATAAACAGAGATTAGATCAGAGATTTACAGGCCCCTGGTCGGAGTTTTGGTGGACCCCTGCTGACGAACTAATCGTGAAGTTTCCCAGACGTTCAGTCATCAAAGGTTTCTTTTATTGCAGGGGTAAGTCCTGTGTGGGTTCCAAAGAGTCTTTTGCATCTGGCCACAGGAGGCCTCTCGGGGTTACTCTCGGTCACCTGAGTGACGAAATGTTCCGTCTGGGTTAGTTCAGAAATCAGTTTGGGCACCGTCATACGTTACAAGTGTATATACAGTACATACAGTATATTATTTCTAAGGGGACAATTAGTTAACTAATTTAGTTCTGGGGCAACCATTTGACATCAGAAGTCACATAGTTAGTGGAATGGAGTCTGAGTGATTATTTAAAAATTGGAAAGGTTATGGCCCAACGAAGATTCTGCTTAGAGGAGGCCATCCAACAAATGTCAGTAACCAGGTAAGGAGGTCATTAGTCAGAGAAGCAACCAAGGAGCCAAGGATAACTCAACATGATGCTACCACCACCATGCATCGCAGTGTAAATGCTGTTCTATAGATCTGATTTATAATTGTCACAAACACAAACTTGTCTGTATCAAATGCAATTTTTAACATCAGTGATTACTGAAAAAGAAGCAAACAACCCTTGGTCTTGTCTAGTTTCACACTGAAATCGCACTGAATGTCAGGTTTACATGAAATCACCCCACAGAATATAATAAGTATATTATCAGCATGGCAGATATCTTAAAAATACAATTTTTCATCCAACTTTTTATTACTAACACAATGACTAGTCTTCATGCTTTGTTCTGTTTTTGGCTGATGCATGTTCATTATTTAATAATTAGTGAGACAAACACAAAGGTGTTTAAATAAGATATTACAATCTTACTTAACATGCACCAGAAAAGGGCAGATAAATACAGAATTGATGGGAAAGAAAGGAATGCAAGAGATTTTCTCACAGGCTGAGGGGGTATTGATTGGCCACTAAGTTTCTCTGTAATTGGAGGTAATTTGCTGAGAGACAGCAGAGCTGGAACCAGCCCACAAGACTGTGTGTGTGTGTGTGTGTGTGTGTGTGTGTGTGTGTGTGTGTGTGTGTGTGTGTGTGTGTGTGTGTGTGTGTGTGTGTGTGTGTGTGTGTGTGTGTGTGTGTATGTGAGTGTGTGTGTGTGTGTGGACAGAAGTTGTATCCATGGAAATTAGGCACAGAGAGAGATGTCAAAGTCCAGGCATATTCTCAATCTCCCTGGGATCACATTAAAGAATAGGAAGTGAGCGTTTTAGCAGTTTGAGCACAGAGGGGAGTGGAAGTGCTCTAAATATGGCTGGAGTCTGTGACGTGTTTGTGCGACAGGACACTGCATAACACAACATCATTTACTTGTGTGTAAGGACTTTAATCTTAAACACAGGAAGTGGATGTGAGTGCTGCAATTTGGCTTGTTTTAGTTCACACCGGGAAGCACTGCAGCATTTTTTTTCCCTTAACCCTGAAGAGAATTGAAGGCTTTCAGTTGATGCAGTAAACAGTGTGCTGGCATTAAAACTAGAGCGAGCTAATAACTTGCTTTTAGAAAAATAGAGGAATAAGAAAGAGATCAGAGTCCAGGTTTTCCTTTCACTACTACTGATCACTACCAAAATGGAGCCCTATTTTAGTAATAACAATGTAAACGCAAACATGAGCAAAACTATTGGTATTTTTGTGACAAACAGTCCAGTTGGCAATCTGGTGCAGAGTGGTGTACTTGTTTAAAAGGAATCAGTTTAAAAGCAATGCATTATAAAGAGGTGTCATTAGCTGTTATCCAATCACATGGACTCCACTCAAATTAATTTCTCTCATTCCAAAAATCAAACATGTCCTGAGAGCATGAAGCATGAAGTGTGCTAACATGAATAGTGTTCATCCACAAAATCTGATTGCACAATTGTGACTGAACTTCGAGCATTCAGTTAATCAGGAACATCATGTTGTGCATTATGTCTTCACTAAGAGGTGGTCTTGGCAGGCAGTAACACACTACAAAGCGCAATTTTGGAGCAGTACTATTATTACACTGCCTGTACAAAATTCCCAATCAAATTAGTTGTACTCTGCCATCATATATCATTAAACCACACTCAGAAAAAGAGCCCTTGATTGCAATCCTAACATAGAAAAATGTTAGCATGTGTTCTGTACCTCAGCACCCCAGTGCTTGTACATAGTGCTTAATCAGGTGATCTTATCTGGAAAAACAGGAACCAAACAAAGCAAGCAGTGACCCTGGTGAAAGGTCAGTAGATTATAATCAAAGTCTATTACATTAACATTTCCACCATGATGGCTCTTCATTGACCATTTAGCCATCATGATAAATGTTTATCAGCCTCTAAAGCAGTTAAGATGTAATATGCAATCAGCTTGCTGTATTTGTGTTCCTTTATCAACCACTATTTGCCAAGTACAGGAGTTATCTGATCATAGTTGAAAGGGGTGCAAACAATAATCATACCTTATATCATATCTCAAATCTTCAAGACCCCGTTCACACCTGTACTTAGTGCTGTCCAGTTGTGATACGATCACCCAGGATGCTTGTTAATGGCAGGTGTGAACGCAATTGTACAGGGCCCAATTTAGCCTAATCAATACTGAAGCACCTTTAGAGGTCAAACTCAAAAGCACAGAGAGAGAGAGAGAGGGTGGGGGGGGGGGGCTGTTAGGAAAGATGGATAGATGGATTAGCAGAAAGATTAAAATAGACACTGAAACAATAGGAGGTGTAAACTTTCACAGTATAACTGACAACAGTCTAACTCACAAATGTGTGTGTGTGTGTGTGTGTGTGTGTGTGTGTGTGTGTGTGTGTGTGTGTGTGTGTAATCTCACATAATGTTTTATTCAAAATGATCAAAATCAAATCTCCCTTAATTCCCCACCGAAATTAATCATTGCAGATGCAAAGTAAAAGGAGTAAACACAAGGTAAAAAAGAAAAATGTTTCTCCTGCCTTTAGCTGTGCTAGCAAATGAAGTTTGGAGGTGGCGTGTCCTATTAACCACACTGTTTTAAGTTACAGCATTCTGTGTTTCATAGCTGTGCTAATCGATCTTGCACCAGCCACACAACCTGAGCACTAAACCATATTTCACCTTCAGGACACGTATTGATTTAGCAAAGAATAAACTGCGTCTACTGAACAATCCCATGAGGGTCCACCAGCACCTGAGGGGATACTAGCACCCAAAATAGACACTGTTTTTATGATCTTCTGCACAAGGGCACACAACTGAGACAAAAACAGTTTTGCTCATGAGGACCAGCCAAACGTCCCCACAAGGTCAAAAACTGTCAGATATTCCATTTGGTCCCCACCTAACACACACACACATACACACACACACACACACACACACACACACACACACACACACACACACACACACACACACACACACACACACAATTCTTTCTAAAAACCTGTAATACCTATTGTTCTTCATTTCTTTTCTTTTCTAGTTTCTTTCCCATATTTGTATAAACCTTCTAAATCCATTCTCTTCTACAGTTCTCAGCTTCTGTATTATTATATATGAATAAAATAATTTTTTAACGAAATATTTATTCATTTAAAAACCCTTTCTGCACAATTAGATACAGTATGTGCTAATAGCATACAGTATGTAGGCTGCAGGGTGTCCCATTTCTCAATTTTGGGTTGAAAAAAGTGCACTTCTGTGGAGTGCTCTTATAATGTGTGATGTGGCATGACAGCTTATCCATCCATCCATTTTCTGTACCGCTTATCCTATACAGGGTTGCGGGGAGCCTGGAGCCTATCCCAGGGAACTCAAGGCGCAAGGCGGGGGACACCCTGGACGTGGTGCCAACCCATCGCAGGGCATCACAACCATTCACACACTACAGAAGATTCTGAGATGCCAATCAGCCTACAACACATGTTTTTGGACTGGGGGAGGAAACTGGAGTACCCGGAGGAAACCCCTGAAGCACAGGGAGAATATGCAAACTCTGCGCACACAGGGCAGAGGCGGGATTCGAGCCCCCAACCCTGAAGGTGCGAGGCAAACTTTATCTTATCTCACATGTTATTTTTGATAAGTTTGCTCAAGCTAACCTATGTTTTATGAAAGATCTTATGAGATGTAATTTATCAAAGCTCCCATAACTTAATATATTTTATACAATGACCACAAAGTGTCCTTTATTTTCATGTAGCGAAATTTAAATCAATGCTCCTGATATTGTTAACTTTGCGGTTTATACAAATAGCAAATTAAGTGTGTCTAAATAAAAATAAAATTAGTCTACAGTGCATGGAAGTGTTTTAATTCAAAGGAATAGGAAAATAATATGATACCTCTCCCTGAGACATAACCATAGCAACAATCAAATAATGATACCCTGTTAATGCAGGTTGGGCATGTCTTAATATCAGAAAAAGAATTACTTTTCTTTTGCCTCAACTGTGTTTTAGATGCCTTGTTTACATGCTAAAAATTGGAATTGGACAGGTGTCATGAATTGTATCTCATAACATCTGTCAAAAATATTTTCTACCTAGAGCATATGGAAAAATTTAACATGTGACATAAGCCATCATGTCTTGATAACTATTATGATGTAGGGAAAATTAGCAGTTTGGGTAAATTTGATATATTCTCCACCATTTTATGTAAGTAAAAATGAGTTGTTTAGGTTGAGCTACCTTAATTCTCCTCCAAAGATGTAGGAGAGATTAACAGATCAGCTCGTAAAGGGAAATTTGGCTAATTTAGTATTACTGATCAACTATTCCTCCTGCGATAAGTTGAACCTAGTGTATTCATTAATTATGCATTAGATATTACCTCCGTGGCCACCGACAATAATATCCTAAACATAGTGAAACATTATTTTAAGAGCATGTAGCAGAATCGCAATTTAAGAAAAGATGAGACTTTATTGAACTATTCTATGACATAGAAACTAATCTAACACATAAACACACCCACACACGCATGCACACACACACACATACACACATACATACATAAACAGGTGATAATGAAGAGTGAATGAAGTTCTGAGTCTCTAGCGTTGCATGCTATTTCACAGACCATGATCTGAACGAACCATCAACTTATTAAGTTATCTTCACTTCCTTTAGAAGGACTCAACTTATTATAGACACCAGATTAGCTAGATTCTGGGGTATTGCGCCTTTGAATAGCTGTGTTGAAGGGATTTCCTCATTACGTCATGGTGTCATCAGCAGTCTGGTCGGTGTCGAGAGGCGTCTCGGAAGACCAATCGGAATGCTGAGTGGAATGAAGGCGGGAGGCTTGAAAAGCAGGCGGCGGCTCTCGCTGGGTCCCCAGGCCGAGGTAAACGTGATCTGATCTCCCCAACGTTGATTGGGGAGAATTCTCCAATGGCTCTGGAGACCCTCCGCTGACTCCGTCCTTTGAAGTGTGCCAAGAAGCAAGAGATACGAGAGAGAGGGAGAGCAGAGAGATTCCACTTGTGTTCTTAGGATTTTAACACTTTCTGGGATAGTCCAGCCCAGAGTGCTTCCTCCAGTCAACATTGTCTTTGGGCGGGGTGTTAGCCAGATTCTCCACCTATTATGCTAATCAGCCCATTGTCCCTGCAGATGAGTGGTTCCACAATTTTCAATGATGTGTGGATTAAACTTTGCCCTGAAATATTGCATGTACATACAGTGGGGGAAAAAAGTATTTGATCCCCTTCTGATTTTGCCCACTGACAAAGAAATTATCAGTCTATGATTTTAATGGTAGGTGTATTTTAAAAGCGAGAGATAGAATAACAACAAAAAAATCCAGAAAAACGCATTTCAAAAAAGTTATAAATTGATTTGCATTTTAATGAGGGAAATAAGTATTTGACTCCTTCGACTTAGTACTTGGTGGCAAAACCCTTGTTGGCAATCACAGAGGTCAGACGTTTCTTGTAGTTGGCCACCAGGTTTGCACACATCTCAGGAGGGATTTTGTCCCACTCCTCTTTGCAGATCCTCTCCAAGTCATTAAGGTCATTTTCAATGCCCTGGCTGAGGGAAGGAGGTTCTCACCCAAGATTTGATGGTACATGGCCCCGTCCATCGTCCCTTTGATGTGGTGCAGTTGTCCTGTCCCCTTAGCAGAAAAACACCCCCAAAGCATAAAGTTCCCACCTCCATGTTTGATGGTGGGGATGGTGTTATGACTTGGGGTCATAGGCAGCAGTCCTCCTCCTCCAAACACGGCGAGTTGAGTTGATGCCAAAGAGATCTGACCACACCTGACCACAACACTTTCACCCAGTTCTCCTCTGAATCATTCAGGCAAACTTCAGACAGGCCTGTACATGTGCTTTCTTGAGCAGGGAGACCTTGCGGGCACTGCAGGATTTCAGTCGTTCACGGCGTAGTGTGTTACCAATTGTTTTCTTGGTGACTATGGTCCCAGCTGCCTTGAGATCATTAACAAGATCCTCCCATGTAGTGCTGGGCTGACTCCTCACCGTTCTCATGATCATTGAAACTCCACGAGGTGAGATCTTGCATGGAGCCCCAGACCGAGGGAGACTGACAGTTTCTTCCATTTACGAATAATCGCACCAACTGTTGTCACCTTCTCACCAAGCTGCTTGGCGATGGTCTTGTAGCCCATTCCAGCCTTGTGTAGGTCTACAATCTTGTCCCTGATATCCATGGACAGCTCTTTGGTCTTGGCCATGGTGGAGAGTTTGGAATCTGATTGATTGATTGCTTCTGTGGACAGGTGTCTTTTTGCAGGTAACAAACTGAGATTAGGAGCACTCCCTTTAAGAGAGTGCTCCTAATCTCAGCTCATTACCTGTGTAAAAGACACCTGGGAGTCAGAAATCTTGCTGATTGATAGGGGATCAAATACTTATTTCCCTCATTAAAATTCAAATCAATTTATAACTTTTTTGAAATGCGTTTTTCTGGATTTTTTTGTTGTTATTTTGTCTCTCACTGTTAAAATACACCTACCATTAAAATTATAGACTAATCATTTCTTTGTCAGTGGGCAAATGTACAAAATCAGCAGGGGATCAAATACTTTTTTCCCCCACTGTACCAGAACAACCTACACAAATTTCCTTACTCTTATGATTTAGTAAATCACTCAATGAACACATAAATACCAAACAAGACATGTTTGACTGTACTTAAAGTACATTACTAATATTTAAAACACAATGATCCTCCTAGGGCTACTATACTCATACATACTAAATGGAACAATTAGTGGCAACTTAATGGTGATTTTTCACATGAAGAAAATAAAACAACACATGGTAGAAAATAGGTGATTGCAGTTGTTCAAAGATGTGTTAATTTCCACAGTCATTGCTCCTGGTAGGCGCCGATTAATCTGATTGTGGAATGTGTGAACCCTTGTGTAGACTTTTCCTGTGGGAGCAAAAGGTCTCTTTCCTTTCTTCCAGAATTTATTGGCCTTAATGGTGAGAATCTTTGGACTTATCTGCTGAGTAAGCAATCTAGTCTGGCCCAAAGACCTAAATCACTGCATTTGAGAGCAGTGAGGGTTCAGCCCTGGGTCAGGGATGCCTTCAACACTTGCCGTGTTGTTTGCAGAATTGCTTGAAATAAGGCAGATGCACACGCTGGATTTAAGTGGCTCCTCAGTGTCCGGGTGTAGATTCCTTGTTTTATGGCTACCTGAGTGGAGACATTTTGGTCCAGATTTTCTTGTGGGTTCTCTGGCTGAGACAGTCCATTGTTTTATTTCTTCTGGTTTTCATTTTGTGAATTATATGATGCTGCTTGTGCTGAGGCGCTACAATGATGATCACAGGGAATGATAGCCCTGCTATATAACTATACATAAACTGCATAACACTTTACAATACTGTTCCTTAATTAATGCTTAAATGCTTACTAACTTGCTAGTAAATAATCAAATGTTACCACAGTAATTCTTCAATAATTACTAATCACTATAATAAACTACTACGTTGACTAAAGTCTAATGATTTAGTAACTAATATTGAGATAAATTTCTATGCTGACAAAACCATTTTTGTGATGCATAGCCAAATGTTTAGTTGCCACAATTGCTTAAGTCTAGTTACTTAATAATTATATTTTCATTAGCATTCTTGTTTAGTACATTAATGAAGAAGTTATATGGAAATAGCTGACTACTTCTCAAATGAGTTAGTAAAGTATTTAATAGTTAATTAAGGGGCCATGAAACAATGTTTTCACAATAATTTGATATATTATAATTAATGCTTCTGTAATGACAAAGTAAGGAACGTGTATGACATTGATGCATGTAGATAACACAGTGGTTCAGAATTGGATAAGTCATTATGTAATTTTGTCAGCATAGTAATTTAATATTAGTTACTAAGGCATTATACTTTTGTCAGCATAGTAGTTTATTATGTTTATTAGTAATTATTGAAGTACTACTATTGTAACATACTAAATTAAAAAATACTTAAGCATTAATTAAGGAACTGTGCTGTAAAGAGTCACATGTTTCTGTTTATTTATATCTGTACACGTTTATTTCATACTGTAGTTAAGTCGGTTATAATGCAATGTTGCAATATTATCACCATCACATACAACACTCATTTAATGACATTTTAGTCAATGTTCTTCCTTTTCTGTTCCATTACTGTATATTTTTGTTTTTTTAATGTTTCATATTGTTTTTCTCCTGACTTATACAGTGCCCTCCACTAATTGTTAGAATCCTCCTCTCTCTGCGCGACTCGTGAAAGTTGCCGAGTAGCGCATTTCCATATTCCCCGCTTTCCCATTCATAGACTCTGGTTTTGTTTATGTCACCATGTGCTTCTTTGTTTTGGTTTGCGTCATGTCTCCGCCCCTGTGTGTTTATTGGTCGTTTGCTTTTTGCTCACATTATGTCTCCGCCCTCGTATGTTCATTGGTTCTCTGTATTTAATGTCATTATGAGTTTCAGGTGTTTCTTGTTTCATTTTGATTATTTAAACCCCTTTGTGTCCCTGCTTGAGGGTGGAGAATTACATTGGAATATTTTGTGAATAGATTGTGTTGGCTTCGAATGAATTAAATGAATTGCATGTTTGTTGCTTTTGTACTCACCTCGCGTTTCCTGGATCGTGGACTCTCGACTCGATACCTTGTGGATCATATACCTTGTGGATATTATACCTTGTGGATTAATTACCTTGTGGATTATTCCCGTGCTATTGTGTAACTTTCTGTTTCGTTATTTTGTGGATTTATACCTCGCTACCCTGTGGATGATTACTTTGCTTTTTTGGATTTATGCCTTGCCTTTTGTTGTGGATTATCATTTGTTTTTGACCCTGCTTTTGTGTTCCTTTACTTTTGGTTATTTCTAATAAACTGACTTTTCCCCAGCGCATGCATCCAGCTCCCCTTGTGTGTTGTTCCTTAACACTAATACTGGCATTGGGGTCAGAAAGTCTCTAAAACTACAATCCGAAGTCACCTAAATCACCACAAGTTGTTCGGAAGGGTTTCAAGAAAAAAAGCTTCTACTGTCATCCAAAAACAAATTCAAGCATCTTCAGTTTGCCAGACACTACTGGAACTTCAAATGGGATCAGGTTCTATGGTCAGATGAAACCAAAATAGAGCTTTTTGGCAATAAACACCAGAGGTGCTTTTGGCTCATACAGAGAGGTAGCCATATGGAAAAGTACCTCATGCCCACGGTTAAATATGGTGGTGGCTCTTTAATGTTTTGGGGCTGTTTTTCTGCCAGAGGACCTGGACATTTTGTTAGGATACATGGCATCATGGACTCTATCAAATATCAACAGATATTAAATGAAAACCTGACAGAAAGCTTAAAATGGGCAGTGGTTGGATCTTCCAGCAGGACAATGATCCAAACCATACATCCAAGCCATCCCAGTCCCCTGACTTGAAACCCATAGAAAACCTGTGGGGTGAACTGAAGAGGAGAGTCCTCCAGCATGGACCTCGATCCCTTGCCATGCATTCTCCAACTCATCAGGCATTATAGGAGAAGACTCAGAGCTGTTATCTTGGCAGTGGGAGGTAGCACAAAGTATTGACTAAAAGGGTGCCAATAATTGTTACACACCTATATTTAACAATTTTTTTTTATAAACCTGTGTTGTGTTTTCAATTGTTTGATACCCGTGAGAGCAGAGTATTTTTGTGAATGTTTTGAACAAAAGACCAAAAGGTTAAAAAATAAAGATAATTTTTCACAGCCTTCTTTGCTCATATTTACCAATATTAATGGAGGGCACTGTATATATTTGTATATACAATATATATGATCAACCAACCATACATTGCTCTTTATCACTCTATCCCATTTTACCCTCCAGTCCTCATCATAATGTTTATACTGTAAGATGTAACTCATTATTGAGATTATATTAAAGTGTTCCTCGTTTTCTAGTAGAAATGTAGTGTGTACATATGTGGATTTGTGAACTCTGAATGAGTGTATTGGAAAGAATCTTTAGATGAAAGGCAAAGTTGAACTGTGGTTTGTGTGTGAATGTGCATCCTGCTCTGTGATCCCTCGCAATGAAATACACTTCTGTTACACACAAACAGCAGAACCACATAAACCAGATTGGATATTGAGACATCCAATAAAGGAAGTGTGTGTGTATGTGTGTGTGTGTGTGTGTGTGTGTGTGTGTGTGTGTGTGAATGGGAGTGCCAGTTTATCCCCTCATTCTTCCTTAGCTACCCATTTCTATTACTCTGTGTTACCTCTTATTTTCTCATCTCTGAATTCAACGCTGCTTCTGTCATTTATTTAGCACCTTTATCATTTTCCCAAAGATATCTCTTCGGAAATTGCACTGCCTAGTCCCTAAGCAATCATTCACTGAACACCTCTCTTTCTTTCTTTCTTTCTTTCTTTCTTTCTTTCTTTTTTTCTCTCTCTCTAATACACACACACACACACACACACACACACACACACACACACACACACACACACACAATTTAGGGCTCTCTGCGGCACTGAGATTAGGTTAATGGTCTATTCATATATTGGATACCTCCACAACAATTTATCACAAACAAACCAAAGCGATACACACACACACACACACACACACACACACACACACACACACACACACACACACAAACATCATAGACTATTTCAGCTTTCACTAAATATTATAATGAAACAAATCACTGCAGAAAAAAAATGTTTAAACAAACAAACAAAAAAAATAAGTAGCTCATATCAAGCAGACACCTAGCCACCACCTATATTTACTGATGTTGAATGAAGTATTCAAAAATTTATACCAGTATCATTATTAAAAATAATCTCAGTATGATCAAGAGGTGTCAGTATACAAGAGGTGTGGCCTTGAAGGGATAATACTTATTGAAATCACACACCGTGCTGGAAGGTGAAGCAGCTGATGTGGCCTTCAAGCACTCTGCAGTATTCTCATGTGACCTATCCCAAGAAAATGCCTTGATCAAAAGAGGAAAGAGGGTGCCAATAGTAAGTTGGTGCTCAAATACTCATGCCACTGGGAGGGACAGTATTGACCCAGTAGAACCTTGAAAAGGTGCACAGTGATGCCCAGTTAGCAGCAGGCATGCCTCTAAGTCAGGGGTGTCAAACATACGGCAAAGTGCAAAAAATACACAGAAGACATTAACAGCAATTTGTCAAAAAGTAACTGCTATTCCTAATTTGTCCACTGGAGTCGCACTGTAGATAGCAGCAATGCGTGATTGATACGCTTCTCCTGCTTAACCCAAAGAGGAGAAGAACACAAGTGTCAATCAAGCAAACTGTCCATGCTAAAGCTGCCGGTAATAAATTTCTTTAGCTTGGTGGTTCGATAAATGCCAAATTTGCCTTATCGTTATTAAGATCCGTTCTACATGCTCCTTTGCTGTCAAAATTACCCTCTGTGGCACCTTCAGTACCCCAAATGTCTATATCAAAAAGGAGAAAAGTGGACACAATGATTTCTGCAGCTTTCAGCATACATGTTTTCACGAACTCACCCTCACAATATGGCTTTGATGCTGAAGCAATTTCAGTTTGTTCAGGTTATTCATATTTTTGTGAAAGGATAGTTCATTAAATGTAAACATTTTCATAATTTTTTTTTTTTACTTTTTTGCACTAAGACAAAGAAAAATTGAGTTTTCATTATTTATAGGTTATTATGCTATTATTTTACTGGTCCGGCCTGCTTGAGATCAAATTGGGCTGTAAGTGGCCCCTGAACTAAAATGAGTTTGACACCCCTGCTCTAAGTAATGCCCGTGAGGAGAAAACACTCTTCGGAGAGTGGCATGTCAAGGTAGGGGCCATGTGTCCAGCCTTTCTCTAGGCCATGGTGATGATGTGGGCCAGTCTGTGTTTTCCAGAGGAGCTTCTTGCATCTTTTCTCTGTGACAGACAGACAATTGATCTGATGATGCAATAGCTTCTATCTGGTCTGGAATGCTCTGCAGGTTCACCCTCATGGAAGACTGTTAATGACATTGGGCAGAAACATTGGGCAGAAACCCTGGGTTTAAGCAGGACCCCTGTGGCCTACTTGCTGAATTATTTTCAATGTGCGTAAAATCAGCATTAGAGGTAGACCGGGAGGCCAGTGTAGTGGGCCAGTGCGTCTTCTCCCAGTGGACTGTCCAGCTCCAGTCAATAACGAGTCAGTTTTATGCTGCTGAAGAGATCCAACTGATCCAAATCCATTTCAGGATACTACTGAAGCAGAGTTGAGCAAGAGGAAAAAGCTGCTATCGGGCTATAAGATGGACTCTGTTAAAGGGTGTGATCTTTCTTTGCAGTTTTGGTAACGGTATCAACAATTTATCCTCCTGCCTAGAAAGAGTCTTAGATAGCTTTTTACTTTCTGCTCAAACTAGCAGTCACAGAGCTCCAAATGGACTCTGAAAACATATGAAAATTAAACTCACCACAGCTCAGAAGATGACAGGACGTGACCAGGAATCTATTGACAAATTTGGAGGACAGGGGGCCTGTAATTTCCCCCGTGGCCATAAACTGTTTCACAGATAGTGCCATAAAGTGTACATAAAGTTTCATAAAGTGTACCAATATGTGTGGGAGGCAAGAAGAAGAAAAGGAAAGATGGCTATATGCCAATAGTACTTGAAAATACTATATCAAATGGCCATTTTGTGACTTTGTTGGATGTTCTCAGCATATGTCTGCGTGCACACAAGTATATGATATTCACCAACCAAAGAAGGGGTGACATGTAATAGCATAGGTACACTTTATTTGGATGGTCCAATAGAGACACTCTATAAAAAGTCAATAAGCTATCTATAGACCATCAACAACCTGTTGATCAACTATATTATCAATAAATAGTAGGTCATCTGTACACATTATATAAAGAATAGACTTGTCATTTTAATTTTCACTTTATTTATATGGTCAAGTTTGTAACTAAATGTGTCAAAGACAAAGGATATGCTCATCGATTTTAGGTGCAAGCCCTTACGTAACTCCTCCGAGTATTACAGTCAAGGGGCAAGTGACTGAAGTTGTAGAAACATACAGGTGCCTTGGTAACCTGATTGACAATAAGTTGACTTTTAATTCTAATACAGAGATGCTTTGTAAAAAGGGCCAGCAACGACTATTTTGTCTCTGTAAACTGTTGAAATTTCATGTTGATAAGACAAATCCTACATTGAGTCTGTATTAATATTTTCTGTAATATGCTAGTTTGGCAATATCAGTGTCAAGGCAAAAACTGCTTTGTCCAAAATAGTGAAGGTCAGCAGTAAAATCCTAGGTGCCAAGCAAAGGAATCTCACTAATCTGTAAAACAAACAGGTAGTGTGGAAAGCTAAATCAGTCAGTGCCCATCCCCTTCACTCTGAGTTACAGATCCTAGCTTCTGGCTCCCGGTTTAGATTCCCCCTGTAAAGAGCAATAAATACAGATTCATTTATATTCATTTATTCTTACTGCTGTTTTCCTTCTTAATTCAGGCAAGGGGGATGGTTTAGGTATAGGTTAGTTTGGTTACTGTTAGGTCTATTCATGCCACGAACTCCATTTCCCAACCTGCACTGTGGCCTTCAAACATGCCCGCCATGGACTGCAACTCCCAGAACACTCACATATTGAGACATTCACTCTCACCTTCATTCTAATCACGCACACCTGCATTCCATTCACAGCACAATCACAGCCACAGTTTATAAGAACTTTTAGTTCACTCACTCATTGCAAAGTAGATGAGCCATTCCTTGTGTTTGTGATGATACAAAGCCTGTTTATCTCACTGCTCATGTTAACATTATTGACCCAGTTCTGCCTAGTGTTTTTGGATTTTGCCTTGCCTCTGATATTCTGTTTGTTTATCGCCTGACCTTTTGCCTGTTTCCTGATTACAATTTTTGCTTATGATTTGGATTTTCCTGCCTACATTATTAAAGAGTTCTACCTTCACTTGCATCTGTCTGCCTCATATTTTTTTGTGTCAGTGATGATAACAGTGACAGCATGTATTTATGTCTTGCCATAAAACCAATTGCCCCTCAGGGACAAATAAAGTGGAAGTGAAGTTTTTACAAGTTTAAAGCTGCAGTACTGAACTTTTGCCTCTCTATTGCCATCTCTGTTTTAAACATAAAACTGCAAGTTACTGATGGAGTTTTTTTTTTTTTTTTTTTTTTTTTTTTTTTTTTTTTTACATAGGTCGTAGGTGGTGGAGGATACAGTTTTCTTGGAGTAGCCTCCAAGCCTGGAGAAAATAAGTGCAATTTATAGCACTAACCATAGCAAAAAAATAAATAAATAAATAAGAAACTCGATACCTAGCTGAATCAAGCGAACAAGTGTGCTAATGTTAGCTAGCTACTTATTGAGCCACTGAAATGTCTGACCTGTTCAGCAGAAAAAAAAGCCATCTCTGCACCAGTCTTCAATCCCATCAGATCTCGGAGTTTCCCTTTTTGACTGCAGGCTCTCTGCTGTAATGTCTGACGGTATCCAAACTGATTTCTGAATTGACCTGGACTTAACATAAGTTTCACGACTCAGGTGGCCGAGAGCAACCCCGAGAGGCCTTCTGATGCCAGATGCCATCGGAATGCGACACGACCCCCCCTCTTCAGACACACACACACACACACACACACACACACACACACGAACACACACACACAAAGCACACACACACAATGGGAGAATCTCTCTTCAATGTAACATGTAATTATATGTAATTATTCGATGTCCAAATAGTGTGATGTTTTCGTGTTTGCATGTATTGTGTGTTTATGTAACATAACTATAATGATTTTAGATAGTTTTAACTTAGGATATTATTTTAAATGTCTGTAACCATGTTTTACTTGTAATATTCTTTACAAGTCCATTGAATTTGGTATGTGGTTAATCGTCTTGCGATACCCTGATTGATTATGCATATCATTTTGCCATGGGATACATTATTTCATGCTTTTTCTTAATTTCACACATAATACGGTTTAAACCGGCTCCTCCCTGGACATGCAAATTCGGGTCTGAGACCAGACAAAGAGTTCATCCCGCCAACAAATCCAACTTCCTGATTGGCCAATAGCCCAAAGAGGCATGGCGTTGGTGTTGTCTTTAAAACAACACCAAGCTTTGTAACTCTCTCTCTTCAGTCTTCCATCTCCACTCACTTACTCTTCTTCACTTCAACTTCACTTCTACGCTCCTTCCGGTTTCTCTCCCCCAGGGCCACGTGCCCCGGGAAGAGGAAGCCAGGATCTCTCTCTCCCGGACAAAAGATGCAACCGCCTCACGGCCCATGCCTTTTCAAACAGCACGACGAACCAGCAAACTCTACACAACCTCGCGCGAACTTTCAAACCGAAGCCATGCAAGTATAGTTAATGGATCTATATCTGCGTTTAAGATTGTACCCCTGTTTACAGGAGATTTAAGTTCGTTGCTGGTTTTGAAAAAGGCTAATTAGTTGTTTTTGTCTGCCATTCCCTTTTATTTTATTACTTTCTCTCTATCCCTTTTCTTTCCTTGTATATAGATGTACATATGTATGTTTTGCTTAGAGTTAGTCGTGTGTATCCATAGTTACATCTAGTTAATAAAATCTATTATCTCACACACGCTTGATTGTCTCTGCTTTTGGTCACGTGATAGAGTCCCTTCTTCACTGCATAAGAACCTCGCTTACCCGCTCTAATTTTTAATAACAACTTCGTTGGTTAATCCTTCCTGGCCAGAAAGATAAACTCCCTCTTGAGAGTTCATAATTCCAAACTAGACTACAGCTAATCCTAAAAGCTGATCTAGACCACATACATAGTCATAATTAATTATAATCCATTGTAGTTAATTATCTATATGTATATGTGCACATACATGAATTCCCTTCCATGGCTGATGTATATTTATAACTGGTCACAACACACGTTAATTAGATATATAGATATATTTCACGCCATTCGAGCTAATTCCTTATATAAATTGGAGAATACATTTAAACGTGTTAAACATCTTTTAATTCGTTACATAAATTGTAACTGGTGGAGAATATTTTTAAACGTTGCAGATTCATCCGATTTACTACACATTCTGGTAGATAAGGCGGGCACGCTTTAAAACTCGTCTCCTTTAAAAAGGTGCTTCGAATCTAAGCGTGCGCTTCTGTTTCGTTTCTCATGTTTAAAGTTGATCCATTACATTATTCTGGTGGAAAAGAATAATTCTATTAATGATTGATTCGTTACACTGCAGTTCGAGGTTTATTGGTTTTGACAACAGCTGATTCCCCAGATGTCAATGATGATTGAGTTTAGAATTAAGATTAAAAGCAGCCATCTAGATGAAAAGTTTAAATTCTAAGCAACTCTTGTAAATACAAGCTACAAACACTCCACCATCCTCAGAACCCACACACGCAATATAGTAGAAAAAGAAGAAGCCTTTATTTGTCATATACATTACAGCACAGTGAAATTATTTTCTTCGCATATCCAAGCTTGTTAGGAAGTTGCGGTCAGAGCGCAGAGTCAGCCATGGTACAGTACCCCTGGAGCAGAGAGGGTTAAGGTAAGGAGACTCAATAATTGGAGGCTCAATAATTGATTTTTGATCATTTTTATGCAAAAAAAAAAATTTGATACTGCAGCTTTAAATGATCACTGTCAAACATTTCAGGTGGTTAAACTTGAAACGAAAGTTCCCCTGCTGCCTTAAAAACGTGAGTAAACTCAACTTGAAGATAACCTTTGTTTCACCTCAAAAAGTTATGTTTTACAAGTCAAGACAATGGATTACAATGGATGTTTTTAGTTTCACTTTATTTAGATAGTTCTATATACAATTTGTGGCGTTTAGTAGATCCTCCATAGACGATCAAGGACTCTATTGATTAAAAACGTGATTGTATGACATGCTGTTGAAAGGTAATTAAACATCATTTGATATTGTGTTGGGAATCTGCTTCATGCCAAGAATTGCAGAGAGTGTGTACATTGGTGTTATTTAGAAGAAGAAAAAACATACCAATATACAAAGCCACATCACTTCTACTGATTAAATATGTTGAATTGTCCATTATAATATTGTTTATGTTGAATGTCATGGTGGGAATAAATGATAGCACGTGCATGGCATCCAGCTTAGAAAAATGTTCCTAAATAATGAAGTTGTGGATGTAAGTCACGTTAAAAAAAAAGGTGAGCTACCACAGGAATTGCAAGAAAGCAACTTTCTCACTGTAACAGGTGGATTTTGAAGGAATTTATACTCTCCTCACACACTGACATCATACAGAGTGACTACCTTTGTGTGTAAATGTGTTTAAAATGTTTTGAGGCTAAATGCATCTATGTACAATGTACAAAGACACATATGATTTCCATGACCTGCACTACGGAAAAGAGAGGAAAAGAGACTTTGCTGTATGTCAGTGTCTAAAGTCCTGACAGCAGAGATGCTGTCAGTAAGCTCAGAATGTGCTAAACAAGCTGCTGTTCAAGCTGAATGCTCCAGTAAGTTTCATTAAAAGCTCTGATTAATTTTATTTGAGGAGACTTCAGAAGCTGGTAGAGCATGCAGCAGCAGAGAGGAAAAGCCTGATAAAACTGCAGAGGACAGCTGGGGAGAGAGAGAGAGAGAGAGAGAGAGAGAGAGAGAGAGAGAGAGAGAGAGAGAGAGAGCGCAAGCAAACTTGTCTTGCTGCTTGCTGAAAATGGCATACCAGCGGATTTTAATTAAAATTCTTTCTTGAATGATAACAAGCTTTGTGAAGTTTGTGATATCCACATTTCAGCAGTCAAAAGATGTTACTGTCGAGGAGGAAGTTCACATTGGAGCTGCATGCAAGCAGAATCTTAGAATTACTGAACAAAATTGTTTATACCCATGAAAATGCATTAGTTTATATATATATAAACACGCAAGAAATAATTAGTTTAAAAACATTTTAATTTGTTGTTTTATTTTTTTCATAAGTGGATGAGCTTACGGTACTTATAGTTACGATTTCATACTATTTCATTTTTCATCTCTTATCACTCATGTTTTTATGTGACAGCAATCAAAATCAATTAACAGTGTAAGCGAGAGAGAAAAAGTGGGAGAGAGCATTCTTAGTGTTTACAAAGTCCGGCTGACCCTGAGCCTGAGCTGAGGGTGCCTCGGGAGCTGGACACACACATGCACACAGATCCGTAAGTTGTTGTCATGGTAACCATGGAAAGCAAACACTTCAGTCAATTAAACTGGATGGACACCTGGAGTAAAATGATAAAACTAGTCAATAACAAGCCCTGAAATGTATATATAAAAATGTGTGTGTGTGTGTGTGTGTGTGTGTGTGTGTGTGTGTGTGTGTGTGTGTGTGTGTATTCGCTCCATCTTCATCCATATGACACATGCCTAAACAAAGACATACAGTAGATATAGAGAACCTTGAAATAATATGTTTGGAAACAGAACCAAGTCACAATTGTTCGTTTATAAATTAGAAAATTATGTAAGAACGGGAGGAAAAGGGAGCAAAGAACGTGGGAATCAGCATAGACTCAGACTCACAGACAGCATGTCCTGTAAAGCATGGAGAATGTTACACATAACCTTGGTATCTCTCAAGTCAGTCATCTGTTCACTGGTTCACTTTTATTAAGCTTTACCTATCATTGATCGTATTTCTGATCTTTTATACATGCTATAAATGACCTATTCCTGAATGCTACAGCTAATTGAGAGAATCAGTTGTGAGCCAATCAATAGCCAAATCAATAGGTGAGTGATTTTGGCCTCCACCAAGTGAAGAAACGAAAATGTTGAATGGCATTCACAGTGAAGCATTACACTTTGTCATAAAAAAAAGACAATGCAGTGTATGAACAGTGTGTGAAGTTTTGACATTAAAATCTAGGAATGCATCAATGCTGATATTAAGCACATTTACCCCTACTCGTAAATTAATAAATAAATAAATAAATACATAAACACTATTCTGATACCAACATCTGATACCATCTGATATTTTCAGAAGCAATGGGCTGAGATGGATGCAGATGCAGTTAGAGTTGTTTATTTAAAGACTGGCAGACAAATCCAAAGTCTAGGTCAAAGAATAGGCTATGGTCAGGCGATCAGCAAACAGCATACACAGGTGAATATCAAGATACGAAAACCAGGAAACAATCAGCGTCAAAACCAGAGTAGCAATCACAGAAACAACAGGCTTGGTGTGAGAGTTTCTTTTAAACTGTGGGGTGATTGGGAATGGGTGAGTGTGAGCAGAAGTCCAGTGATTGGGAATGAGTTTGCGGTAGTGGGTTCTGGGAAGTTTAGTCCGGGGCGGCCATGTCTGTAGGCCGTGGTGTGTTCTGGGAAGTTGAGTTCATTAACGGAGTTGACCTGACAATATTAGGTGAGGCTAGTGTGTGTTGGTGTGCTAACAAACGACAGGAAATGACAGTGATCTGGACGTATTTCACCAATAAGCAAAGCAAAATAGACTGCAAATGATGCTCTCAAAAACATCAAAAGTAGGAACTGCGGCATTCCTACATGATAAACATCTTAAACACTAGGATTTCCTCACTAGCAGCACACAGCAGTAACTAATAGTGCAGTAAACACTTGCTAGGTGTGAAAAAGACCTAAAATGAAGCCATGTGAGTGAAAATAATGGCCCTTTCCCAGTACATTATTCTTGATGATCAGCCATTATCGGTCATTGACAACAACGGATTCTGACACAATGAAACATACTTTACTTACAGCTGTACAGAAGCACTTTTCTGAAGTGATACAATACCCACTCTTCAACACTGCAACCTAACATGGTCCTAGGTAACTAATGTAGCTTGTTAATGCATGTCATTTAAAATCAACTACCTAACACTGACCTAAGAGCAAACCAATTGCATATGCATGGGCTGTTCATAGACACTAAACCAGGGAAACATAAACTGAGATAAATAACATGCTCTGTGATGTTCTGATGCATCCCTTATTAAAATCAGTTCACATAATTTCAGTGGATGTGAGAGCTAGTGCAGGGATGGGAATGTTTGACAGCAAGTGGAAGGAAGAATAATTAATTTATCAACAGCAGGCAGTCTGCTGTGTATAGCTAATTAAAACTGCTGATAATCTAAGCTGTGCGTCTGCATTTATGCTGTGTGTGACTTCTAAAAGATTCATGTAGATTTGCTGGGCACATGAAACAATAGCCATTAAAAAACACAGCTCAAAATTCATATTCCCACACAGCAGGTCAGTTATATGTAGTACTTTATTCCAGCTAAATTGCACAATTTCAAAGTGCAATTCACTGAGCCGTTTCAGTGCGGAAACATGATTAGTCCTTGTTTGTTTCCAATTTAGATCTAGCCACTTTCCCCAACAGCCTGTCCGTACTTTATTACACAACCGTTCCAACAATTTGGGAGAGTAAAGACCTCACAGCTGTAGTCTACTGATGCATCAATCAGACTCTTGGAGAGAAAAATATTAGTCAAACACACTTTTTGGTCACCTAATCAGTGTCCTAAGACCTCATTTACACATGCTGATTGCTATATTGATATTATATCAGAGAGCTAATATCTAATATTTATTGAAAGCTAAACAGTGAAAATATTAGAGTTTATCATTATATACAGTGGGGGGAAAAAAGTATTTGATCCCCTGCTGATTTTGTATGTTTGCCCACTGACAAAGAAATGATCTGTCTATAATTTTAATGGTAGGTGTATTTTAACAGTGAGAGACAGAATAACAACGAAAAAATCCAGAAAAACGCATTTCAAAAAAGTTATAAATTGATTTGCATTTTAATGACTGAAATAAGTATTTGACCCCCTATGAATCAGCAAGATTTCTGGCTCCCAGGTGTCTTTTGCACAGGTAATGAGCTGAGATTAGGCTGACGATATAATTACCAATTACCATTGCGTCAGCACCTCTACCATCTACGCCGCCTCGCCAGGCTCAAGGTCTCCCACAAAGTGTGGGGTCTCTCCACAAAGGGCTTTCTACACTGGGGCTGTGGAACTCTTCTCACAGGGAGCATCACTGCCTGGTTCGGTGGCACCACAGCCCAGGACCGACAGTCACTATCAAGAGTGGTGAGGGCAGCAGAGAAGGCCATCAAGACTTCTCTTCCCTACATCACAGACATCTACACCCAGCGATGCAGGACCAGGGCCAAGAGAATTATCAATGACTTTCACCACCTCAGACACAGACTCTTCACAGTACTCCCATCAGGGAAACACTACCAGATCCTGAGGACCAACACAGAGAGACTAAGGAGAGGTTTCTACCCTCAGGCAATCCGGCTAATGAACAAAGCCACTTGAAAGTCTGCATACTCCTACCTCACACACAACCCACAAAACTATTTGCACTATAGAGGAAGAGGAATAAATTAATTTGCACAATATATAATCCCTATTTATTCCTTACAACTCTGTACATCTGCTTCCATACATCATATTCTATTATATTCCATTCTCACATAAGATTACCTACAGTCTATTATATTTATATATTTTTTATTCCACAGTCTATATTATTTTAATATGCCTACTGTATTATATTATTTTTATTTTTACTACATTCTATTTTATCATGTGTGTATATCCTTAGTCGCTGTTGGTCTGTTGTTATTGCACTGTGGGACAAGTAACCTAGGAAAAACTTTTCACTACATTACATCGCACAAATGTGACAAATAAAGAACCTTGAACCTTGAACCTATTTTTCATACAACCCCAATTCAATAAAAGTTGGGACGCTGTGTAAAATGTAAATGAAAACAGAATACAATGATTTGCAAATCTCATAAACCCATATTTTATTCACAATAGAACATGTACCATTTTAAGGAAAAAATAAGGTAATTTTGAATTTGATGGCCACAACACATCTCAAAAAAGTTGGGACAGGACCATGTTTGCCATTGTGTAGCATCTCCTCTTCTTTTAACAACAGTCCATATACGTCTGGGAATTGAGGAGACCAGTTGCTGGAGTTTTGAGAGAGGAATGTTGTCCCATTCGTGTCTGATACAGGATTCTAGTTGCTCAACAGTCCTGGATCTTCTTTGTCGTATTTTTCGTTTCATGATGTGCCAAATGTTTTCAATTGGTGAAAGGTTTGGACTGCAGGCAGGCCAGTTCAGCACCGGGACTCTTCCACTATGAAGCCATGCTGTTGTAATAGATGCAGTATGTGGTTTAACATTGTCTTGCTGAAATATGCAAGGCCTTCCCTGAAAAAGACGTCATCTGGATGGAAGCATATGTTGCTCTAAATCTTGTACCTTCCAGCATTGATGGTGCCTTTCCAGATGTACAAGCTGCCCATTCCATAGGCACTATTGCACCCCCATACCATCAGAGATGCAGGCTTTTCAAGTCAAGTCAACTGAGCGCTGATATGGTCCCTCTCCTCTTTAGTCCAAAGGATGCTGAGTCCATGGTTTCCAAAAAGAATTTCAAATTTTGATTCGTCTGACCACAGAACAGTTTTCCACTTGGCCAGAGTCCATTTTAAATGAGCTTTGGCCCAGAGAAGACGGCGGCATTTCTGGATCATGTTCACATATGGCTTTTTCTTTGCATGATAGAGCTATAACCAGCATTTGTGGATGGCACGGCGAACTGGGTTCACAGACAATGAGTTCTGGAGGTGTTTCTGAGCCCATGCAGTGATTTCCATTACAAAATCATACCTGTTTTTAATGCTGTGCCGCCTGAGGGCCCGAAGATCACGGGCATGCAATATTGATTTTTACCCTTGTCCCTTGCGCACAGAGATTTTTCCAGATTCTCAGAATTTAATTATATTATGTACTGTAGTGAGATACTCAAAGTCTTCACAATTTTACATTGAGGAACATTATTCTGCAAATGTAGACGTAGTTTTTCGCAGATTGGTGAACCTCTGCCATTCTTTACTTCTGAAATACTCTTTTTATACCCAATCATGTTACTGTCTTGTTGCCAATTAACCTCATTAGTTGCAAAATGTTCCTCCAACTGTTTTTTTTTTAGTAACACTTACTTTTCCAGTCTTTCGTTGCCCCGTTCCAACTTTTTTGAGACGTGTTGTGGCCATCAAATTCAAAATTACCTTATTTTTTTCTTAAAATGGTACATTTGATATGTTTCCCATGTTCTATTGTGAATAACATATAGGTTTATGAGATTTGCAAATCATTGCATTCTGTTTTAATTTACATTTTACACAGCATCCCAACTTTTTTGAAATTGGGGTTGTACAATACAGATACCTGATCTGACAGTGCTCAGGTGGCAGAAATGACAGGCGCTAAGCCGCTAAGTGATAGAAAAGAGGGAAACCACTCCGCCCTTCCATCCCTCCATATGTCTCCATCTACAGCATGCCACAGCTGGAATCTTGTTCTGAATCCCAATTTTATGAGCACAGTGCTCCTTATCTCGAGGCAAACCTGCAAAATTGACTTCTTTATTTTCTATAGATCATAGTCATTCATTTATGAAGGACTGATTTCAGTTCAGTTGATTAATTCAGGTTCTTTTGTGCAGATTGTTCTTCGTTAGTTCTCTGTATTTTATTATAAATATTAGACATTTACAGTTCAGGTCATTAGTTAGACTATACCTCTTCTGCTATAAGACATGCATGTATTACTTTGACTAGGTTCAGTAAATACGCATGTAAGAATTAGATATGAGAGAGAGAGAGAGAGAGAGAGAGAGAGAGAGAGAGAGAGAGAGAGAGAGTGACTGCGTCTGTGTGTGTGTGAGACAGTCTGAGTACTGTCAGCTTGCTAGGCTTGCTCTCTCCTGCGGGAACTCATTAAGACGCTCGGTCTCTGTTGTCCTACTGATTGATTGTTTGTATGTGGGAAGGGGTGTTTTTTTTTTTTTTCTTGGATTGGACCGAATGTATAGAATAGCTTTATTTGACAATTTTGATCTTGTGGGGACATTTGGCTGGTCCTTTTTTGTTTTTGTTTAGTTTGATTGCTTTTCCAAAAGAAAAAAAAACAACTAAAAGAGACAATAGGGTTCCTTTTGTTTACTATGGTAAAGGTTAGGCTTATACAGTATCTATGCATAAGCATTGCATTAATTAGCTCCATTATTAATTATGTCAATGAAAGTAAGAGTTTTTATTGTTCTCTTTGTGATGGACCAAAATCAAAAGAGTAAATGATGGAGTGGAATTACAGAAACATTTGCTGCTGCTCAGAAATGAGAGAACAAAAAAAAAACTGTTAGAACAGAAGCAGCATTTTGTTTATTTATTTATTTGAACATCTTTAGAAGCAGTTTCTGCTTTGTAGCTTTTTAAATCTCCAACACAAGAAATCAGGATTGTTACTAGAACATATGTTTTATAGGGAATTTGTTTCACGGGTGGACGACAAGGCTCAAGGCACACTAAAGCTATTAATTTTTATAATGAAATTCTGTCAACACAGCTATACTTTCAAACTCTCTCAGAATCAAATCAGAGTGCATTAGCCTTATGTAATGTACACTATATGGCCAAAAGAATGTGAACACCTGATCGCCAAGTTAATGTACAGTATCTCTTGGAACTGGCTTTCTTAAAAAAAAATTTTTAAAAATTTAAATCACTGATCTATATTTTCATTGTTTCCATTATGTGACACCTAGATTTCCTAAACAGTGTTAGTCTGCTACAACCTGAATTGAGACTAAGTTTAATATGATTACATAATTTCTCTCTCCACTGTTTCATATACAGTATAAGACAGAAACAAACAGAATGAAAAAGCAGGTATTTTCACAGGGTATTGCCCTAGTTTCCTTATAAGCCACTGAAATGAGAAAATAAAGCTTTAAGTATTGCTTAAGTTTTATTATTTTCCTATTGTGTGTCTTTTCCTTTAGTTTAACAAGATAAACTGCATGTTTTCATGTTCTTTGTTGCGTGTGTTGAATATTGTTAATTACACACAGGGTAAACATTGTAATGAGTCAAACGGCATTACAATTAATAAAGCCATGTCTCTAGGGCTGTGACTCAGGGTTTCACATCATTTGTGTGACATTACCTCTGTGAGTACGTTAAACACTTTGAGCCCTGTTAGAGAAACGTGACTTGCTTCAGTAGTGCTTCAGTTACAGTACCTGATTCACCTTAGCATCAAAAGTGTTCTCTCTCATGTGTGGGTGTGACACTGATGTGTTTGTGGTGTTGGTGTGAAGTGTACGTTTCAGACCTCTGGCACTAGGCAACTCGACATCACCCAAACCCAGGTCTATCACTATGGGTCAGCTCAGAGAAAGAGAGAGAGGAAAGGAGGATCTGAGTGAGGGAGACAGGGGGTGTGAGTGACAGATGATAGGGGGAGTGAACACAAAAAATGGAATTAATTTCAGAAAGGGAAAATTAATGGGAAGAAGAAAAGTGTGATTCAGGTGCGAAGGAAGGGCGGAATAACACAAAGCTTTGTCTCTCTGTCTCTCTCTCTCTCTCTCTCTCTCTCTCTCTCTCTCTCTCTCTCTCTCTCTCTCTCTCACACACACACACACACACACACACACACACACACACACACACACACTCACACACACACTAATCCATCCTTGTGCCTATATACTGTATCAACATCAATGGAATTTTTTCCATTGTTATTTTTATTTTGATTCTTCTATAATAATTGCCTTGGTTATGGTCAAGTTTTGGCCAACTCAAGATTTCCTATCTTAAATTCTTATTACTATTTGACCTTCTGTAATTTCTGCTCTTCCTAATTATATATGAAATAAAATGATTATGGATTAGATTTATCACAAGCCGGCTTACTGATGGATACACTGTAGAATGTTAAAGCATACTGAAAAGCCCTGTGATGTTTTGTTTTACATGAAACCTTCCCCTAGTGTGGTGCGTTAGTGCATTTCTAATTTATCAGATGCTAAGTGACATGATAGCTGTTTCACTTTGCTGTTTCACTTTCCTTCAACAATGCAGTCAGCTAAGAGCTGCTGTCAGGAAACAGATGTAGCTGTGAAGCTCATGAACACACACACACACACACACACACACACACACACACACACGATAATGCGTAAACGTATACCTGCAACACTGTACCTTTACAGTGTCTCCACTTGTCCCTTAACAAAATCGAACTTTTTACACCCTTTTCCTAGCACTGCATTGTTTTTATGTTGTTTACAGAAACGTTATATATACTATGCATTTCATTTAACACTTTCAATTCACCTACTCTATACATATAACAATAAACTTACCTTGATATGACATGACATGACCTAAATCACATACAGGATTTATGTAACAATAAATGAATTATACATTATACATACTTTAATATGAAGCATAGGAATACACATTTTAATGATATCTTCCAACCAAGTCATGAAGTGACGTAACATCTGCTCAAAATAATGTAGTCATACAGCCATATTTCTGCGAACCTTCTTGCAGAGTTCAGATCAGTGCTTGTTCCACATGACAGTATTAAGGTATTAAGCTTTGTATATAGAACCACTTTTGTCATTAGCTTTCTGTTTCAGTGTTCAGCACCAAGGGCAGTGATAGTCAACTGGATAACATGCAACTGCAAATGTCATGATGAACCGACATGGCACTGGGAGGGGCTATGTTTACCCTGTAGTGTCTGGAGAAAGTGCATGTAGATGTCCAAGTAGCAGGAGTACAGACTTCTTGGAGTGGCAAGATGCAGAGGGAAGACCCAACCACCCAGCAGGGAGAATAAAGGTGTGATGGAGGAAAACTAACTCCACAGGCCTGCTAGTCATCTACATGGTGGGGCATATGGAAAACTCTGAGCGGAGATGTTAAGGGAGAACTTGTCCAAGCTGGGAGAGAGAGAAAATAGAGAGACCAAGTTGACCATGTTAGCCTCACATGTGAGCCACAGGAGACAGAAGCACAGAGGGAAACTTAACCCAGTGGATATATTAGGGGAATGGAACTCCTTGTAAGCTCAGTAGTCATGGGTGCAAAATAGTGAGGGAGTCTTACAAGCGGCTCTGAATAGGGTAGTTGATAGGAGATGATAAGAGTCATTCACACAGAAAAAGGGAGAGAATAGACTAAAAGACTTTAAAAATAGAAAATCCCAATTAAATAAAAAGTGCAAAAACTATGGCTGAAAGGGGGTCATCAGAGTGAAGTGCTCGAAATGCATGAACACCAAGAACTGTTTCAAATTCTTTCATGCAAAAAAGTATTTTGTTGTTACACTGACTTATTGACGTTACCAAATTTTCTGAGCATTAAAATTTCACTGATTTCAAATGATCCCATTCAAGGTGTATTTCTTCCTTACATCCAGTGTTCCCAGATTAGACTCCACAACCAAGACTGTGACTAGGATCAATCAGTAACTAAAGATGGATGAATGAAACAATGAATGAGATTTTTTTTAAAGGTTGACTTTAGTTCCACTAATAATGTACTTAAGTCTTTTTTTTTTTTATCTCTCTCAGTCCTCCTCTTTTCCATGCTGAACATAACCTTAATGCACTCTTAAATTTATTTAAAATACTCAATTAATCTTTGGTAATTAATTCTCTCATGTTCTATATGTCATTTGAACAGTTTTTTTTTTTAAGTCTCAACAAGTGTTTTAAAAAAATTTAAAAAAAATAAAATAAAATAGCAGTACTGCAGTGTCTGAAGTGCACACTGCAGGCAGTATGTAGCCTGTCAAAATCCTGACTTACTTCACCAGGTGTAAAGAAAGAGACAATCTTCTGCCCTTTTCTCATAAACACAAAACCCCAAACATTTGTACAAAACATTATACAAGTCACTTCTTTTATTGAGAAAGTTACGATATTGCATATATGATATTTTCCCTTTTATTAACTAACAGGGAAAATATACATGTTGGATAAATGTATGTTTTTGATGCAATTCCTCTGACACAAGCTTTAGCTTCATAAGTTTAAAACACATCAGGAGATCCAAGCATCAGTTGTGCCATCTTACCTTAAGAGCGCTTCACATTTAACCAGAAGCACACTCAAATAGATTTTACTCTTTACAGTGATGCTGTCCACTTGTTTGGTGTATATCATTACGTATATGTCTTAATGAATGTTTCAGTGTGTTCTATTGCACAAATGTTTAACATCTATACAAACACATCATACAACACATATAAAACATCAAAGCAACCTCCCAAAACGAATAATTGAAGTGCAGACATTCATCACAGAGCTTTTCACCACTAATCAATCTGAATGTCACCTGCTTAGGAGAAGAGTGACGAGTGAAGAGCACATAATCCCTATAGCTTTTATACTGTATGTCTTGTTTCTATGATCTGAGACAGGACAGAAAGCATGTATTATGACCTTATCTTCCATCCATCAGTAGATCTATTATGTGCCTTACTTCTTTGTTCACCAACAAATTGTTACCAAGTTAGTTTGACATTTTCGTTGAAAGAGATTTTAGAACTTTAAAGTAACCAAAGTATAAATGTTTAGAGCATGTGTCAATCTCAAAGCCTGCTTGCCAAGGTGCTGTTTCATTTGGCCCACACAAGCTTGTAAAATAATATTGAAAGCCCATGGTACTCTAATACTCAATATTTTCCCACTATCTAGAATTCACAGCATACCCATAGCATGGTGACTGCCCACGTTCCACACACACGACTGTACAGCACGGCTGGGCTTACATCTCACAGCACTGTCTAAAATCAACACCTATCTGCTGTATTTGAGGAAAATCAAATACGGGTCTAACAAAAGATTCAGAAACATGTATTGTGTGATTCAGTGAGTCCAAATCCAAAAAAGTATCACTCAGTTGATAGACAGCAAAGACAAGAGGTCGAAGACTAAGGACATGAGATAATCCGGTGTGAATTCTTCTTAGCCTAACAAAAGTGGTCCAAGGAAGGACAACTGGTGAACCGGCAACAGGGTCATGGGCGCCCAAGGCTCACTGATGTGTGTGGAGAGTGGAGGCTAGTCCGTCTGGTCCCATCACACAGAAGAGCTAATGTAGCACAAATTGCTGAAAAATTGAATGCTGGCTAGGATAGAACACACAGTGCATCACAGCTTGCTGCACCCATGCTGACCCCTGTCCACCACTGAAAGCACCTACAATGGGCATGTGAGCATCAGAACTGGACCATGGAGCAATGGAAGAAGGTGGCCTGGTCTGATGAATCACGTGTGAGGACAGCCGGATGTGTGTGTGTGTGTGTCGCTTACCTGGGGATGCACTATGGGAAGAAAGCAAGCTGGTGAAGGCAGTGTGATGCTCTGGGCAATGTCCTGCTTCAGTTTAAAAGCTTAACATTATGGCCCTTCAAGAGGTCACATAAATACTACTGTGGCCCGGGTAGAATTTGAGTATAACACCCCTGGTTTAGAGCAAAGTCTGTGTCTTACTAAGTCTTACTATAAATAACTTAAATAGTAAAAGAAAGTCTCTGAGACATGCAGATCCCTGAGGCTGAGTGCCTTCATTAGCCCTACATGCAGCTCTAACCTATACTGTAGTGAACTGGCTTAAAATAGAGTTGGAGAGTGTAATAAACTAAAAGAGAGCACTCCCTTCTGTTCTCCACTGTTACAAACTGCTTGCTTGCAGATTCCCTTAATGCTTAACTGCAATCTGAGTCTTGAGTTCAATTCCATTTACAGCAGTTGTAAGTTGTTTTCTCTTTTTTTCCCTTTTTTTGTTTTCTTTTGTTTTGTTTTCATTTTTTTTTTCTTCCAGAGAGTAAATCAAAACTATATCATGTCAACATTATGAATAAAACTGAATAAGCTTATGGTTTCTGGATCTTGGAAGGATCAGTATCGAATGTTTAGTACAGCTTGACACCCAAACCCTCAACAGGAACAGTAACAAGAACAAGAACAAAAAAAAAAAAAACCTGTGTTGAAAAGTCATTAACAAAGTGTGAAAATATGCAGGAATCCTATATGAAAGGTAGAGTGTTTTCTGTACTTGGCAGAAAGCTTGTAAAAGGCTAGCAGAGTCTGGAGTGTGTTGAGTCAGAGTTGCCATCATGATGAGCCAAAACAAGCTGACTTCATCTGCCCTACAGTCACATCTGACTTCCTCTGCAATGAAACACAGTCAGAGCGTGAGAGACAACATGAGTGATCACTCAGCTCTAGGAAAACACATGCTGAGATAATAACTAAATGTTCTCATTTATTTTACTGTGGGGAAGTTTACATTTAATGACTGCAGACATTTGAGAAAAGTCACTATTAAGTGTGTTTAAAGGATTTTTGATGAGAGTTGTGGGATGAGCACATGACAGTCTTTCAATTACAGCAGCAGATCTGACAGACCGGGCATAAACTATTTTTGGGATGGTCCATGCACAGCAGCAGAAATATGAAGTAGAGCATCAGAATGCACTCTATTTTCTGCGTGCTTTCATCTGATCATTTTATATAATCAGAGGGCAATCCATAGCAAAGAGAATTTCTAGTTTACAGAATCCATTTCTGTGTCAGTCATAGGGATTATATGACCCTTTAGTCTAAAATTTCAGCTACCTACAGTATATTGGTGCCTTCGTACAGTTGTGTTCTCAGTGTAGATCGACTCATTAGCATCTATAAACAGGATGTCTTTGAACTGTATTATTTTTGTCCTAATTTGAAGTCTGCCAGGGTTTTAAAAGCAATAATGAATAAACAGTCAAGACTGCTTATGTTAAAGGGTTTTATTCTCCAGGTAGAAAATGAGGCGAGTCTATTTGCCATGAATACTTTATGAATACACTTGAAGTGCAGTTAATAAGAATATACTTTGTTTTCTGAACCTAGAATGTGTAAGGAATCAGCTTTAAAAATGAAACGAAACAGAAGCACACGCTTGGATTCAAAGCGCCTTTTTAAAGGAGACGAGTTTTAATGCGTGCCCGCATTATCTACCAGAATATGTAGCAAATCAGATGTAAAAATGAAACGTTTAAAAATATTCTCCACCAGTTACAATTCATGTAACGAATTAAAAGATGTTTAACACGTTTAAATGTATTCTCCAATTTATATAAGGAATTAGCTCGAATGGCGTGTAATATATCTATACATCTAATCAACACGTGTTGTGACCAGTTATAAATATACATCAGCCATGAAAGGGAATTCATGTATGTGCACATATACATATAGATAATTAACTACAACGGATTATAATTAATTATGACTATGTATGTGGTCTAGATCAGCTTTGGGATTAGCTGTAGTCTAGTTTAGATTTATGAACTCTAAAGAGGGAGTTTATCCTTCTGGCCAGGAAGGATTTCCCGTTTTGTTATTAAAAATAGAATGGGTAGTGAGGTTTTGCAGTATAGAAGTGACTCATCACATGACCAAAACAGAGACAATCAAGCGTGGTGATAATAGATTTTAATAACTACATGTGACTACGGATACACACAACTAAACCTAAGCAAACAATACGTATGTACATCTATATACAAGAAGAGAGAGATTAGAGAGAAAGTAATGAAAGGAAGAGGGTAACAGACAAAAACAACAATTAATTAGCCTTTTTCAAAAAAAACAGCAAGAACTTAAATCTCCTGTAAACAGGGGTACAATCTTAACGCATATATAGATCAATTAGACTATACTTGCACAGCTCAGGTGTTGTTGGTTTGAAAGTTCACTGGTTCGTGGTTTGAAAAGGCATGGGCCGTGAGGCGGTTGCATCTTTTGTCCGGGAGAGAGAAACCTGAAGTGAACTGGGGTGAACCGAAGAAGACTGAAGAGAATCTGAAGAAGTGAAGTGAGTTTGAATGCGTGTTGTTGTTTTAAAGACAATACCACCAACGCACACGCCTCTCTGGGCTATTGGCCAATCAGGAAGTTGGATTTGTTGGCGGGATGAACTCTCTTTGTCTGGTCTCAGACCTGGATTTGCATGTCCTGGGAGGAGCCGGTTTAAACTGTATTACATATGAAATTAAGAAAAAGCATGAAATAATGTATCCCATTGTAATGTGATATGCATACTCGATCGGGGCATCGAGAGATGATTAATTACATACCAAATTCGATGGACTTATGAAAATATTAAAAGGTGAAACATGGTTACAGACATTTAAAATAATATCCTAAATTAAACTATCTAAAATCATTATAGTTAGGTTACATAAACACACAATATATGCAAATAAGAAACATCACACTATTTGGACATCGAATAATTACATATAATTACATGTTACATTCAAAAGAGATTCTGCCATTGTGTGTGTGCGCGTGTGCGCGCGCGTGCGCGTGTAGGTAAGCTTTGTGTGTGTGCGCGTGTGTGCGCGTGTGTGTGTGTAGGTAAGCTTTGTGTGTGTGCGCATGTGTGTGCGCGTGTGTGTGCGCGTGTGTGTGCGCGCACGTGCGCGTGTAGGTAAGCTTTGTGTGTGTGTGTGTGTGTGTGTGTGTGTGTGTGTGTGTGTGTGTGTGTGTGTGTGTGTGTGTGTGTGTGTGTCTGAGGGGGGTCTTGCCCCCTGTAGCATTCCGATGGCATCTGGTTGAAGAGGTTACTGATATGGATTCACAGCTCAAAGAAACAGAGAAACTTCTTTGCTAAGTCCAGGCTGATTGAGAAATCAGTTTGAAACATTCAGACGTTACAAATGTTTTCCATTTCAGACAGATTCAGTTCATCCAAATAGCTTAAATGAATCTCTTTAATTCTGCTGTAAGCACAGATGACATCCCTTTTTAATTTGGGATTAAGAGCGGATAATACCATCCTAAAATTACATATTTATGTGTGGTGACATTAGCATGCAGAATTTCAAAGCAGGTATCATAATGTCAAAGTGCATTTGAATACATATTAGACTTTAAAATAATAACAATAATTGATGCTGGCTTAGAAGCAGAAAGGAAAGTGTTTGCAGTTGTTGTAAGCCAGTATCAAAGCGCACAAGGGCAACATGTAGAGTTTGCATCATTCATATTTGTGCATGTATGTGTGTAGTTCTCTTACATAAAGTTTGAATTCTGAATCAAACATATTCCAAGGTCATGTGCTCTCTCTCTCTCTCTCTCTCTCTCTCTCTCTCTCTCTCTCTCTCTCTCTCTCTCTCTCTCTCTCTCTCTCTCACACACACACACACACACACACACACACACACCCACACACACACATACACACACACACACACTAATTGGCTGGCGTTGAAAAGCACGCCTGCCCTGACATACATCTGTAAAGCAACTTATTGTCATGACAACACATCATGGCACGATTTTCTTACTATCCTCCACTGTCTATCCAACTGCCTTTTATAATAAACCAATTTCTCCCCAGAGGAATAAAAAATATATCCTATTTTATGTTATATCCTATAACATTAAAACAACATCCATCCATAACACAGTCATGATGGCGCATTTCAGTTGCATCCTTAGTGCGACACCATGGCTGTCAGTTACACTGGTATTTGACTGACTGCTTTTAATCCGGCTCGTCTGCACAGTGGATGCCTGTCAGAGCTAATAGGAAAATTTATTCAGCGCTTCCTGGAAAGATGTTATTTTTTGTGGATTTTGATCTGCAAGAGTGTATATTGTAAACAAGAAAGAAACACATGTTAAAGATGGTGACAGGTTTTGCGGCTGCATTTAGCAGGAGAATGTTCGCAGATCCAGGTTTACTTTTAAACTGAATTGGGTCCTTTGACTACGGACTGTTCATGATGAGGGGGTGGGGGTTGGGTCCACATATTTACGTGACTCAGTTCTAAAAGTGGTTAGGATAAGGAGAGAATTAAGTGTTCCTTAAATCTATATTAAATTAAGAGAAATCCAACCACATCCCCTTTACTCAATTAAATTCATATGAATTTTTCATAAGAGCAGGTTTGTAAATTCAGTTAGCTAAGTGAGGGTGCTGTCCATGGTGCTGCTCCATATCAAACCATTTCAATTCATGCAATTCTGTATATCGATATTTCAGACTATGATTAGGATAAATACGCCTTCTCCAGCAGAATGTCAATTCAATTTTCTTTGTATAGTGCTTTTAACAATAGACATTGTCACAAAGCAGCTATACAGAAATCCAGATGTAGAGTTAGATCATTAATGAACAAGCCAGAGGCAGCAGTGGCAGGGAAAACTCATCCTTTTCTGAATCCATCCTTTTCTGGGTTACACCAGATAGTGGGATTGTAACTCTTGACTCTTCTACAATTGTATAGTATAATGTCACACAGGACTAAGTGTGTTGAGGGGTGTTCAGATTACTCACTGAAGCAAGGGTGAGTCTTTATGGTATTCATGTGGGTGCTTTCATATACATATAGAAAAGTATGTCAGAGAAATAGAGGCTCTTGTTTGGATGCCATTCAGTAAAATCCTCTCAGTCCTCCTCTCTCCAACTGCAAGTGCTAACCCAGACACTTTTCAAGCATGAGGAATGACTATCCTGTGCTGGAATCCTTCCAATCAGTATTTCATCCCACATCCACATTTAAACACAAAGCAACCAATACTCCAATACTCCTCATAAATGAACAACCACTTTGTCTGAAAAATCCCTTCGGATTGTCTCGACTTACAGGATCAGCTGTCAATGCAATCAGGCCCATAACTAAGCTCATAACACTGCCTTTGATCCTAAACCTTCACCTTGGCTTTCCTTGTCACTCTCTGCTCTGATCTGTGCATTAAGCATGGGAGAAAAATCACCTGTCTTCCTTGCTAGAAATGGGTGCATGCAATTGTCCAGGGATTGAACATATTGATCCTTGGATGGGGTTATCTCTGAGGGGAATGCTTAGCTGCAGTTAGGGGCTTTGTAAGTTAATGGGTGGGCATTTGAGGAAATAGAAAAGGTTATCAGGGAAAATAGGAATTGGGTTTGGGGGTGTTTAACATGCCCGTGGTATATTTGAATCTGTGGAAAATTATCCACACTACCTGAAATGAAATGCATTAGAAGTAGAAATACATTCCTTCACTTGAATGTGAATTAAGAAATATAGCAGTGTTTAACCCAGATAGACAACCTATCTTATACGGCATCTACTCTTACAGACTTTTGATTTGTCCACAGTGCTGCTCTCACATGGCTGCCCAGGTAATGATGCATGATAGCATGTCTACATTTCAACCGACACAGATTACAGTATAGTCACAATGCAGCAGTGCGTAAATAAATACAATGTGCATGTGCTTCTGCATCCTCCATCCTGCTTGCCCTTTTCAAGCTCAACTAGTGGTGGCATGGGTCTCCATTGTGTCATTAGGATAAAACCCTTTTTGCATGTGAATGTGACTCAAAGTGGAACTCATGCATACAAAATCATGACAGTAAAAAGAAATGAAATCTGCCACAACAGCAATGGAGCAAATATTTCTCATTACAGTCCTGGAGTGCCCAGCTTGGTGATTTCCCTGAAACTTATTGAGATGAAGGGTGTCATGGTGGTACAATGGGTAGTGAGGGTTGCTGCCTCACTGCTCTAGGATCCCTTGTTTATTCCTGAGCTTGAGGTACTATGTGGAGTTTTGCATGTTTTCTCCGTGTCTGCATAGGTTTCCTCCGGGTTCTCTGGTTTCCTCCAACCTCCAAAAAACATGCATGTAGGTGGATGGGTTACAATAAATTCCCCATAGGTGTGAATGAGTGTGTGAATGTGTGTGTGCATGGTGCCCTGTGATGCACTGCTATCCCATCCCAGCCTCATGCCCACTGTTCTCCACAGCCACACTGACCAGGATAAATCTGTTACTAAAGACGAATGAACAAATCAATGAATCAGATATGATGAGTGAGAAATTAACAATACTGTACTCAATTCTGCCCCTGGTCACTGGACACATAACCAGAATTGTGCACTCCTGCAATAGAGAGTTACCCCAGTGGTAGTGCAAGCAAGTCTTGAATCTTTCAAAAGGCCTGAATATATGACTCAATGCAGAAACCGTTGGAGTGGTGTGAAAAGCCCAGTAACGGCTGTTCTCAGGAGCTCCAGGATTTCTAGCCTCATCTGTGAGTGACCCTAATAGAGCGTGACTACAACTCTACCACAGTGTTTCCTAATCAAGTCCTTGGGGACTCCCATTCGGTCAACATTTTCGCTCTATTCCAACACACACAGAGGAGGTAATCAAGAATGCTGAATATTTGGTACAGCTGTGTTTGGAGCTGGCACAGAGCAAAAATGTAGACCATAAGGGGTTCCCTGTGGATGGGATTGGGAATCACTGTTTTAGCAGATGAAAAGAGAAAAGAAAGGTTAAGCCGCCGCTGGAAACCCATTTGTGTGCCTCTTAAGCAGCATTGTGGGGGTTCTTTAGTATTTCTGGGTGCCCCCCATACTGATTGCTCGGGCATTTATAATGGGCACCAGGTGCCAAATTGGTTAGACAGCCCACGACCCAGCTATCCTCTGCAGCAGTAAGTTAGCTAATAAACTTATTAAGCTTTACTAATGTAAACTCTTTACTTTTTTATATTTAAATTTCATAACCTCAGCAGTGGAATTTTTCAGTATAGAATTTCATGTTATTTGTTGTATATGGGTGCTCTAAGTGATGTAAGCTGTAGAAAAGAGATTTGGAGTTTGTATCCAATCAGAGCAGAAACCTAACAGCATGCTGATTTAAATGCTGATTGGAATATTTCCAGACATGCTATTTCTGTTTGCGTGGCAGATTATACCCTCTCTGAAGAAAATGTGCTAGCCTGGGGTTTTAAGATGAGCTTGGCTCATGGGTAGGCTACGCTGTGTGTATTTTGTATCATTTAAGTGGACCTTGAGGATACAGTGCATCTTAGATACATAATTTGATTTTACAGACCATTTTTGAACCTTTGATTGTACATTTGTGCTCACTGTACTTTGAAGAACAAAAATGTTCCTGCATCCTACCCTTTCGCCCCCTTTTTTTTTCTTTTTGAGAATGTATGGCAGTTGTATGAGGAAACAGACATGCCTAATTTATCTTGCATACAATTTAACAGGGTAGTTGCTCATGTTTGTCGGTTTGTGTCTTGCCTTGCCTGCTTTTCTGACTGATTAAATCACATTCACAGTCTGGCAAATTGTACATACAGTACATTTTGTTCCCCCAGGACACAAACAATGTAAATGGACACTGGTACAATAATAGTTCGGTTGTGTTCGATTAAATTAGTTTGGTTCTGTGTGTTTCCTCTGGAGAGCAAAAACGGGTTTAGGAGCACTTAAAACTTCCAGCTCGTGCAAGAGAGAAGCTGCATTTATCGATAGGCTGATGAATCCAGACCCCTCCTCCTATTCTTCCTCCTCCTCTTCGTAAAAACGGCTCTCGTGCAGGAGAGTGGGTCTGCCATGATAAAGAGAGACAGCACCGCGAATCCCCATTAGACAGCGCAGCGAACAGGACGAGTCTGACTCCCTCGCCGTCATTTAACCGGAGGAAAGCGAGACAGTGCGCGGGCACGATGTTGCCTCTCACCGCCGGCTCTCGCGCAGCAGCATCTTCCTCAGGCATAAACCCGGGGTGCTGCTGATTCCTGCGGATCCGCGTTCTGCTCCTGTCAAAGACTCGGAAATGAAGAGAATGAACGTAAGCGCTTCGGTGTGTGTGTGTGTGTGTGTGTGTGTTGTGCTGGTGTTTTGCGCCGCTGCTCCATGACCGCTGGGTCGGAGACGCACGAGCTGAGGTTTGCGCGCGCGGACGCAGATATTAGCGTATATAAATAGGATATTATAAGGTTATAAAATCCGAATGCAACTTTGCGTCTTAGTGCGCGCTGTACGTGGCAATAGAAGCTGTGTGTAGACTGCGATAGAGGTCCACGCTGAAAAAAAAAAAATAAAACCACACACTACAATGCGAATATCGCTGCGAGGGTTTTTTCTGATTTGTTAGTTAGCATTTTGCCTCAGATTCTTCTATGGATGATTTAAAACTGATGGTGGAAAGTGAGAATGTCATGTTGTGTCGTGTCATGTCATCTTGCTTGGCGCACAACATACCCCAGTGAGTCTATTAAGTGACTAAGCCACACCAAAAGTCAGTTTCAAAGAGATGAGAGACATTTTTAATGTCACAAACACGTGTGCACGCGCAAGAGATCGACCCTTCTTTAAAATACAAAGTGCACGTAAAAGTGTGTGAAAACGTCAGCTTTTGTTTTCTGTGTGCAGCCTCGCTGGAAGTCTTCCCCGATGTGGCCGTCCGGAGTGGGCAGCAGACTGCCGTGTCCTCGGGAGTCGGCGCTGCGCAGAGCGGCCATCAGCGGAAACGTGCTCGCGCTGCCGCCGTATCACGTGCCCACGGGCCGGAGCGTGCGCGTCTTCATCTGCGCCAACCCAGACGGTAAAGAGCAAAGCTCGCTCTAACGGATGACTCACGAACCCTGGCGCGCGCGTGTGTGTGTGCGTGTGTGTGTATACGCGCACGCGTGTGTAGATAATCCCCCCCCCCCCCCCAATCGTGAGTCGCATTTGGCCTAAGGTCTTTTGGTTTTGTTGCCAGATTGAATGGTGTCCCGTTTGATTGGGCTGTTTTTAATGCATTTTTTATTTTGATTCTTTTATTTATTTTACATTAGTTTTAGTTTTATGGTTCAATATCCATCAGCAGCTGGCAAAATAACAGTGTGGCTCAGCAGCCTAGGTTTCATTTCAAATTTGAGGGCGACGCACTGCTACACTGCCCTAAAGCTTTTCTCTTTTTTTTTTTTTTTTTTAAATAAATATTAATGACATATTCAGATCTATTGCTCTAAGAATGTGCCAGTAATTTAATATACAAGATATTTCACTATAACATTAATAAACATCTCAAAATATTATAGCAACTGCGTTTTTGCCATCATATCTTAAAAAAATAGAAGCAAAGTTGCTTTTTTCTGCAAGGACAAAACTACAGAAGTACCAATAAGCACCTTGCTGAGGTTCACCAGAAGTGAAGCGATTCCGTCCATGTCCCAAATGGCATCCTAAACCCTGTGTTTCTCCTTCAACACTCTGGTGCATGTGTTCAAGATTTTAAAAAGTGAGCAACTGGGACACATCTGCTTACCTCTCCATACTGTTCCACTTTTTGCTATGACGTAGCATTAAGACACCATTTCAGAGTCACTATCTTTATCTTATCAATCCCCAGTACTGACTATATAAACATAGTCAATGCTAGACATGAAACTTGGAATAAATAACACTCGTGTTGTTAAATGAGGAACCAAAAAGGTATTGTTTTTGTTGTTTTTCCCTCTTACCCTCTGGCAGAACCCATTTAGGTTCTATTCAGAAGCCTACAACAGAGCACTTATCTATCAGAGAATGTTTCAACTATCTAATTATCCAAATAACACTTGTGGAACCTTTTTCTTAGAGTGTTGATTGGTGTGTCTGTTAGTGAGGTTGCGACATTTGTGCTTCCTTTATAATCCAGGAAAACCTTCAGCTTCAGTAGCAGGTTTCAGTAGTAAACTATTTTAATGACCTGTTTAAAAAATGACGATGTTGGAATGTTAGGGATTGGGGGCAGAGGTGGATGGGGCGGGTTACACTTCCCATCAAACAGTGTCCCCCCAAATATTTGCCAATAGTTTAGGAGAGACTGGAGAAAAACAGGAAACCCCACCTAGCAGCCCTCACTCTTGCTGGTCAGATCAATGCCACTCACTTTCACAATTAAAGTCAAAACTCTCATTAATTTTAACAATGGACATGAATAGTTAGTATTGATTTTAGATTACTCTGAGAGTACCACTGCGTTTCATTACATGCTGCCTGAACCATACACTGGACAGCCAGCTGTGTGTCATCAGAGTGATGATGACTGAACTACTGTGATAGCTGTCAGTGCAGTCATGCTGAAAACAAAATGCAATAAATATGGCACTGTAGGAAGAGCCCAAGCTGTTAGGACATAAAGCAAGGGCAATCCTAAAATAACCCTGCACTGGTTTGCGAAAATTCATTAGGGCCATTAGGGAAAGGCTGTTGGTAGTGAGAAAACTCAAAATGATGACTTAGCAGCAGGGCTATGAGAACCTACATTTTTACTATTTAAAACAGACCTAATTCACTATAAACCAGCTCATATGTGTAACATTATGGAACTAATGTTGAGCCATAAATAAGTACAGTAACAAGGAATAAATAACAAAATCACCGCCAGCCCGAAGCCAGTTTTCAGATTATGATTACAAGTACACATTTGGCAAGACAAACACTCAAGTTTTTTATATCAAAGGACCAGTGTGTGTGTGTGTGTGTGTGTGAGTGAGTGATGCTCAGGAGCAGAATGTCACTCATAGGTGTAAGCAATGCAAAAAAGCATGCAGTACTAGATTTGACTCTGAGCTGCGGGAAGACCTTAAAATAGGGCTTCTAATCTGGGAGTAAACAAGGCAAGGAAAGGGCAGGTTAGGTGAGAAGAGAGAGAGAGAGAGAGAGAGAGAGAGAGAGAGAGAGAAACAGACAGGAGTGGTGATCTGAGAGTAAAGCAAAAAGGAGGATGGGATAACCTTACACTGTAACTAATAATAGACCTTTAAATACGACACATAATGATTTTTTTTGTACACCAGCATTACCTCCAGTGCTACATGTCAATGATCATACATCCTTGATTTATCTTCACACCATCCTCTGAGTTGTGTGAGTTTTTTAGATGTACAAGTGGGTTCAGTGATATTTTTTTTTGTTTTTCAACTTAAATATCGCTTTTCAGCTGTCAATAAAATGTCTAATCAGAGGAAAAAGCAACTCAGAGTCTCTGTAGCAACTCAGACTCTATAAACAGAAGCAAAAACGAATGATGTGGACCAGTAATATCCAACCAGTCAGAACAAGGAAGCGTCTCTATTTACCTGCCAATCACATTGGCACTTACATTAAGGCATTGGAGGAAACACTCAAAGGAGGGGCTATATTTTTCTGAAATTTGAGTTCAAATAAACTAGCTTCAGTTAATCGCCAATATCTCTGACTCTACCTTTAATAAATTTGTGTGCAGAATACAAAAACGCTGATATAGGTCTTTGATCAAAAGAGTTGCACCAAAAATACATAGGCAAAAGAGAATTTTTTCTTTAAGTTAATAAATGGCAAATGGCTTTTCAGGGCAGTACCATGGGATGTAGTAAGAAGAAAAAAAAAACTGAGTGAATGTAGATGCTGTGGGTACTTCTGTCATGGATCATGACAAACTTATTAAGCACACTTACAACCACCACCTCTTTATTCCTTAATATATCTTTATGTGCTTGCACACTGAAAACAAAACACAGATTGCATGCAATCAGACTAACCAACCTCCAGCTAAGCAGTAGAAAACCTGTCGCATGTCTCTTCTACAGCTGCAGAGAGCAGACAGTGGACAGCTTCAGCTCTAGGAAAAATCTCAGGGACTAAAGACCTGAAGAAAACAGTGAGGTGTGAGAGAAGAAGGAGGCTTTCTGCAGGGTATAAATATATATCACATATACTGTATACTGTATTCATTTTCACTGTGTAAAAAAAGAATGTGGCTTAGGAGTTTGGTTATGTCTCCTCCTGTTTGTGTGATGCTCATCCTACATGGGCACTAGAGGGTGCAATTAATTCACCGGAAATTCACCCACACTCCCACACACCTCGTAATACGTGTCTTAAAATCTCCTTAATTATCCTTAACCCTGAAACTCTCTTTTTGTGTTATGATCCTTACCCATGCTATGGTTCAATGCTTCTCTATGATTTAAAGGCAATGCTGCGTCGGGGAAGGGGAGCAGCTGCAGAGTTTCACTAGAAGTCGGCAGCTTTGAGGAAACAGGGGGAATAACATTTATACGCTTGTTTGGCTCTCCTGTCTCTCTCTCTAGGGCAAATCCTTGGTGCTTAGGATTTTATGAGCACTGATCTTTTTTTTTTTAACAGAGAAAGTGATCTGATATTCACAGTCTTCTTTTACAGTCATTTACTTGTACCATACAGGCGCTTCTTTAACACCTTACACTTGTGGCTTATTATTTGGTTAATTATTTTAGTGCACATTATTCAGTAATGGCTATGCCCTTGCTCACTGACTACAGTGAATTTGTTTGTCTCAGATTGATCACAAACTAGCAGATCTGGGCTCGGTTTACTACTAACCGTATCTATCTCATTAAATATGTATATTTGCATTTGGAAAGTCACTCCTATTGTGTAGCATTAGAGAAATATGGGCCACTGTGTATAACTGTACTCCATTTTCACAATTAATGCAGTGACAATGCAAACTGCCTTATAATGATTCAACAATTTTAATGGATGATATTTTACATTAAGATTCCCTACAGTGCCATTAAGGTTCCCTTCATTAGCTAATATTATTTGCTGTATTAATTAACATTAACAAATGTTAAAAGTGGCATTAATAAACCATAAGTAATGTTAACAAAGTATTAATTGACATTTGTTTAAATGTTAACTAAATACACCTGCATTGGTTAATGTTTACTTAATACATGAATAAAAATAAGTCCAAATTAAATTACAGCACATTACTACTTGTAGTAAAACTTTTTGTCCTCTAAAACTGTCACCTCTAGGTATAAATATTAAAACATGCTGTTTGTTCATTCATTCATCTTCAGTAAGCACTTTATCCTGGGCAGGGTCACGAGGAATCTGGAGTCTATCCCAGGAAAACACTAAGCGTGAACACTAAGCCAGTCCATCACAGGGCACTATGCACACACACATTCACACCTAGGGGCAATTTATAGTAGCCAATCCACCTACTGCAGGGGTGTTCAATTTTATCCACAAAGGGCCGGTGTGAGGGCATGTGTTCATTCCAACCAAGGAACATCTGATACTCTATTGAAAGCCAAGATCAACTGATTAAACAGGTATGGCTTCTGCTTAATTGGAATGAAAACTTGCACCCACACTGGCCCTTGCAGATGAGAGTGGACTTTGGGAGCATGTCTTTGGGAGGTACGATGAAAGCAGAGAACCTAGAGGAAACCAACGTGAACATGGAGAGAACACTTGCTATTCATCTTCACTGAATTTTTACAGTTAACATTCACAAATGTTCATTAAGGTGTTGGTTCCTATTGGTGAATATTTGGATTATGAGGTGTTTGTCTTATCTGGTTTTATTGGCTAGCTCAGTTGCCTCACACCTCCAGGGTTGGTTGGTTCGAATCCGGCCTCCCCCCTGTGTGCGCAGAATTTAAATGTTCTCCCCGTGCTTCGGGGGGTTTCCTCTGGGTACGCCGGTCTCTTCCAAAGATGTGTTGTAGGCTGGGATATTCTCCAGGCTCCCCTGCAACCCTGTATGGATAAACAAGTGTTATACAAGTTACTTTGTTAATGTTACTTATGGTGTCTTTATGATGAATTTCATGGTAATGCCTTAAATAATGTCAGTTAAGGGAACCTTAATGTAAAGCATTACATAATTAATCTGTCATTTTTTTCAAAGTATAAGTAAGCATAAATATTTATAAGCTGTAGTTTTTTTCATTGTTGTTTATATTACAAGCTTCTTTCCCCCTCTTATTACAAGCAAATGTGCCATTTTGAGGTAGCTTTTAAATAGCATCCCAGAAGAAAGAGAGAGAGATGGGGTTTAAACAGTTTTTTGGATTTGATAACCTTTTGTACAAATGCCAGACAGTACAATAAAAAAAAAAAAAACTGTCCATTCCTCTCATCGTACCACCCTTCTTATTCTGTATTTCATGGAAAGAAGGTCCTCAGCTCCGAGATTAGACATTGTCAATATAAATCTCATCTACATGAATTACATTGATGTGTTTTCCACAGGGAGAGAGTGTTTAAGCTTTACTCAAAGCAACAGGCGTGGTGTAATGATGAAAAAAAACTTAAACAAAGCAAAAAATGAAATTAAGTAATTAAATAATTAAATACATACATACTATTTTCTTCTGAGAATATAAGGATTGAAATAAATAATTGTAAAAAAAAAAAAAAAAAAAGTCTTGTTTTATTTGACCAGGTGAAATGCTTGATGCCTAGGTATACAAATGAACAAATTAAAAGGCCTCAGCTTTACACTGGGGTATTGTATGATGGTTAGCTTCGTGTTTAATGGAGAGCAGAGAATCTCAGAAAGTGGTCCCTAAAAGTGTTCAATAAAGGACTGTTTTATTTTATTCAATTCGGCTCCATCGCCCGAGACTGAAAAGATGTTTAATGGCAGTCTTTTGGAGCTTTGAATGAGGCCACAGGGCTTTATGGGAGAAACTGAAAGTATCATTTATTTATTTTATTTCTCCCCTGCCCTTCCTTTTCTCCCCTCTTTTTGCTCCAGTCCACCCTCCCCCATTCAATACAATCTAGTTCAATAATGCTTTATTGGCACTGCTCTCTCTCTCTCTCTCTCTCTCTCTCTCTCTCTCTCTCTCTCTCTCTCTCTCTCTCTCTCCTCACAGAAATGATCTCACCAGTTTTCACTTCTTTTCTCTCGCTCCTGGTTTACAACCTATCGTCATCAATCACAGCAAACTTTTAAGCCGTGAGATCCATAAAGCCTGAGTGAAAGCTACAGCTCTGGCCATTCTGCTCCCAGAGACTGTGTGTGTTTGTCTGTGTGTGGGAGAGAGACAGATTTCAGGTTATAAGATGATGTAGTTGGTAGATATGTATATTGTCAGAGAGAGCTATAGTAAATGTGAAAGAATGGATAATAATAGTTATGCCTAGCATATAGTCTGTGTGTGTATCTGTAAATTTTCACATTCTCTAAAGTCTTTCTTTTCAAAATGCAAGAAGCAACGAAGCAAATCATAGCCACAGTCAGCAGCTATGCTATATGTGTGCTTTGGACCATGTCTATGCACAACAAAATTTAGCTTCTCACAAATTCTTTATCTGACATAGGAAAAGTGCTTTTCAGTTATTTAAGCATCTATTTATTTATTTATTTTGAGGTAATGAAAAATAAGAGTCTAACATGGGAATAAAATGGGACTATAACCTTGAATGCATTATATTTCTGTTTAAAAAGAAAATAAAACATCTGCATCTTCATTGAAGGCATTTTTGAGTTTATCTTGCACTCCTTATTTCTTGTTGATTGGATGACTGGACAATTTTAATAGTAATTTGCTTTCTATTCATTTGCATTTAGAATTTGCAGCCAAGCTTGCACATTATATTAATTATATAGAAACGTGGCCAGAAATATGTATGTTTTCCCTGATAGATCAAGACATTCAAGAGATGAACAAAAAATCAATTGTCAGTGCTGTAAGAGTCCATCAGCATGTGATGTTGAATAATTTATCAATTTCTACATGCAGTACTGTGAAAAAAATCTTGCACCAGTATCTTAGATGTTTATTTTATGTTTTTTTTTTTTTTTTTGGCATCACTGTGACAGTAGGAAAGACCCAATTTAGATTCTCAAGTTGTCATTTTCTTTAAAAAAAAAAAAATGTTTCAGATAAATGTATTTCATTAATGAAAGTAACATATTACAGGTGCACCAATCAAGATTAGTCAACATAGGAGCTCTGAAGGTTAAACAAATGTACAACAACATTGGAAAGATTTTTACTCTTACTATTCAGTAAGATCATTACTGAAAGCTGCCTCCATTTCAAGTCCATCTACATTACACCATGGCCGCAGAATCTGGAGTAGCCAGCAGAGTTAGCATTACCAAAGATTGGCATGATGTCACTTTCAAGTGATGAGGTAGTCTGTGTATTTATTAAGAGTATTGCCTTACTTCGGTACTAAGATATAGATGATAAAATTACCTAATGTTTACTGTGCTGCATTATGAGTGATATCATTACCTCACAAGTAGAAAAATAGCATTATGGTAACATTGCTTAATATGAGCCCCAAATACTCCATGTAGCCTACATCTCATTAGTGGAGTTGACATCTGTGATGTCATACCAAGTTGTTAACAGTGAATAGTGTGGATACAGTGGATACATTTTGTTGCTTTTCAGCCTGAAATGAAGACGGACACAGTTTTAGTTTTATCCAGCTGTATTTACTCAGTGCAACTTATAACATCCAAGTGAAAGATATAACACCAACATGTCAGATTTATTTATTTTTTTTTATTAAAAAACAGAATCAGTGAGTTGGAAAAAGGATCACCCCCCATTTTGTTGAGCCACCTTTTGCTTTAATTACAGCCTTTAGTCTCTTGGGATATGTCTCTACTAACTTTGCACATCTAGACTTTGCAATATTTGCCCACTCTTCTTTGCAGAACTGCTCAAGTTCAGTTAAATTTGATGGTGACCGTTTGTGGACTGCAGTCTTCAAGTCATTCCACAGATTTTCAATGGGGTTTAAGTCTGGGCTCTGACTAGGCCATGCAAGGACATTTACCTTTTTCTCCTTCAACCACTGTGTGGTCAGTTTTGCTGTGTGCTTTGGGTCATTGTCAAGTTGGAAGGTAAACCTTCTTCCCATTGACAACTTTCTGGCAGAGGGCAGCAGATTTTCCTCAGGAATTTGACGGTATTTTGCCCCATCCATTTTTCCTTCTATCCTGACAAGTGCTCCAGTCCCTGCTGCAGAGAAACACCCCCATAACAGGATATTACCACCAGCTGTATTGGATTTCTGCCAGACATATTGTTTGGTGTTGAGGCCAAATAATTCAATTTTAGTCTCATCTGACCTGAATCTTTGAGGTGTGTTTTAGCTCAGTTGTGACTGCATGTGGCCTTTCTTGAGAAGTGGCTTTTTTCTTGCAACCATCCCATACAAGCCACATTTGTGGAGAATTTGTGATATTGTTGTCACATGCACACAATGACCACTTTATCCCGGAGATCTTTTGACAATGCCTTGCCACCCATAGTTGATTGTTTGCTTCAGTTGCACTACCAAGGACTGAAATGCTCCAGGAAAGTGCTTTTCACGCTGAGCTAATCAAAATAACCACAGTTGATATAAGTCATTTTTAGGAGGGGGGTGATCCTTTTTCCAACTCAGTGATTCTGTTTTGTAATTTAAAAAAAAAAAATTCTCACATGTTGGTGTTATATCTTTCATTTGGATGTTATAAGTTGCACTGAGTAAATACAGCTGGATAAAACAAAAACTGTGTCCATCTTCATTTCTGGCTGAAAAGCAACAAAATGTGATTATTTTAAAGGGGGGTGATTCTTTTCTATACCCACTGTATGTGCTTGTTTATATCAGAGTTTATATTATTAGTTTATATTATAGCCTAGCTAGAAGCATCAGCAGATGTCTACAGCACTGATCTGCCCTTTGGCAGCTGTCCATTTATTGCACTTGACAATTTGACATACCATTATTTATCCAGAGTGACACATCATCTAATCATGTAATTCATGTGCTGGGTACAGTGGTGTTTTTGCCAGAGCAAAGTCCTGTGTCACACAAGAACAACTATCCCAGGTCCTCCAAGCTTGGGAAAACCTAACTGAAAATTAATAATGGTGGTTTCATTTATATTTACTACTATTTAATACTTTTAATAACTAATTGTTTATATATAGAAACACTGAGTTTCATTATTACCACTGTTCTTGGTCTCAAGTACGATGAGTGCTGCTTTCATGTTGTTTTGGATTCTTATCGTGTTCCTTTGTTTACATTGCCATATGCTATTTTTTCTGTTCTACTTCTGTTTCTGCCCCTGGCCTGTCATTTGTTTGTTACCTGATGTTGTTCACCTGTTCTGTGTCTTACCCTTGATTAGTTTTTTGATTTAAATCCAGTTGTGTCATAGTTCCTTTGCGAAGTCTTACCATGCACTTGTCTTGTTAAGTCTACACCTTAGTTTCCCATGGTCCCTGTACTATTTCCTGTTTTTGTCCTGATTTCTGGTGTATGGATTATCCTAGTTTATTGTGTCTGCCTGTTTTTGACCAATGCTACAGACTTTGAATATGATAGTCAGATTTGTTTATACACTTCTATAACAGCACATTACAATGGTCTGTTGAACATGGCTGTTGTGCTGCCAAGGTTTTTGTAGAGAGACTATGTGTTAATCATGAACGCAATAGACAGAGAAGTAATTTGCCAAGACAAAGACTTCAAGAGAAGAGGATAATTAGGCAGGAATAAGTCAATACACGTTTCAGCCACTCCAGTTTATTGAGTCATTGAGTGAGAGGAGACAGAATATAAAGGACACATAAATACTGTATTGACTCTATAAAATTTATAAAGATATACTGAAAATTATGAGAGAAAAAAACAGTGAGCAGTGATATTCTTATCAAATAGAAATGTCAAACGCTGTTTGTTAAAATCCATCTTGTTACTGAAATGTCATCAAGTCAGATTTTAGCTTTGCAATTTTTATATTTTTATAGGTATTACAAGAACATTGTGATTAATAGCCACAGGAGTTAGATACAGACCCCCTCATGTATTATCAATAAAGTATAGGATTTAAGCCACAAGAGAAAAACTGGATGAATAATGACTGAAATATAGACTCTGTTTGGTTGAACCACAGTCAATGATATTTTTTTTTCTGTTTTAGCTCTGCACAGTGAATATGATGTAACTGTGAGGATGAGGATAAAATGCAGGATGTAAGCTTTCACTTAGGTTTGCATTGTGTCTACCATACAAAAATCATGGTGCTTTTATACAAAAACATGGGTACAAACAATACAAACAATGGGTAAATTAACAATAAATGAAAAACAACTGTCATGTTAAACAATTCATTTGCATTAGAAATTGTTGGCCTGAAGACTATAAAGCATCAACCTCACCAAATAGCGTTCCCAATATATTGTAAATTCATGTTTTAAAATCATATCCATTGCTTTATTTCATTTGCCCAAAGGAACAAAAAGAATCCATCGCGGTTCAGTTACTCACAGATTGTACGGTATACTGAAAAGGATCAATATGCGGTATATCTTGATTAGGGTTGCACTGTGCATTCTAGATAACACTATATTTGTCATTGTATGTGTTGTTTTCACAATAGCACACCTGAGCAAACAGGGAAAAATACGTTTCAAAAGACTGGTGAAATGTGTTTAACATTGGAAACTTCTGACCTTGAGCTGTCGACCTATCTATTGAATGGAATGTGACAAAAATAAAGGTGAGTTAGAGGGAGCAAGAGGTCTCTATAACATTGAAATACTGTCAGTGTGAAAAGCTTACTATACATACACTATCTCAGATAAAAAATAAGTGATTTATAACCTGAAGCAATTCAATGTAGAGATGAAAATCTAATGTCATCAGTTGTTCGATATGCAGTATATATGCAATTACAGTATCTCACAAAAGTGAGTACATCCCTCACATTTTTGTAAATATTTTATTATATCTTTTCATGGGACAACACTGAAGAAATGATGCTTTGCTACAATGTAAAGTAGTGAGTGTACAGCTTGTATAACAGTGTAAATTTGCTGTCCCCTCAAAAAAACTCAGCACACAGCCATTAATGTCTATCAAAATGTCCAAACTGGGCCCAAAGTGTCAATATTTTGTGTGGCCACCATTATTTTCCAGCACTGCCTTAACCCTGTTGGGCATGGAGTTCACCAGAGCTTCACATGTTGCCACTGGAGTCCTCTTCCACTCCTCCATGATGACATCACAGAGCTGGTGGATGTTAGAGACCTTGCGCTCCTCCACCTTCCATTTGAGGATGCCCCACAGACATGCTTGGCCAGTCCATCACCTTTACCCTCAGCTTCTTTAGCAAGGCAGTGGTCGTCTTGGAGGTGTGTTTGGGGTCGTTATCTTGTTGGAATACTGCCCTGCGGCCCAGTTTCCGAAGGGAGGGGATCATGCTCTGCTTCAGTATGTCACAGTACATGACACAGTACACTCCCCAGTGCCGGCAGCACTCATGCAGCCCCAGACCATGACACTACCACCACCATGCTTGACTGTAGGCAAGATACACTTGTCTTTGTGCTCCTCACCTGGTTGCCACCACACACGCCTTGCACCATCTGAACCAAATAAGTTTATCTTGGTCTCATCAGACCACAGGACATGGTTCAAGTAATCCATGTCCTTAGTCTGCTTGTCTTCAGCAAACTGTTTGCGGGCTTTCTTGTACATCATCTTTAAAAGAGGCTTCCTTCTGGGACGACAGCCATGCAGACCAATTGGATGCAGTGTGCGGCGTATGGTCTGAGCACTGACAGGCTGACCCCCCACCCCTTCAACCTCTGCAGCAATGCTGGCAGCACTCATACGTCTATTCTGCAAAGCCAACCTCTGGATATGATGCTGAGCACGTGCACTCAACTTCTTTGGTCGACCATGGCGAGGCCTGTTCTGAGTGGAACCTGTCCTGTTAAACCGCTGTATGGCCTTGGCCACCGTGCTGCAGCTCAGTTTCAGGGTGTTGGCAATCTTCTTACAGCCTAGGCCATCTTTATATAGAGCAACAATTCTTTTTTTCAGATCCTCAGAGAGTTCTTTGCCATGATGTGCCATGTTGAACTTCCAGTGACCAGTATGAGAGAGTGTGAGAGCGATGACACCAAACTTAACACACCTGCTCCCCATTCACACCTGAGACCTTGTAACACTAACGAGTCACATGACACCAGGGAGGGAAAATGGCTAATTGGGCCCAATTTGGACATTTTCACTTAGGGGTCTACTCACTTTTGTTGCCAGCGGTTTAGACATTAATGGCTGTGTGTTGAGTTATTTTGAGGGGACAGCAAATTTACACTGTTATACAAGCTGTACACTCACTACTTTACATTGTAGCAAAGTGTCATTTCGTCAGTGTTGTCCCATGAAAAGATATAATAAAATATTTACAAAAATGTGAAGGGTGTACTCACTTTTGTGAGATACTGTAAATTAATGTAATTACCTAGCTAGATTCATCATTGTTCACAATCAGAGCTTGTTTACTACTGAATTTATTTCAAATGTAGGGAACAGATCACATCTGCATCTCTTAAGTTTACATATGATTGACCTAGTTAGTTTAGATTATTTATTCCCTTTATATTATTATATATTGATTCCTCTATACATATTAAATGGAAAGGGCATTTTTATCAAAAATGAAACACAAAAATGTTAAAAGTTCACATTTATTGTTTGTCAGCATTCCATATTTAAAAAAAAAAAAAAAAAAAAACAGCTTAGTAAAAATATCTTGAGTAAAGGCAAAAATTACCTAATCTTTCTCATTAAAAATGTTATTAAATGAGAGATTTAACATTATGTAGTCTAATTTAAGCATGAAATGATCTTATTCTATTGGCAGACATCTTTTGATTCTTTCAAGTATTTTGTTTGTAGACAGAAACACAATTACCTGCTAATAGAACAAGATATTTCAAGCACCTCCAGGGTTGGGGGTTTGAATCCTGCCTCCAACCTGTGTGCATTGTAGGCTCATTGCCATTTCCAAATTGTCCGTGTCCCCCGCCTTGTGGCCCGAGTTCCCTGGGATAAGGTTCAGGCTCCCCCGTGACCCTGTGTAGGATAAGCGGTATGGAAAATGGATGGATGGATGTCAAGAAAAAGGCTTAATAATCTTTATATAGAGAAACGTGTTTTTTTCAATATCTTTTCACATCCTAATATATAATTTTTGCCATGATTTAGGTCTCAAATGTCAAATGTCAAATTTAGAAAATAAAAGTATTATTAAAAGAAATATAGCCATAGGCAGCATGGTGTTATATATATATTTATCTCCAAAGCCTGCAAGCTTTTAGCAAACTCACATGTCCACACCTTACGCCTCCCTCCTGACTCTTACGACTGTGATGTATCAGAGCCACAGGCTGGTGCGCTATTTTTGATGATGTAACCACACATTTGTTAAACAGAACACGATAATGTGTGTGATATAGATTATACAAGAATAACCCAACCATTTCTGACTACAGTTTGTCACTTGATCAAGATCACAAGTAGCCTTCTTGATGTAAATGATGATAAAAATGTGTTGCCTGAGAAAACCTTTTTGTTTTTCTGCTGAAATGAAAGAGCCTTTATTCCTACGTTCTGTGTGTTTGGTTGCAGATACGGAGGCAGAGAGGAATGCCCTGAAAGAACATGTCTACCCCAAGCTGAGGGACTTCTGTAGAGAAAACTATGGCATTGAGTTCCAGGTAAATTATGTTTTCACTGGATGTGCACTATGTTTGTACCGGCAGGGTTGGTAGACTTTCTGGTTCGCCAGAAATAATATCACGGAGCTTTTCTCAGTTTAACAGGGTTACAGGTGTGAGGAATGGTGTGACTAAATCTTTCTGTCTGTTTCATACTCTCTCTCTCTCTCTCTCTCTCTCTCTCTCTCTCTCTCTCTCTCTCTCTCTCTCTGTCTCTCTCTCTCTCTCTCTCTCTCTCTCTCTCTCTCTCAAACTCGTTCAACTTCCTGCTAGAAAAAGCAGCCCTGCCAGATTTAAGCACTGAATGAGACGTACCTTTTGCTTCGCCCTGATTTGATTTCCTCCCTTCCCTCCTACCATGCTCACTGAGGATGGTTTACAATGCAAATTGATTGTGTTGTGGGAGAAAAGAGAAAGAGGACAGGTCTCTATCGTGGCTGTTTGTTAAACAAATCCAGACGGGTCATGAGAGACGGTGGCCGGCGGCTGAAGCAGATGCCCATGATTGGACCAAAAAAACACAGGCTTCGGGCCTGTCCTGGATTAGAAAGCTCTCCTTCCAGCATTTCTTACCCTTATGTAAACAAGTCATGACCCATTTAAGGGAACAATATGTTGTGTAATATTCAGAATTGAGCCATTATATTTCTTGAAAATGTCTAATTATTTCACTATGGTTCAAAAAGACACATTTTAAGTGAGACCTTTACAGCAGGAACCATTTGGGAATGCTTTTAAATGAGCTTGTTTTAGCTCCACTGAGTAATTGAGATTCAGCCTCAGCAGCACCTGCTTTTCCTCTTTTATCCAGCACTGCATTTATCCAGTCATTTCATTAAAAAGCATCACCAGTTAAAGTGACAGTGCTACATTATCGCTGAAGAGTTGCAGGTGTATGAACACGTTGCAGAGAACAGTTCCATGCTGAGGAGAGAGCAGTCTGCACACGATGAAAAAAGGGTACTAAACTGTACTTTTCCTTTCCTAACCTTTATCTTTCACCTGGAAACATGGATATGGTGTACCTTTAAAAAAGGTTTAAGGTACATAATTGGACTGTAATTACCTTTAAGAGTAATTTAAAAAATGTGCTTATCTAGGTAAAAGATACTAAAGGTACATTAAGTGTACTCTTAAGGCTGCCGCCTCAA
>CM042568.1:12661515-12961515 GCA_023630585.1 Cranoglanis bouderius
TGAAGTTGGTTAAAAGGTCTTACCCAGTAACACACTATGCCAAAGTTGAAAGAAATTCCAGAAATGATGAGGAAGAAGATGACTGAAATACATCAGTCTGGGAAGGGTTACAAAGTTATTTCAAAGGCTCTGGGATTCTAAAGAACCACAGTGAGAGCCATTATCTCCAAATGTAAAAACTGTACTGAACCTTCCCAGAAGTGGCCAACCTTCCAAAATTCCTCCCAGAGCATTGCAGCGACTCATCCAGCAAGTCACAAAAGAGCCAAGGACAACGCCAAAGGATCTACAGGCCTTTCTTGCATCAATAAAGGTCACTGTTCATGATTCCACTATCAGAAAGACACTGCGCAAAAATGGCATCCATAGAAGAGTGGCGGGGCAAAAACCACTACTAAACCAGAAGAACATTAAGGCTCATCTGAATTTTGCCAAAACACACCTTGATGATCCCAAAACTTTTGGGAGAATGTTCTGTGGACTGATGAGTCGAAAGTGGAACTGTTTGGAAGGCAGGGGTCCCGTTATATCTGGCATAAACCAAACACCGAGTTCCACAAAACATCATACCTACAGTCAAGCATGGTGGTGGAAGTGTGATGGTGTGGGGATGCTTTGCTGCTTCAGGGCCTGGGAAACTTGCAATAATTGAGGGAAACATGAATTCTGCTCTCTACCAGAAAATCCTAAAGGAGGATGTCTGGTCTTCAGCCTGTAAATTTAAACTCAAGCGCAACTGGATTTTGCAGCAAAACAATGATCCAAAGCATAGAGGCTTTATTCACCTCTGAATATCTCAAAAAAAGCTAAATTAGCTTAAACGGGTAGTTAAAGCTTGAAAACCCTCCAGTGTGGCTGAACTAAAATTGTTCTGCAAAGAAGAGTGGGCCAAAATTCCACCACAGTGCTGCAAAAGACTGATCTCCAGTTATTGGAAGTGTTTGGTTGCAGTTATTGCTGCTAAACGTGGCACATCCAGATTTGATTTTTTTTTTAATGTGATTTTTAATTTTTCACATGGGTGTTTGATGATTCTTTTTTTTTTCTTTAATAAAAAAAATTAAAAAATAAAAACTTATTTTTATTGTGTGTTTAATCAGGTTGCCTTTGTTTTATGTTGTATTTCGTTTGAAGATCTAAAACTATTTATTATGAGATATACACAGAAACAGAAGAAATCAGGCAAATATTTTTTCACAGCACTGTAGGTCTGTTCAGAAACTTAAACTTGTAAATCAGTCGTCTACTGTGGAAGCTTGTTGGAATATAACCATGACAATCACACAAATAATACTTTAGGTAAATCATATGCTCTGTGCTATTGTTTTTGCTATAGCAACTGAATGACAAGTCAATTGTACAAAATAACAGACAATTTGTTTTAACAAAAAAGATATCTATCACACCTCAGTTCAGTACTTATTATAACCTATGGCAGAGATCAGCAATTAATCTGTGAATAAGGGATAAACACAGTAGAACATGCAGTTATAGGAAAACACAAGGGTGGTGAGTTGTGTGATGTGGCCTGAAGCTAAGCAGAGTTATTTGCAACCCAACATTATTTTTCAATAACAATACATCCAAAAGTGTTTTATTCCTTATACCACAGTAATTAGCTAATGATTACAATTTTTATTTTATTGATGAACAAAAAGTCATGGTTATCCATTTATACTTACATTCAATGTAGAATGTCTGTGAAACAAGTTACTTCCTGTTATTAATGTTATAACAGTTATAAACAGTCGCTCCTTCACCGACCTCTCTTTTTTCTCTTTCTTGAAGTTAATAAGAAACAAAACAGCTTGTCATTTTTAATTTTTTAATTAAAAAAAACAAAAACATTTTAATCTGTTTATTATTAGTCTTAGAATATGTAGTGCATCCCCATGAATGAGCTGTTACTATAGAAATGATAATGTATTAGAGGCTTAGTGGTTAGCATGTTTGCATCGCACCATAAGGGTTAGGGGTTCGAATCCCTCATGGAGTATGCATGTTCTCCTCATGCTTCAGGGGTTTCCTCTGGGTACTCTGGTTTCCTTCCCCAGTCCAAAGAGATGCATTGAATGTTGATTGCCATTTCTAAATTGTGAATGTGTGTGCGATTGTGCCCTGCACACCATCCAGGGTGTCCCCAGCATTGTGCCCCGAGTTCCCTGGGATACTCTCAAGGCTCTCCGTGACCCTGTGTAGGATAATGATGAGCCATCAACATAGCCGTGAGCACATACTGTTTTGCATTTTACTGAAATCTCTTTACATAAGGTTTATGAATAGCATCAGCCACAAAACTGAAGGCACTGATAAAGCACATGCACTGCTTCCAGCTACAGCGTAAAACCCACATTACGTTTCATGATGTATTAAGAGCTTAATGATTTAGTTAAAGATCACATCATTCGTTAAAGCAAAGAATTTGAGTTTAGTGCTGCATGGATTGCAATCATATAGAAAGACATATGGCGTGTAGAACAAGATTTTTAAACTTGTATTTATATATCTGGTAACTACAGTCTTTGCAGCTAGCTGTCTGATATTATTTTATATGTATGTATTAGCCCTCAAGCAAGGCTGATCTGTTTTCTTTTCTGTTTTGTTCATCCCCAGCTCTCAGCAGCATACTCATAAATACCTAAGCATAACCATAAAGCCTAATGATTATACCTTTAGGAACTGTGAATTTATTCCCCACTGCACATCAGTATGATATGAACAGCAGCAGAATCACATATTTAATGATAGACTTTGTAAAGAATGTTTTTTTAAAGTATGTCTTAACCTCAACACCAACATGGTGACACTTTACGCTACTCATAATCACCACATTCTGTCTCTTCTTCAAAGATAGGCACAGTTAAATCCTCTGTCTGCCTCCATGAGGGATTTACATAGAAATAAGCATACAAATCCTTAGATCAGTGTTCATGATGACACAGCCCTGGCCAATTATTATGCAAAAAAGATTTACTTGCCTTTATTATACTGCATGTGTCTATTTGGCATTATCTTGTGTTCTAGGTGGGTTTGAAGTAATGGGTTCTGACTATAATCCACTATTACTGGATTAAATCTTTAAATTTATTTATTATTAAAGTTGACCAGAAACAATAACTTTTCTTGCACTTCGACTCCCGTCTCCACCCTACTGTGGACAGAGTTTGCATGTTCTCCCCATGCTTCAGGGGTTTCCTCCGGGTACTCCAGTTTCCTCCCCCAGTCCAAGGACATGCGTTGTAGGTTGATTGGCATCTCTAAACTGTCTGCAGTGTGTGAATGAGTGTGTGTGCCATACGATGTGGTGGCACCCTGTCCAGGTAAAGGTCCAGGTAAAGGCCCAGATACATAAAATTTCTTGCTTACAAAGGTCTGGATAAGCCACTAACATGACAATTATGCCAACAGTTCTCCAAGTCGTGTTTTGAATTTGATGTACAGTAGAGAGAATAAGCACATTCAGTTTCTATTTTATTTTAATATGGTAATTAAAATAAAAAATTCTATGAAAGTCTGTGAAAACTCTTCCTTTTCTGACCTAATGTCTCTAGCCTAGTCTCTAGTCTGAGAAGATGCCATCAGGCAAACAATTTACATAAATTCATGGGATTGGATAAGTCATAACAGCGGATCTGCTACAGAGCTGCACAGGTTTATGTTTAGAAAACTGGAGGCACTGAACTATGGCCAGTTTATATTCATACATTAATCACCTCCGCTACAGTATATTTCGAGTGCTTGGTTCTATGGCCAATAGACATTATATTTAGTTTCCCTTCCAAAGGCATTTTGTTGAAAAAATCCACCTCGTTCAAGTGTATTACACCCAAAACTGTATATTTTGTGTTATGGATGTGACAACAAAGTGAGCTGAAAAATACATTATATGGCCAAAAGTATGTGGACACCTGACCATTTCACTGATACGTGGGTGTTCCCCAAACTGTTGCCACAAAGTTGAAAGCACATGATTGTCTGGAATGTCTTGTATGCTGTGGCATTGAGATTTCCCTTCACTGGAACTAAGAGAATGGAGAAGTCCCACAGCCATGCTCCAAAATCTAGTGGAAAGCCTTCCCAGAAAAGTGGAGGTTATTATAAATCTGGAATGGGATGCCCAAAAAGCACAAACGGATGTGATGGTCAGGTGTCCACAAACCTTTGGCCATATAGAGCATCAAACCAAACGGAGAACAAATTTGAGGGGGGTTTCACTCTGTCTAATCACCTGGCATGACTGTCACCTGCACCTGTGTGATTTTCTTATGACCATTAGTGGTGTAGTTGTTCTTGTTTCTAAAAAAAATAAAAATAAAAAATAAAAAATTGTTAACAGCAAATCATCTGATGTGGATTAAAAAAAAATTAAACCTAATTTTTAATAGTAAAAAATCTTAATCCTAAAAAGACAGGGCAGGCTTAACCCTGGTAGCCCATTCAAACCAGCCATCTCTGCTCATGTTGTCTCAGGGAGTTTTCTTTCTTGCCACTGTCACCTCTTGTCTGCTCATTGGGGATCTACATTTACATCTGGATTTCTGTAAAGCTGCTTTATGACAGTGTCTACGGTTAAATTGCACAATACAAATAAAACTGAAATAAATTGAATGCTGGGAAACCAGAGGAAAGAAGAAACAAACAGTATGAGCTGGTCATTAGTGCACTCATGTTCAGATGTTGCTTTATTGTGTTGTCAATACATATCTAGGGACTTCCTGTCATGTCCTAATTACCCATCCTGTTAATCCATCCTTCCTGCCAACCTATATTAGATGAAACTACTGTGGTATATGTGTGAGCGTGTGGTCCTTCTACATAAATGCAGAGCTTACAGTCTCAGAGGTTTTGGGGTATGGAGGTTGGTTGTATTGTTCCCTAATGGTGAAGTATGGATGGCTCACTGGATTTTGAAGTGAGCATTTGTCATAAGAAACTGTGTCAGAGTTGCCTGTGGGAGAAATCTGCTCCATTGCTTCAAAGACTAAATTACATAGTGTGTGTGTGTGTGTGTGTGTGTGTGTGTGTGTGTGTGTGTGTGTGTGTGTGTGTGTGTGTGTATGTGTGTGTGTCTAATTATGAGAAAAAGAATAAAATCTGGATTGATAGTACATTCTGCAATACAGTCCAGGGAAGTGAGAGGTAGTCTGACAAGCTATATGAATTAAATTTCTATATATTCAAACAAGATGGGTAAACCATCTAATAACTGATTAAATAGAAGAATAACTGCCACATAAACCCTTAAATACCTTCACACATACACACACACACATACCTACACACACACAGAGCAAGAACCAAAGTGACAGACATCTCTCCCGCAGCGAGTTTGCTGTTTGGATTATGTGTGTCAGCAAAACTGATTTTGACAAATGTGTCCAGGGACATCCCCACGCCCTGCAATTCTGGTGCTCAGGAAATGTCCTGTCCCTTTTCATTAAGCTGTTTTTACCACACCCAATACACATATGCTGTATCTCATCCACACATACAAAATGCACTGGAACTCTAGCAGGTAGGGATGCAGAAATGTACCAATCTGATGTTATATGTCTCTATAAGAGGGCTGAACTCAGGATGGGTATCGGATCAGATTTGAAATCCATTGACACTTTCTAAGCTGTGGATATGTGTGATGTTGACTGACACAAAACGGAAAGAAAACCTCAACACAAGACATCTTAAATCACACTGCCATCATACCTGCTGCACATATCTTGGTAACAGGAAGCTTATTTAGGAGTATTAGATATCACTGATAATCATAGCTCTGAGGTGTGCATTTGTGTATGCATGTGTATATTACACCCAGATGGCCAAGCTTGCTCTCGATGTTTTGGGGAAAGGCAAGTTTAAGATGCTCCACAGGAGACTGTAACACTGTTATTTAGTAATATGCCATTTTTACACTTCCTACCACACTCTACCACCAACCACGACTACAGAAACATGCACATGACAAACAGCGAATAATATAAATACAAATGTGAGATGGGAAAGAAAGTGTTCACAGAAAGACCAGTCTCCCTCCACTGTGCTCATTTAACACTGTTCATTTCTAGCAGTATGCTGTCAAATCTGTTTGCTGTGTGAAAGCAAGACTTAGCTCCCTGTTGAGACAATCCATGTAGACTTCCTTTTCATCTCTTTCCTCACTCTCTCTTTCACTTCCTGACTCTCTTGCACCATTTCTGTGTACTGTGTACTGTAAGAGTGTGGGGAAAAGGGCAATTACTACATTCCATGAATAAGAGAAATTAAAGAAATGAAATGGAAATTTAAAGTAATAATTAAAGTAATAATAAAGTTTTTTTTTTATTTGCTTATGAAAAATAAATGTCATAATATGATAACATAATAGTGTTTTAGTACAACCATGGTTACTGTGCTATTCAGTCATGTTCTAACTATGTAAAAACCATTTTAATTTCATAGTTAAACATAGTGAAACTGTGGCTGTGGCTTTAGTTTCCCTAAAGCATCATATTGTAATCATTTTAGTATCTTGAGTATCAGCGTTTGATACCTAAGGTGGCCATAAATTACTACAGGAAAACCACAGTGTATTAAAACTATACTGTATTATAATTAAAGAATGGCATAATTACAGTAAAACTGTAGTATGCAATACTGTTGTATAAAGGTTGTAGACATTTACGGCATTTGGCAGACGCCCTTATCCAGAGCGACTTACAATTATCTTTTTCTTTTTTTTTTAAAAAAAACCCACTGGTATCTTTTTTGTAGAAAAGATCAGGGATCCCTACGTTATCATAGAATGAAGATTTGAAATCACATATGCTGTACTGATGTAAATAGCTTAGTTCACTTATAGCCTCTGTGTGTGTTTCAGGTGGTGGACCTGTACTGGGGTGTGGACCCTGAGGAGTGGGACAGTCCAGAACTACAGAGACTGCGGATGAAGCTTCTAGAAGAATGCCTGAAGACATCTGCAGGTCCATGCTTTGTTGTGGGTATATATGACTTTCTATCAACCCTTAACAGTAAAATTACAACCTATTATTGTATAATGCTCACCAATTAATTATTGCTAACCATTAACTGTGCATATTATATATACAGTGCACTCCACTGATATTAGTACCCTTGGTAAATATGAGCAAAGAAGGCTGTCTTTATTGTCTTTATTGTTTAACATTTTGTTCTTTTGTTAAAAAAAATCACAAAAATACTCTGCTCTCATGGATCCCAAACAATTGCAAACAAAACACAGGTTTATCCCAAAAATGAATATCTTTGTTAAATATAGGTGTGCAACAATTATTGCCACCCTTTTAGTCAATACTTGGTGTTACCTCCCTCCAAGATAACAGCTCTGAGTCTTCTCCTATAATGCCTGATGAGGTTGGAGAATACATGGCAAGGGATCTGAGACCATTTCTCCATACAGAATCTCTCCAGATCCTTCAAATTTCATTTCCATGCTGGTTGACTCTCGTCTTCAGTTCACCCCACAGGGTTTCTATGGGTTTCAAGTCAGGGGACTGGGATGGCTATGGCAGGATTTTGATTTTGTGTTCAGTAAGCCATTTTTGTGTTGATTTTGATGTATGTTTTGGATCATTGTCCTGCTGTCCAACCACGGCCCATTTTAAGCTTTCTGGCAGAGGCAGTGAGGTTTTCATTTAATATCTGTTGATATTTGATAGAGTCCATGATGCCATGTATCCTAACAAAATGTCCAGGTCCTCTGGCAGAAAAACAGCCCCAACACATTAAAGAGCCACCACCATATTTAACCGTGGGCATGAGGTACTTTTCCATATGGCTACCTCTCTGTGTGCACCAAAACCACCTCTGGTGTTTATTGATAAAAAGCTCTATTTTGGTTTCATCTGACCACAGAACCCGATCCCATTTGAAGTTCCAGTAGTGTCTGGCAAACTGAAGACTTTGTTTTTGGATGAGAGTAGAGGCTTTTTTCTTGAAACTCTTCAAAACAGCTTGTGGTGATGTAGGTGACTTCAGATTGTAGTTTTGGAGAATTTCTGACCTCAAGACGCAACTAATTTCTGCAATTCTCCAGCTGTGATACTTGGAGATATATACTCTACTGTCTATTCAATATAAAACAAAGCAGAAAGAAATAAGTAAATGGAAGAACAGATTTGCAAGGAAAGGCTCTGTAATTCTCAAACTGACATTAGTAAGGTGGTAAGGATATAAATTATTTTGACATGAATTGTTTTGATGTGCTCCTGAAAAAAAAAAAGAGTAGACTGTTGCGCGCAGGAGTTGTTAATGTCAGAAAAAACAGATCAGATTGCTCATCTGAAGATGGAGTATAATAGTCACGAGAGTGCCACTTCTAATGTTAAAGCATGTTACTCAGCTTGTGATTCTAGTGTATGATTCTAATGTTTTACACATCTCTCCCTTCATACACACTGTTGGCAGGTAATAATAGAAAAAAAAAAAAAAAAAGAAAAAAAAAAGGATAACTAACCTGTTTGATGGGCAAGGCATGCTGTTGGATGTCTTACAAGGCAGAGTGTTGAAAGACCAGTGAGATAGAGCATTGGAAAACTGGTGAGACAGGCTACTGGAAGATCAGTGAGGCAGAGTGTTGGACACTCAGTGAGGCAGAATGTTGGAAGACCAGCAAGGCAGAGTGTTGGAAGACTGGTGAGGCAGAGTGTTCGAAGACTGTGATGTAGAGTGTTGCAAGACTTGCAAGGCAGAGTGTTGGAAGACTGGTGAGGCAGAGTGTTGAAAAACCAGTGAAGCACAGTGTTGGAAGAAGAGCAAGGTAGAGTATTGGAAGAGTAGTGAGGCAGAGTGTTAAAAGACAGTTGAGGTAGAGTGTTGGAAAAACAATGAGGCAAAGTGTTAGAAGACCGGCAAGGCAGACTGTTGTAAGCCCGGCAAGGCAGACTATTGTAAGCCCGGCAAGGCAGACTGTTGTAAGCCTGGCAAAGCAGAGTGTTGTAAAGCCTGTGAGGCAGAGTGTTGTAAGCCCGGCAAGGCAGAGTGCTAGAAGATCAGTGAGGCAGAGTATTTTAAGACCATTGAGACAGAGTGTTGGAAGACAAGGAAGAAACCGCGTGACAAGTATTAACAGCATCTAAAATCAAAAATGCTCATTGCCTATTTTGAAATTATTAATTTATATCCATGGTCATTTTGTGCAGGATTTATCAAAATGTAATGATTGCTAAATGTCTCATAATTTTTGATTACAGATGATCTGGACATGTCATGTTTCATTTCCCCTTACTCCCACAACACCAGCTATTCCAAATGTAATATAGCTCCAAATTTGGAAGTATGTTACACTACAAAATAAAATATGTTTTCCCATTATCTTTATAATGTATGTTCAAACCTCTAACTGAACACAGATGCTTGGTATTCTATCTGCCACTATGTGCAATGCATTAAAGATGTGCAATTAATCGTATGCTAATCAAAATCTGTCTCCGTAATTGACACATCCTTTGAGTAGTCTGCTGCCTTGTAATGAACAACATCTACTTAAGAACAAGGCTGTTTGACTGCAGGAGTGCTCTGAATAATCTCAGGTGTTCCCGCTGAACATCTGGACGAATCCCAGATGCCACACAGCCTTAATGAACTTTAGACAAGTGCAGTGACAAGCACTAATCACTGCTGTTTTTAACAACTGTAATAAAACATGTGGCTGAAAAAAGGACACGTTTTTGTAATAATCACTCTCCTCTGGTGTGTGGGTGGGTGGGTAGTGCTGATCGCTGTCAGGTCGAGTGCAGATGAGAGATCAGTGCACAGGTGTGGGTGAGATTGATGTTAAATGATTAAAATGTAAATGAGTGATGTGGATGAGGGGTAGGAGGATAATTGGAGTCAGAGAATGACAAGCGGAGTGAGGGGAGAGAAAGAGAGCAGGGAATACCGTTGGTCCCCCGCCCTCCCACTGTCCTCCTTCTCATTATGATAGCTCTCTCCCTCTACCTCATGCAGTCTCCCACACATTGTCTATGTCTGTTGACTGTCTGTGTTTTGGTCACACACTTACAGGACACACAGAATCCTCTGTCTCTCTCTTTCAACACTTCAATAGCTATCCCTCATTTTGCTGCCTTCCCCTTCATAACTCTCTCTGGTACTCAAACATCCCTTTTCTAATTTAATCTGGGTTTCTCATTTTCTCTCTCCTTTCCCCTTATCTTATCAGTGTTTTCAGTCATCTGTCTTTCTCCCGCTCTCACGCCTCATTTAATAGAACTTGTCACTCTCTCGATCTCTCTTCCTGTCACTCTCTCCCACTTCACTCCTCCTATTCTCACACATCTATATCCTTCCTGTCCTCCAGCAAATCCCAAGTTCCTCTTGCCCTCTTTCAAGCTCCCTCTCTCAGCTTGATGAAATATGTAATCTCGGCTCAAACTGCTCTGGTTTCTGCCATGGCTGAATTAAATTAGGCACAAGACTGTATTTAAACATCTACTATCTCTATAACATAATGGAAAACTTAATGCGAAACTATCCTTAGAAGTTGGACACGTGCAGAATATTAACCTTTTTTTTGTAACTAATTTTTTGCTAAAATTATCAAACATGGCCCTGTTATTTTTCCATAATTGCTTTTAAAGTTTGGGGAAAGTTTCTTTCTGAGGTATGCCGTTTGAGCTTAGAGTCTAGAGACACCCTGGTTAGCCTGCTCTAGCCAAAAATCTGCTTTATTATTCCCTAAGAGAATGTGGTCACAGCTCAGAGCTGTGAGATGCGCTTTGCTGTTCCTCTAGGCAGAGAGTTCAGACGTTTGGATTCTCCAAAACGTGAATCCCAGAAGAAGTGATGCAAAGCAGGTAAAAGGTTCAAGGAAAACCCATACAGACTTCCCTGCTTTGGATATCCAAACAGCAAATTCTGACCTATTTGCATGCGATGTAAAATACTGACTGACCTTTGAGATGTTTTCTTAGCACTCCACGAAATAAGACGACAAGACATCTTCCCTGAACCTCTCAGTGTGTGCTTTTAGAGACTTGAGGTGTGAGGTGTCTGGAAACAGTGACAGTTGACAGCCCTCGCTGTTGTTGTGATGCACTGTTGCTGGGAGTTATGTATGTATTCAGGACTGCTTTTTTGTAAACTGGGAACCCAGTGTTTGATCAGAGAAAGAGAAAAGACAAGAGTAGAGGGTTGCAGTTGACAGTTCTGGGTTGCATGTGTCAGTTTGAGTCTCCAAAGAGGGACTCTGTGCAGATTGGGGCTGTTTAATCTGACTGTGACAGCCTGCAAGTGTGTGTGAGAGAGAGAGAGAGAGACAGTAGGAGAGACAGAAAGAAGTGAGAACATATTAAAATTAAAATAAAAAGTCATAGCTCTGAAGCTCTGAGTCTGGCATAGGACCTATTTTCAGTAATGATGAGCAGTTTTGGGTGTTGAAGCCCTGCATGAGCCACTTTTCTATCATATGCATTCATTTTTATTATTATTTTTTTTTACATTTTATTTTAAGCAGATGCTATTAATATGATTTCTAAACAGTCAATATGAGTAACTGTTTTAGGTAAAGAAACGGAGCATGACCCAAATGCTCTAAAATTCTCACTAAGCCTCTGACACCTCTTTAAATAAAAAAACAGCGACTCGGAGGTTTCTTTCAGTTAAGAGACAGAAACATCAAAGCTCTTGTTAGAGGAGAAGTGCAGCTGACACACAGTCACAGAGCCTCAGGCACAACGAGGTGGTGGAAGAGACGAAAGGAGAGAATAGACTGAGGAAAACACAAAGAAGAAGAAAGTACAGTTCAGACACACTCCTCAAACCACTTCAAAGGACAGCTACTATATACAATTGTGTATCACTACACAAGAAACAACAGAAATGCTTCTAGGGACATAATGTAGTTTATCACAATATACTTTTTAGAGAATACCCTGAAAATGACAGAAATTTAAAAGAAGTGCACTTGTGTCAGTCAAAATGGCCTTTTATTGTGTGAAGCCTCCTAGCACCCTAAAAACAAGACAAGACATCCAATTATTATATCCCTCCCTATGAAGCAGATGTTCCTTTGAGGATCCCTAAAATAAAAGTATTTCAGCTGAGCACAACATTATCTTTATACTTTTGTTCCTGTAGATACACCACTAGGATAAGACAGAAAAACAAATTATACTGATGGTTTTTATACAAGCAGCACACGACAGGACATCAGTCACTAGTGAGAATTCTCACAATTCTCCGATATACCTAATTCCAATTAGGTCAGACTTTAGAAACAACAACCAAGTTGATATTTGATTGCATCAGCCATATTGACGTCTTGCTCCCATGAATCTGTCCATGAATGCAACAGGACAACTTTTAATTGGTTCATTGAGATCTGAGCACTTGGTAGGAAGCCAATGACTAAGCGAGCTGTCTAAATTTCCCATGGGCTCTTCATTTTTAATCAAACAACCAACTTTAACCAATAATTGCAAAACATATAATAATCAGGTATGATAACTATTCATCCTCACTTAGGTAGATATTGAATGAACCATATGAAAATTATCCAACTGTCTCAGACACACCATCCATCCATTTTCCATACTGCTTATCCTACAAAGGGTCATGGGGGAGCCTATCCCAGGGAACTCGGGACACAAGGCGTGGAGGCAGGATTCAACCTCCAACTCCAGAGGTGTGAGGCAAATGTGCTAACCACTAAGCCACCGTACCCCCTCAGACATACCAGTAGTCGTAAAAAGACTTGAAAATTCTGCAAAGCTGCAACCTAATAGTTATTTTCCAATGCTTTACAAACCATTGTGCAACATGTAATTTAGCCTCAAAAGGAGAACCAACTACTGGCCAAAGAACAGGTACCTGGTCACCTGGATTTAAAAAAAAACAAAACAAAACAAACAACAACAAAAAACATGTTCAAACATGGCACTTCATTTTATTCTGGCTAGGTTTTTTTTTTTTTTTTTTGCCAAGTATTAACTTTCCCATTTCCACATGACTAAAGGTACACACACCTTGCAGCCAAACACTAAATCTGTTGAGCTGAAACCAGCACTTTCCTGCACCACCTCCCAAGCAGCTCCTATTCACCGAGGTAATCCTTCTTCCCAATATCTATTTAAACACAATAAACATGCTGTAAGAACGTTTAACATCTGATGGAATCTCTGTCTCAAAAATTATTCAATCAAATCTTGGTCACAAAAATGTAATCAGCAATGAGATAAGACAATGCCTTCACTAGAAACTGAGAAGTGAGTGTGCATAGTTAATAGCATGCTGGCTAGCAAGTATTTAAACACATTACCACTAGTTCTTACTTTAAAACATGGGATGGGACCTACAGGAGAGCAAGGACAGCAAACAAATGAATTTATTTCTTCCCTGTTAGGATCAACACAAATACCTGATACGCAAAAACACTTGAGGCCTATCCAGAGGCGCAGCTAGCGGTTTGAATGCCTCTGAAATATTTTCCAGTGCTTATTTGTGGATATTTAACACACATAGCTGATAACACAGCTGAGCTTACTGTATATACCTTTTTTGAACTTCACTGTAGTGCAATTACTGCACAAAAAAATGTTATTCAATGTCAAATGTTCATAGACGGTCAACCAAGTCATCATTGCAATTCCATATTTAATTGTAAACATATTTAATAACCAATTGCAATGACATATTTTTCCTGTTTCTGTTTGAAAGCCAAATAGCTCCATAGAGATAACCATAGAGATATCGAGGTTACAGACAATGAAATACTGGAGGTTTACTGAAGGAGGAGAAAAAGAAGTGTACATCTGGCTTTATAAGATAAAATATCTCATTTTTGATGTGGTTTTATAAGATAAATATCAAATTTGTGTCATTGCTTCTACTACTGTCTTCCATCCACCCAAAATACATGAGCATGTCCCATCAATATAATTGTACAGATCATCTGGTGATTTTGTTTTGTATATTGGCTCTGAAATTAATTAATGGCTATACCAGGATGGCACTATAATTATTTAATAAAACCAAATCATTTTCCAACCTCACCTGTAGTTAGGTGACTTCTTTTTGTAACTAGGTTTTTAATCATTTTAGAGCTTGAATATTTCAGATTTAACTTAAGTCAGGTGTAATTAAAGGTTTATTTACACATATACGAGGTGAGCCATGTCCTGATCAAATAAACACATTCATTTCATATATACAAAACACACAGAGAGAAGTTAATCAAACACTGAAAACAAAAACACATCTGAAATCTCAAAAAACATCTGATGATCTCTAAGCATCTCTAGATATCCCGCCTGCCTAAATCTCCATGTCCATGTCTTGTATGCAAATGCACGTATTACTCAACTGAAAGACTAATGAGCTGATAAAGATCCATCTGCTCATTCTGATTCACGGTTACAAATTACATGTTGACACTAAACTCTGTTACCTACATTTTAGTTCGAGGTTCCCATATGTGTAATAGTGATTATCAATGTTATTTTCTTTTTTAAATTGTCACTGCTTTTTGCTCTACTTACTGGCAATTGTCTTTGATTATTTACCTGCAAATCAAGCATTTATCAGGCTTTTAAATTATTAAAAATAATAATAATAATAATAAAAGGGGTCAAGGTGCTTGAAGAAAGGCAAAGAAACATGGCAAAGAAAATCTAGTAACTGTGGGGAAAAAATGAGCTGTGAGCCTGTATTTCACACAGGTATCACATCATTGATAATATCCACAACATCCGATTTAATCAAATGTACATAACCAGGCAACATTTTTTATTAAAAACATGGTTAAACCAAAACGAAACACAAATAAACTTAATGTAATATGAATGGTCGGGCTCCAATTCGTTGCAACCATACCTTAAGCAATAACAAAGACAGACACACACTGAATGAAAGGAAACTTCTGAAGTTTATTGGGCCCAAGTGCATTAGCTTAAACTAAAAATCAAAACATAAGCATGTAGAAGTCAGTACCATCATTAATGTAAAGCAGCTGCATCAGTGTGTAGGATGTGACAAAAGTGTACACGACAAAATTAAAATAAGGGGAGAAAGGAAGAGAAAAGAAGACCAGCCACCTTTTACAAGACTCAGGTGAATATATTCACTGGTAAAGACATAGCTCCTCCTCCAATCACCTTAAAGACACAAGATTCAAAACAAGATGAGGCTAGAGGGTTGTCACAACAGCTCCAATAAAAAGCTGCACTGAAGTTTATATTTTTTATTAGATTATGCAAAGGGACTTATTCCCTTATACACGTGAATAGGTGAATTAGCTATAACAAGCCAACAAACTGTCATGAGTCCTTTAAACATCCGTACACACACCTGCGGCCACAGACAATATTGATTATTGTGGGATCTTGTCAGAAGGCAGGTGGCACTGCAGTGCATGCACGCACACACACACACACACACACACACACATCCATGTCTCTCGTTCCCTCTCAGATACAGTCTAACGTTCCACATTTCCCTAAAGATGTGTATATGTGTGTTTTTGTGTGTCATGCCAGATATATATCTTACCATGTGGACATTACAGCTGCTTTTCCACTTTTTGTTTAGAATCACTCTTTTCTCTAAGTAGCACACATGCTGAGACATGAGACTATAACTTTTGGAATGTATAAACCTGAAGATGAGGATGTGACCCAGTTCTTAAAATACATAAAATATGAAACTCTGGTATCTTTTTTCCTCTTACCCTTTTGCTGGAATTTTTGTACATTTGTGTATGTGTACAAATGAAAAGAATACCTTTAGATACAACGTTTTCCTTTTTATAGTATGAGTTATGCACTTGATCACTACATAAGTACTTTGTGATACTCATTAAGTGGGTCTAGGAAAGACTAAAATAATACTGTATACTTTTTTCTTTTTTTTAAACTTTAGTTGTTCCTTTAGTTGTCCTCTCTTATAAAAAATAAAAGTGTGAATTACAGAGAGATTTTGCTTCAGAAATTTTAAGCTCATTTCCTTAATCTAGCTGTTAAATCTCCATATTCTTAATATTTTTCACTACTAAATTCAAAAGGCATGAGTAATAATGTAATTATGTTGGTAATAGTATATTTCATTGTGTGTGATTTCTCAAATTAAGTGGAAAATTCGAATAATTATATTAGTGTAATTCTTATGAAGGATATTAGTAATTCTGCAGTTGATTGTACAGACACATCAGTGCATGGGATTTGCTTTATTGCCAGTAAAACAGGCTGGCAGGTAACAGAGACCAAGTAGCAAATTTCCCCAGTGTTATCATGTTGTCTCAATCGTGACAGGCTTACTATACAGAATCCCCTCCTCATAACTGTGTCTTTCTTCTGTGTTCTGTGTTAGTAGGAAATGTGAAATTCATGTTCCTGCTGTTGCTAAATATAGTTAAAGGTGAATGGGCAATTATGCAGAACATAATGAAGTTCAGTTTAACGTAAAATATTCGGTTGAGGTAAAATGATGTGGCAGTGGCATTGGTTGTCACATGCCATTTAATGAAGTGTTTTCTGGTCGTAGAAAGTGTTTACTAGCGTAGTCTTCTTCTCTCTATCTTTCTCGTCTCGCAGGGTTTGGTGGGGGAGAAGTATGGCAGCATTCGTGTTCCAGGGGAGGTGGAATCGGCTGAGTTTGAAATGATTCTAGATGCGGCAGTGGAAGCGAGTCTGGATACACGGATCCTGGAGGAGTGGTACTGCCGGGATGAAAACTCAGTACCACCGGCATACTACCTCAAACCCAAAGCTGAGATGCTGAAAAACTATCAGAACTCGGTAAGGATGATAGACAATGTAGACATTTATGACATATTTGTAATGGGATGTTAAGTTGATATTACCTGATTTCACCTAACACACACATTAGTATAAATAAAAATGGTATAATATAAAATAATTAGAGATCAAGATAAGACCTGGACAACAACTTTTGTCAAGTATTGTAGTTCAATCTTGATCGTTATACTTTCATAAATAGTGTACACTTAGTTGCCAGTTTATTAGGTACACATACAGCCTTCATTAAAGCAAGTATTTACCTAGGCAAAGATTCTTCAATACTGGTGGCATTGTGCCATGTATGTTGTTCCATGCATAAATGATTGTTTTACACAGTTGAGGTACAGGAATTATGCAAGCCACTGAAGCCATGAAAACCTGCATTCTTGTTTTCCACCGACCACATCAACACACAACATGGTCTTTAGCAATGCATCCCGTTCAAGTCAAAATCCGATAAGTGACGTAGCCCAATAAGGTGACACAGAGCATCAGAGCTGCCTCTTCTGGATGACATGGGACACCATGATAACGGTTCTGGCCCATGTTCATCTGGCCATCATATTGTCATAGAATGGCAGCATGCAGCTAAATAAGTGCTTCGATTTAAAACAGCATGTGCAGCGCATTGTGTTTAACCTGCTGTAAATCAACGGCAACATGAATGAAATGTAATTAGAGTATAGCACTTATAAAAGGAAGTGATATGCAGTAAACAAGCTGTGTGCAGATGTTTGCTGTATTTTGTTACATTTTAAACTTTTACTTTGGAAAAACTCTTACAATTAATTCCACATGAGGGGAGGGTTTAAACTTCCAGTCGCCATTATATAATACTTTTCTCACCATTGCTGCCTAAAATTAATCTTTTTTAAATCACCTGGGTCTCATCCAAGACAAGACCTACAATATTTTCTTTCCTAGTCTGGTATAGCCTTCAAACAAAGTCTTTTCTTAAATGTTTCATTTCGTTAATGCTTTGGATTTGTATTGTTGGCTTTCATTTTACTCTTCAACTCTCTGGTCTGCCTGATTAATACCACACACTGCACATTACATGACATTATTGGAGTGTACAATTTGCGTGATGCTGGGGGGTGTACTATAACTAATTAACTGGCGCCTTGGTATATATCTTTTAAACTTGACATCCATTTACATGTTTTTAAAAAATGCCCTCTTCAGCATGTGTTTCTTGTGAACCTGATGAATGTAGAGCCACAATCTCATGGAAATTAACAACCATTTTGCACTACTTCATTTTACTTGCACTATTTCATGTTGATTTAACTCAAAGGGAAACCTTGTGAATAATGTATTTAGTGTTTCCTAGGGAGGCCATACAGACAAATTTGAACCCTGACTCTGAGACATATCATGTAAATGTCACAATGTATTAGACCAGTGGTTGAGGACCTCTCAGAAATTGCCTGACCCAAGAGAGCAAGCTGCTTGCCTGCAGGAGAGTTCATTAGGCTTATAATATTCAGTTTGTCTTTCATTAAACCTTAGTAAGAGCGCGGGATCTATCATTGCTAGCTTTATTCTGACTTTCAGATTTTTCTCTATCTCTATGGGAGATGGGGTTCATACTCATATGCTCAGTTATAAAGACACACTGCCAGGCCCATGTCATGGCACATGTATAAAACAGGTCTCAACACACACTGTAGTTTGTAGTTTGTGTTAAGAAGGGGCTCTGCTGGGGCTCTGCTGGACTAAAATGAGAAAAACAGCAGGGTTTGAATTTCTGCCTGTATTCAGCAAAAAAGAATCTGGCCCAGTGTAACTTGCCCCCCTCCTTCTCTTTCTATCACTCTCTTCCCCCTTTCTCTCACTTTATATGCTTTCCAAAAACAGACAAAATATATCAGATAGATGATAGCTTTCTGAATTTTAAACAGGGAGCATGACGTGACTGGCCATTTACCTGACTGAGGCTTTACATGGAGGATGGATTAAGCTTTATTCTTAACGAGAGAAAGGAACCAAGAATCTCTATTTAAACATTCAACGACCAACCTAGTGTAGAGATAAATCTTGGTCTGAGAAGCTTAATTATTTTCTTTGAATACTTGCAGATCATTGACCATGACACTTCCTTCTCTCCCACAGATGGAGTCGAGCAGTGTTGCGAAGGCCAAGAATGCTAAGGCTTGGAGAGCAGTCTCCGAAGAGATCAAGAAAATCTTTAGAACTGCAGTCTTACAACTACAAGAGAAAGGAACTATGAATAGTGCACAGGCCAAAAAATTTCTATGTTCGGGTATGTGGCAGATGAATTCTACCTCTGTGGAAATCTGTGGCAGTATGTAGGGATTCAGCACTCTAGATTGGATGCCAATAATTTAGTGTTTTTTCCTGTTATAATTCCCATAATTTATGAATAATTGAAACAGGTGTATGTAGATGAGAGCTCCTCTGTGTTACATACATCTACGGCTATTCCACCATTTACTTAACTGATTAATTTTCTTTGATAGAGTTAATGTAACAAAGACCATGTTGTAAATATGATTACTGCAAAGCAAAATTTATGTGCAATCTCTTAAAATAAATATGATTTGAATATACTTTTGTGTTCTTCAGACACCTTGCAGAAAAGCTAAACTGTCTTAAACTATCTTAAAGTACATTCCTTCTGTTACCATGGTTAAATATATGCATACACACTTCCAATTAAATGTCTTATTGAGCTGATATTCAATCTATGTTAGTAGCTACACTAACAGCTTTAGGGGGTCAAGACAGACCATATATTTTTCAGTTTGTACAAAAGGTGCCCAATAGCCTAGTATTGTGTTACCCCGTCTTCAATTATTTTACAATAACAAACAGTAGATTTTTTTTTTTTTTTACCTAAAATACTAATACTAAAATACTAAAATACTAATACTTTACAGCAAGTAAAACATATGGACCTTGAGATTGCAGCCTCCAAAATGGTCCCTTTCCAGCCATATTCATCCTCTCATCCCCTCATTAACAAAGCAAGCTTTGAGCTTACGATACTCAGCTGACAGGGTTGGCAAGCTATCAGTGGAAAGCTCTCTTTGAAGGACTTTGATAAGAGGCTGCAATGATGGATTAAGAGATCATATCAAATATGTATGCCTTAAAGGCAGCTTAAGGAAGCACAACTAATCACTTGCTAAACACTGCCAAAAACACAGGCACCTCATGGCATCAAGACATCAATTTGAGTGTAGAGTATTATAGTGTGTAGTGATTAAAATATCAAATATTATAAAAGCATGAATGAAAAGTAATATTTCTTCTCTCTTTTTCATAGCACTGGAGGATGAATTGGACTTTGCTTTAGGAAAACAGACCCCAGCCTTCCTGAAGAAATGTGTGTGTTACATTCGCAAAATCTCCAACTTCGACCGCTTTGCCAAGATCCCAGATATGGCCCGCTACATGGACACTGTTATGAGTGGAGATCGCATCATGAGGAACCAGGAGGCCTATGAGAGGCTTCTGAAAGTCAGAGATGAGTTCATCCCCACAATAGTCGCAGCATCCAACCTCCGTGTCTATTCCTCGGTCACCCATTGCGACATGAAGCTGGGCTACTCTCAAGAGGTAGAGAGTCACTATGTGGAGGGTCTGTGTAAGCAGTTCTATGAGGACATGGTGGACATTATTCAAGCTACTGTCCAACAAAACTTTGACACAGAAACAGATCCATTGTACGACGAGATCATACAACATCTTTCTCTGTGCAAGACATTTTCCTCGTTTTATGTGTATAAAAGTGAGGTCCTGGATATGGTGCAGGAATACCTGTACCCATCCAAAGGAGGGAGAATATTGCCCCTAGTCGTTTATGGAGGGCCGTGTACGGGAAAGACGCTGTTGCTTGCTGAAGTGGCTAAACAGGTGAGTGAATTGTCTGTGCATATTTATGTGTATGTATGCATGAATAATGGAGAGAGATCATAAACTAAATGCCCTTCATTTGTGGGCCATTTGGAAACATATAATTGATTCATATTGTAGGTTGTCTTAAACCGTGCACTGCCTCAATAATGCTTCAGTGAGATTAATATTTGATGCTACACAATAAGAACTGGATTAAGATGCAGCAATCGTGATACAATGTTACACCAGCCATCTACTATTCTTTTTCCACTCCAGACAATTGAAATCATCCTTCGTGCAGACTACCGTTGAAGTAACAAGTGCATTCATACCAAAAACAAAGGGGGTCATTTATTATAACTTGTTCCCAGAAACAGAATATTTGTAGGTCCAAGATAGCATTAACTTTAGCAATTCTCAATACCCCTGGATATCACATCTAACCACACCTCTTCATAATGTATTAATTCTAACCCTAACTCTAACACTCTGTGCCAGGTTAATGCCTGTGACAATGGTCACAAAAATACCAAGAATACCGATGCCACACACACATGCTCCAAACATTTCTCATCTCATGTATAACTGTTTCATACTTAGATTTTCTAATAATAATAGAGTACAAGTGATTCATTGCTATGGGGTATTTGTAACTGGCATTGAGACCAAACTCAAATATTAACGACTAATCAAAATAATGCATTTTATCAATAATCAGGTCTAAGCAATTCAAAGAACAAATTTCCAGTCTTGGCCAGCCTAAACACAAGTGATTGCTTAGCAGACAACAAAAAGTAACATTATGCATTTATTTGCCTTTTGCTCTCTAGGAAAATCTTTTTTTTTCTCTCCTCAGCTCTGTGTGGATTGTGGGCATTGTGGGTTGAGTGACTAAATCTAAATAAAATTACAATGAGTTTGGTATTGTTATATCATTCATATTGCAAAACATACAGTATACAATGTCCCAGTTGTCATTCTTTTTTTTTTTAACTTCTGGCAAATAGACATATTAACAAGATAACTTGCAATATATCAGAAAACAATGGTCTTGGCACAGAAAATGTCAGAGGAAATATTTTTTGTGATTGTTTGTCCTATTTTCTTTTTTCCTCTGTACACACTATATATATGGTTATGTGGTTTTGAATGGTCAACCCCTGCAGACAGAAAGAAAGGGCACATAAGTCGTGCAATTTCAGAGTCATGCTTCACTGGCCAAGTACATTTGTGTATACAAGGAATTTGATTGTTGAGTTCTCCAATGAAGGAACTTGGTTGTCGAGTTCTCACTAGACTTGTAGACATTACAATAAATGACAAAGGCAAGGACACAAACAACATTGTTTCTTTAAGTAAAACAAAACAAGGCAAGCCTGGTTTTCCTGGACCATCATTGGCTTCATAGCATTTGTCACACAACTGTATCACACAAATGGCATCAACAAAGGCAAGGCAGTCATATGTAGGGTCTAAAAGATAAACTGTTTTTATTAGAAGTCCTTGAGACATAATTTAGAGTTTGGGGCAATGCAAGCTAAGCACAGAACACATATTCATGTGAATAAAGAGCATAACGTTCAAGATAAATATGGCTAGTATGCAGTTACAAACACATTTATGCCACAGTACATCCTCACACCCCATCATTAAATATGCTATATTAATATATATATATATATATATATATATATATATATATATATATATATATATATATATATATATATATTTTTTTTTTTTTTTTTTTTTTTTTTTTAAGCATGGACACACCCTTATGAAATGACACAAATTTAGCTAACCTACCTCTATTCTGAGTGAAATTACGTGGATGTCGGCTAAATGCAAACAAAGTCATTTTCGCATTTAGCCGCATTTACTGCTTGCTAGCTAATGTTACCTACACTGAAATGTGACACATTTGATGGCTAGCTAGCTAAGCACAGAACATGCATTCATGTGAGTAAACAACATAATGGTTGAGATAAATACAGCCAATATGTAGCTACAAATGCAGTCATGCCACAGTGCATGGAGGTAAGCTAGTTTACACCTCTCTCCAACTATCCCAAAATGACATGGATTTGGGCTAGTTTGTGAACAAACACAGTAGATGAATGTATATCACAGAATGTCCCATCACTCACTGCTTGCTAGCTAAGGGTAGCTAGCTTGAAATTCAGCTAGCTTGACTTCTCACACACGTGCATTTCTAAATGGGAGTCAGTCAGTCAGTCAGTCTGTCAGTGAGCCAAATTGCCTCTCCTAGGTCGGACTGCAAGTCGGTGGAAAATGGGTGGTACAGAAAAAATCATAGATAAATATTACACAAAAAATGTTATAGCACCATTACCACAAAATGCAATTCTGACAGTGGCATAGACATCATGTTTGTTGAGGAGTATTCATGAGTCCGATCACATATGGAAAGAAATAATTCCTTTGCCTGCTGATTCTGACATAGATTGATCTGAATCACATGCTGGAGGGAAGGCGTTAAAATATGGTGACCTAAGCACAAAAGGACCTAAGCACCTCCAGGCTCTGGAGGGGAATAGGTCCTTGGGGAAACAGCTTCTGTTGTAGGAAATACATCCTCTGCTAGTCAATGTTGGCTTCCCATTTCAGACCCTGAGAGATGGTGGGAATGTGTAGTGCCCTCAAAAACAATTTGATGTATTGGTGAACTCACTAAGACTGCTTTTTGTGTGTTCAAAAACACTCCAGTTGGTGCAGTCAAAACAAGTATGTAGTCTGGCTTTACCTTCCCTGGTACATTTTTTGTAGTGCTGTAGTTTCTGTCTATATGCCGGAATAAGGTGGACCAAGCAGTGATCAGAATGTACCGAACCAGCACAGGGAACAAAGTGATAGGCCTCCTTTAATACTGTAGCAGCTGTGCAGTTGATAGTATTTTTTGACAGTTTGCGACTGAGATGTGCTCTGTTAAAATCCACAAAAATAATGACAACAGAGTCTGGGTGTTTTTTGCTCCACAGTTATCATGGTTATCTCATCAGCCAGGTGGCACAGAGCCTCACATGGCCTGAGGTGGAATACACACTCCAACAAAAATAATTGAGTGAAATCCTGCAGTGAATAAAATGATTTGCAGTTAATGAAGAAGGATTCCAGGTATTGGCAAAAATACGTCTTCTGCACTGTGACACTGGTACCAACATTCATTAATATAGAAACAGATTCCACCACCCTAAGGACAGCTAAGTATTACAAACTACTCTTGGGTGTGAAAATCAGTAAACACAGTGCACTGTCTGGAGTGGCAGCACTGTGGTGCATTTCAGTGAAACAAAGAGCAGCAGAGAGTGAAAAGTTTTTACAGGTACTTTTGAGCAGCAGTAACTCATCCATTTTGTTGCTAAGTGATCTGAGATTAGCCAGATATTTGCTGGGCAGCAGAACATGAAAGCCACTGTGCCTGAGCCATACCCTTCACACATCAACGTTTTCTTGTTGCAGCTTCTCTGATTAGAATGTGCAGTCTTATGCAGGAAGCACTAAGTCACAAGGATTTTCCATCAAGTAAATTTCTTCAAAGTAATAGGGTACCACGATCCTGTTCAACATTAGACAACAATCCAAAGTTTGCTTTTCTGTTAATTCTAATGTTGTAATTGTTTAATTCTAATGGGCTGTATTCAGAGTTGAGTTATGTGCATGCAGTGAGGATTTAATATCAAAATGTTGCACACTGATATTCAGACATCAGATGTAACTACAAACTAGCACTATTCATTGTTATGTGCTAGTTATGCATTCAGGTTGGAGTTTGCTGAAAAAAGAGGCATGTCTCAGTTATGCAGGATTCAGACCTTGGACTTAAGCCCATTTTTCTTGCCTAAGGAGCAGTATTAAATCCAACCTTGGAGGTGTCGACTACACATGTGTGATTTGCATGATCTGAATGCACTTAGGAAATCATCTTAAGCATGTATGTAAACCATCTCTGAAAACGCTACTTTCCCCACATAAATATTTATGTACTGTAACTTTTGTATTTAAGTCCCCAACTTAAGTCACCAACTCAGAATACGGCCCAATGTGTGCAACTGTTTAAAGATTGTTTTGAGATCTAGATGTATCATATTTATCATAAATAATTTAATTGTGTTTAAAAAACAGAATAACCAATCAATCATTTCCTTGTTTTTTCCCAGGCATACTCATGTCTTCAGAAAGAAATGGGGACAGAAACAGATCCTGTCATCATAGTTCGCTTCATTGGTTCCTCCGACCTCTCTACAGACCTCCGCAACCTCCTCCAAAGTATTTGTGAGCAGATTGCCATAAACTATCGCTGCTTGATCCACTACCTACCAAACAAGATTGAGGAGATGAGAGAATTGTTGATTAACCTTCTGGGGGAGTCATCCTTCCATCGACCGCTGGTGATCATACTAGATTCCTTGGAACAGCTGTCAGAAGCAGATGAGGCACGTAAGCTGTGGTGGTTGCCTATCCACCTTCCTTGTACGGTCCGCATTGTGGTATCGACCTTGCCTAACAAACATGGGATACTACAGAAATTACGTTGCCTGATTCATGACGAGGATTGCTATGTAGAATTGACACAAAGAGACCGTAAAACATGTAGCCAGACACTCAAACAGCAACTTCTGAGTGTCAAACGAAAAGTAACCTCAGGCCAACAAATATATGTAAATGAAGCACTGGCTAAATGTACACTGCCCATGTTTGTCAACCTTATCTATCGTGAGGTGGTACACTGGCGCTCACACAAAGATGTCGATGAAAAGTCCCTTTGCTCAACAGTACATGAGAGCATAGAACATCTCTTCATTTCCATTGAAAATAAACTTGGGTCCCACTTTGTATTTCGTGCATTGGGATACATTACAATGGCACGTGTAGGGTTGACAGAGGTGGAACTGGAGGATATACTATCTTTGGACAATAGTGTACTTGGAGACATCATGATTAGCTCAAATCTAAAGAGTCCACTGCGAATCTCCTACGATCTCATTGCTCAACTAAGAGAAGAGCTGGAGGGTTACTTGGTGGAGCGTCAGCTTCGGAATGTAACCCTGATGGTTTGGGCAAACAGGCATCTGCATCTCATTGCACAAAAGCTGTATCTCAGTAATGAAGAAGATGTGCATCAAATGCACAGCCTTTTAGCTGAGTATTTTCTTGGGGTATGGGCAGGTGGTAGAAAGAAAATTTTCCACTGTGACAACAATCATTTTGCCTCATTAAACATCTCTCAGCATCGGAACCCTCACAACCAACAAAGCCTTCATGGCCATGATAAAGCCTCGGCTGACAAGCATTCTTATGACCGGCAGACGCCAGAACAACCCTGGGTGTTCCAATGCAACTTACTCGAGCCAGACATCTTTTTTGTCAATCACCGAAAAATGACAGAACTGTTATTTCATTTGACAAGGAGTGGGAGGACAGATGACCTCATGTATGGTGTCATCATGAACTTCAGTTGGCTATATACGATGATAAAGATTGGACAATTTGACAAGGCCTTGTCAGACATTGACTTGGCCTACAGCTACTCACAGGAAAAGGAGCTTAAGTTCCTTGCTAGCACATTACGAAGTATAAAGGTCAAAGTAATCAAGAACCCTGCCTCACTGTCTGCTGAGCTTCAGCAAAGACTTCTTCCTGTGGTCACATCCCTTCCCAAACTCCGACATCTCTTACTAGAGTGTGACAAGGATGGACCCAAATACTGCTCCATAGTGCCACTCCACTCTTCCATGGATGTTACATACAATCCAGAGAGACTACCACTGTGCTCTAGTTACATGCAGATTGTTGAGATTTTACCTACCTTGGCTCCCAACATTGTAATTGCAGCTCTTGAGGATGGCTCAGTCAGTACATGGGATGTAGAGAGCAGACAGTTGCTGAGACAGATTGACACAGCAAGGTCAGTTGTGCTTGGTGTTAGGCTCACCACTGATGAGAAGTACCTTGTGGTTGCCACTACAAAAAACACGCTACTAATTTATGACAACCATAAATCCTGTTTGTTGTCAGAGGTGGAAGTTAAAGGCTCAAAGCACTGTGGCATCACAGGTGGGGTGGCATTCATCAATGGATTTACCTTATCCAGCCCCCATGCTTTAGCTTGGCTGGAGGCCAGTAAAGATGTCAATGTGATTGACCTGCAGTATGGCTGGCCCTTATACCAGTTCCATTGCTGGTACGAAGTAACTTGTGTTGAATGCTCCCCGGATGGGATGTATGCTTTCTGTGGGCAATATTTAAACACCACCACTATATTCCACCTAGGAAGTGGGGATAAGCTTGCAACAGTGACCTCTGAGTTTTCTGGTGGATTTGTGAAGTCCATCCTGGTTCTAGACACAATCCATCAAATGGTGATGATTGACAATGAAGGTAGTCTTTCTGTCTGGAACACCAAAGATATCACAAATCCCAGGCTTATGGAGGACTATGACTGCCGAGGGGATGATAGTGAGGTGGTAGGTATAGAATTATCTGAGGATCAGAAATCAGTACTTATTTGCAAAGCCAGAAGCATTGAGGTGCTTGACACCAAGCTTTGGAAGATGGTAGAGAAGTTTAAGGCCAAACGTAGTGAGAGATTTGTGGCTGCTGCTCTGTCAAAGAATGGCCAAAGTATTGTAGCATCAATGGAAAATACTTCATCGATATTTGTGTGGAGAAGAGACAGTGGACAATGCATGGCTAGTTTAATAGAGATATCAGGAGCCATCGTCAAGTTGATCAAGTCAACACACCATAATTTGCTTTTGTCCGTAGCCAGCAGCGGGGTTCTCTCAGTTTGGGACATTGATATCATAACAGCAATGTCAAACATTGACAAAACAGGGAAACGCATCCAAAGTGTACAGCTGTCTGGCAGAGAAGACTTTGTCTACACAATGGATGGGTCTGAATCCATTCATAAGTGGAACTTCAGCACAGGTTTCATTGAGATGGTGTTTAAACATGAAGGCCTTGTGGAGAACTGTGTTCTTACCACATCTGGTGACCTTATGGTGACATCTGATGACAAATGTAGCCAATACATCTGGCAGACTGCCACAGGTGAAAATATCTTCCGGATCAATGGCCAGAAAATATCCCAACTTCTTATCACCCATAATGACCAATTTGTTGTTTCTCTCTGTGAACAAAATGCCTCACGGGTCTGGAGACTTGCTACTGGACACAAAGTGTGCAACATCCTGGTAACCCTCCAGCATGCTCTCATCACCACAGCCAACACTTTCCTGGTTGGTACAACTAAAAACAAACTGTTGGCTGTCAGCTTGTGGTCCGGCAGTGTATCCAAGAAGTTCGTCTGTGATGACGGGATCACAATCATAAATTTTAAGCTAATTCCAGACAGTCCAGACTATGTTGTCTTCATCACATCCACAGAGACTGTTTTCATGTGGAGTGTAGCTGATGAGTCTGTCTGCAGAAGAGTGCAACTGCCAAGCAACTTCTTGAAGAACCTGGAAGACTTCCAAATCTCACCTAATGGAAAGTTGGGAATTGTATCTAAAGGAGATGACAACATTAATGTTCTAGATCTACACAGTGGTAAACTGCGCTTAATCCATGCTGCAGGCATAATATGGAGGCAAAAGTTATCAAGAGATGGACGGTACTTGGTTTACATTTGTTTCCAAAATTGTGATGAGGACGATGATGCAGGTGTGGTTTCTAGTTTAATTGTCATGCGACTTGCTGATGGAAAGAGTATTGGTACCTGTTCTCTCTACAAGACACCAACCTACTTGTGCCTATCACAACGAGCACTCAACATTATCATTGGCTTTGAGGATGGTAGCATTGGGACCTACACAGTTGTGGACCGTGTGGATGCAGCCCTCAAAATCAAGATTGCCACCTCCAACAGCCGGCAGATTGTTAACAATGCCTCACAGAAAATACGACCCAAGTGCAGCACCAATGCCTTCAAGACCATTGCTGATTGCATGTGGAGGGAGTCAACTGAAGTTTTCTCTCGAGATAGCCCCATCAATGTCTCTGACAGTGGGGAGCCTGAAACAACAACACCAACAAAAAAAACTGAATTACTGCAATGAGAATTCTTCAGGAAGTTAGTGGTATAGATGAATAGGACCAGATTTGGATGCAGTTGATTCTTGTTTACAGCAACCTTGTGATTCAGTTGCACAAATCAGTCCTCTGGGTACTACACAGTTGATACTGGCCAATTACTATCACGCTGCAGTTGTATTTAGTCAGGTCATCTTCATCCTGTTGTCGCTCATTTGGTGACTTGTCATACTATGTGTTACATACATCTTTGATATATTTCAAATACATTGTTTTATTCAAATCAAGCCATAATATTACTTTAGACAGAAACATAAAAATTTTATATATTTGTAGCCATAACACATATTTCATAAACATTCAGTCATCTCAGTTTCTTAATGTCCTCTGGAACTGTATCAAAGATTCAAGTTGTGTATGTGTGTACATATATATTTTGGCTGCTGCAATTTGTGCAACTCCTTAACAAAGTTATGTTGTGCTTAATGCAATCAAAGAGAGTGCCTGGATTTTAAGAAATTTTCTTATAAACACTAAGGATTAAAAAGATGCAGGGAATTTCTAAAACAAAACCTTGATATAGATATTCATAAATACAATAAACATGCTACAGTAAACAAACAATGAATATAAAATTTTATTCATTCAGAATTACCAGTCATCACAGCAGAATTATTTCAGGAAAATTATATATTATTGAAGCTGTTTATATTCTGTTACTGCATTTATTGTATCAAACTGAATAGAAGGATGGAATGGAAAATATCACTAGCCGAAACTCTTGCATATTGTTAGTTGGAATATACTGTTACTGAGTATTTAACATCGTGTGTAGCATCTGACAAGGAATATTAAACGCCTTAAAAAGTGGTGTCATAAGTTATGCCAAGTTTTGTTTGTTGCTGTTTTTCATGTCAATAGTAAGGCATTGTGGGAATGCGTGATAGTAGAAAAAAGAATATTTAGTATTTTCATGTTATAGATGACTTACATAGAAATGTATAGATATATGTATTTAAAAACAAAGTTGTGACAAGCCAGTTTTAATGGGTTGCACTTTATTTGGGACAGTTGTTTATCACAGCTGACATAGAGTATATCAAGAACAGAATGAAACAAATATTCATCTACAAACTGTTGGTTGAGTATGGCGAATGAAGATTTTAATTTTACCTTTGGTTATGGGTATATTCTGGCATGCTCAATAAAATGATCAGCCATGCCCCATCAGTCGCCTCCATAACTTTAAGGGCTATTCCGACAAATTGTATGTTTACTTCTGAAACTGTTGAGAAATACGCCCATTTACAAGTAATAACCTGTAGCATTATTCAGGGTCAACACATTTCACCCCTCAAAGTACAAATTTTCAAAACATTAGAAATATTATATATAGTGTGCCAAAGTTGTTCCTCTCTTGTATTACTTTATTTCTTTGCAAATGAATTATGCTTTGTGATTTAATTGAACATTATTCCTTATGGATCTATTGTGCCACCCAGTGTGACTTACGTTAACTGTAAAAGGCAAAATGTATTACCTTTGCGAGCAACCTTTGATAAGCCCATGTTGTACTGAAATCCCAGAGTATATCTGAATGTGTCACTCTGAGAGCAGAACATGGCATATTGTATGTTATGTGACATGAATGACTTAATTACATACATGTTTGCAGAACATGGTGGCATACTGGCAATGAATGTGTTTATTGTATTGTTTGTATAGTCAGCACTGAAATCCCTGTTTAGAGATTTATATATTTTCATAAATGTTGTACTTACATTTTGTTACAAAGTTGTTTTAAAAGAAAAGGAAAACTTATGTCTGAAGCAATATGAAATAGTGTGTATGCCTTGTTTGTATGAAACATTTTAATGTAATAAAATGGTTCTCTTTTTGCCTCTGAATTCAGTTCCTTTGTTCTAACCATATGTTCTACAAGCCTGTAAAGACTATACTATACATACTTCAAGTGTAATCGTCAAATATGTTTATTCAATTTAGATTTCAATCACAGCACAAACAAAACTTGTGATATAATAGGATTTGATGGCAGTGCAGTGAGCAGCCAAAAAGCTTTTTAATATTTTCAGAATTCTGGGCAGGTGCCACATTTTGTCACTATTACAACTCCAAAGCACCTGGATTCCCTGCCTGCCTCACAGTTACACTAATACATACACATTCATAGACACGCAGTATTTTGCTGACAGTCTATAGTCTCCATGGCCACTGTGGACCTGGGAGTGGTCCAACAAGACCTGCCCAATATAAGCAGCAACTATAATGGACAATGCTTAGAAGACCCACCTGTTACTATTAATAGCAACCATAATGCAATAGGTCCAACAATATCTGCATTTTATTATTAATAGCAACAATAATGTGACAGGCACAACAATATCTTCCTTTTATTATTAATAGCAAACATAATAGGAGAGGTCCAATAAGCACCGCTTATCATTATGATAAGAACTATGTCTCAGCTCTCTGAAAAGACTTTCCGCAAAGTCATCATAACGACACGCATACTCCTTACTCTCCATGGAGACACTGATAGGAAATATTTAGGCACTATAGGCATTACATTTAGGCATATACTTTTATAAGTAAATCATACTGTGAGCTTATCATTTATTTCCTTATTTCTTTATAATTTATTTCCTTATAATCATTTCCTTATTTCCTTATCATTTATTCCCTCCACAGTTGTTGATAATTGAGTGACAAGCCTGTGACCACTGATTTTAGGTTACAAACATCAATCTTTCTCTTTAACAGAAATTATACTTTTGACAGCTCCTTTCAAGTGTCAAAACCTCATTAGTGTAGCAATGTCAACCTTGATTCCAGCATTACAGATTCAGTCATTATATCATTATTTACTATAATTACTTGGCAGCTGAAAAAAAAACACAAAATGCTATCCAGCATGAGACTAAGAAAGTTGTGTGAAAGGTTAAGAGAGTTGTAATAATGTCAGTGAGACTAAACGTACAGTTACTCATAAGGTGATAAGCAGCTGAAAGACAAACATCCTCTTGTGCCTTATGAGAGGCATTATGCCTTAATTTCTAATCTTTTTTTATTTAAAAAAAAAAAAAAAAAAAAAGGCATCCATCATAGATGAATGGATATACGTTGTCAACAGTATTACTTAAAAAACATAACCCATAGCTTTTAGTATAATATATATACACATATACAGGTGCATCTAAAAAAAATTAGAATATCGTGGAAAAGTTCATTTTTTCCCGTAGTTTAATTCAAAAAGTGGAACTTTCATATTTTCTAGGTTCATTACACATAAAGTGAAATATTTCAAGCCTTTTTTTGTTTTAATCTTGATAATTACGGCTTATAGCTCATGGAAATGAGATACTGGAAAAATCCAGTATTTCAAAAACATTAGAATAAAGAATTTATAATACAGCAATGTCGACCTGAGAAGAGCTTTAATCAGCTAATTAACTCAAAACACCTTTTTACTCAAAACACCGTTGCGCAGTGGTCCAAAGTCCTCTTTTCAGAAGTAAATTTTGCATTTCATTTGGAAATCAAGGTCCCAGAGTCTGGAGGAAGAGTGGAGAGGCACAGAATCCAAGTTGCTTGAAGTCTAGTGTGAAGTTTCCACAGTCAGTGATGATTTGGGGTGCCATGTCATCTGCTGGTGTTGATCCACTGTTTTCTCAAGTCGAGAGTCAATGCAGCGTCTACCAGGAGATTTTAGAGCACTTCATGCTTCCATCTGCTCACAAGCTTTATGGAGATGCTGATTTCCTTTTCCAGCAGGACTTGACACCTGCCCACAGAGCCAAAACTACTAGTAACTGGTTTTCTGACCATGGTATTACTGTGCTTGATTGGCCAGCCAACTCGCCTGACCTGAATTTTGTCAAGAGGAAGATGAGAGACACCAGACCCAACAATACAGACGAGCTGAAGGCCGCTATCAAAGCGACCTGGGCTTCCATAACACCTCAGCAGTGCCACAGGCTGATTGCCTCCATGCCACGCCGTATTGATGCAGTAATTCACGCAAAAGGAGCCCTGACCAAGTATTGAGTGCATAAATTAACATACTTTTCAGAAGGTTGACATTTCTGTATTATAAATTGTTTATTCTAATATTTTGAGATACTGGATTTTTGATTTCCATGAGCTGTAAGCCAGACTTTCGTTTTGTTTACTTTGCCACGTGTGTCTTTGTTTTGGATCGTGTCTTGTCTCCGCCCCTGTGTTTTCATTGGTTATGTTGCTAATGTGTCCTAACATGTTTCAGGTGTCTTATGTTAACCCTCGTTTTGTTCACGTATTTAAACCCCTATGTTTCTTCGCCTCACTGCGAAGTATTTGCCTAGTTACGTTGTTTCTCTGTCGATACCAAGCCTTAATACTTTGGACTGTCTATTCTGGTGTTTTTGATAATTGTTCTGTTTCTCGATTTTGGATTCTTGCCTTGCCCCTTTTTGGATATTGTTTGCCGTTCGCACGAACACGGACTGTTTCTGCCTCAGCCTAGCGATTTTTTTTCCTATACTTTTGGCTATCCCTAATAAAGTGACATTTTCCCTGCACTTGGATCCAACTCTTTCTGTGTCCTAACACACTTTATGTTTAATGAATCTAGAATATATGAAAAAAGTTCCACTTTTTGAATTAAATTATGGGGGGGGAAATAAACTTTTCCATGATATTCTAATTTTTTGAGATGCATATATATATATATATATATATATATATATATATATATATATATATATATATATATATATATATATATATATATACACACACACACACACACACACACACACACACACACACACACACACACACACACACACACACACACACACACACACACACACACGCAGTGGGGGAAAAAAGTTTTTGATCCCCTGCTGATTCTGTACGTTTGCCCACTGACAAAGAAATGATCAGTCTATAATTTTAATGGTAGGTGTATTTTAACAGTGAGAGACAGAATAACAACAAAAAAATCCAGAAAAACGCATTTCAAAAAAGTTATAAATTGATTTGCATTTTAATGAGTGAAATAAGTATTTGACCCCTTCGACTTAGTACTTGGTGGCAAAACCCTTGTTGGCAATGACAGAGGTCAGACGTTTCTTGTAGTTGGCCACCAGGTTTGCACACATCTCAGGAGGGATTTTGTCCCACTCCTCTTTGCAGATCCTCTCCAAGTCATTAAGGTCTCAAGGCTGATGTTTGGCAACTCGAACCTTCAGCTCCCTCCACAGATTTTCTGGCTAGGCCACTCCAGGACCTTAATGTGCTTCTTCTTGAGCCACTCCTTTGTTGCCTTGGCTGTGTGTTTTGGGTCATTGTCAAGCTGGAATACCCATCCAAGACCCATTTTCAATGCCCTGGCTGAGGGAAGGAGGTTCTCACCCAAGATTTGACGGTACATGGCCCCATCCATCGTTCCTTTCATGCGGTGCAGTTGTCCTGTCCCCTTAGCAGAAAAACACCCCCAAAGCGTAATGTTCCCACCTCCATGTTTGACGGTGGGAATCATTAACAAGATCCTCCCGTGTAGTTCTGGGCTGATTCCTCACCATTCTCATGATCATTGAAACTCCATGAGGTGAGATCTTGCATGGAGCCCCAGACCGAGGGAGACTGACAGTTATTTTGCGTTTCTTCCATTTGCGAATAATCGCACCAACTGTTGTCACCTTCTCACCAAGCTGCTTGGCGATGGTCTTGGAGCCCATTCCAGCCTTGTGTAGGTCTACAATCTTGTCCCTGACATCCTTGGACAGCTCTTTGGTCTTGGCCATGGTGGAGAGTTTGGAATCTGATTGATTGATTGCTTCTGTGGACAGGTGTCTTTTTACAGGTAACAAGCTGAGATTAAGAGCACTCCCTTTAAGAGAGTAAAAGACACCTGGGAGCCAGAAATCTTGCTTATTGATAGGGGATCAAATACTCCCCCCCCCCCCCCCCCAATGTGTAAAATATCTCAACACACAGTCATTAATGTCTAAACCGCTGGCAACAAAAGTGAGTACACCCCTAAGTGAAAATGTCACTTTTGTTGCTAGCGGTTTAGACATTAATGGCTGTGTGTTGAGTTATTTTGAGGGGACAGCAAATTTACACTGTTATACAAGCTGTACACTCACTACTTTACATTGTAGCAAAGTGTCATTTCGTCAGTGTTGTCCCATGAAAAGATATAATAAAATATTTACAAAAATGTGAGGAGTGTACTCACTTTTGTGAGATACTGTCTATATATATATATATATATATATATATATATATATATATATATATATATATATATATATATATATATATATACACACACACACACACACAAAGATATATATATATATATATATATATATATATATATATATATATATATATATATATATATATATATATATATATATATATATATATATATAATTAGTTTACTGGTATTCTACTAAGAGTCAAATAATTATCTTCACTAATATTTGGACTATTAAAGTCCAGTGAAAGCGCTGACACCATCATGCACATTACTGTAGTATTAGAGTTACAGTTAAAGCACTGAGGTTGGTTTAGGTGTGGTGCGTTTACTTATGGCGTTTACCAAGGAAGCCTTTTTTAAACTAAGTTTGAGAAAGACCACAGCAAACATTTTAAGGCGTTTGTTGGTTTTAATTATAGACCGTGTTTTTCAACCATTATTTGCTCTGTAACTGTCCTTTTTACAGTGGAATATTACTTAGCTCTTGGTGCAAGTGCAACCTGACCTCTTTTGATTTTTGTTCATGGTATTGGCTGAGCTGAGAGGTTTAAAGATGAATAGATAAGTATGTAGGAAAACTTCATTCTTTCTAAAGTGTGCATGTAGAAGGCAAATAAAAAAGCAGCTTTATTTTAAAATGATTTATCTCTCCAGACACACACACTTACCATAGTCTTAGGTTTATGGTATCTTGTTTCTTGGCTTTGTGCCAGCTCTTTGGTCATCATCCTTGAGTGTCACATGGATCGTATTACTGTGGAAAAGAATAGAAAAAATCATCTCGGATAACAAGTATAAGATGCCTCAAAGGCAAACAAGATATCAACTGTACTGCCACCATTGCCCCATGGGTACCCACTAAAAAGGAAACATGTTTAGGGGATTTCTGTGTTGAATATTTGACCAAGAGAACATGTCTATGAAATTTAATCTGTACATTCAATTAAAAATGTAAAAATAATTTTCATACATTTTAAGTCAGAAAAAAAAAAAACGACGGTGTGTGTTGTGATAGGTAAATAATCAATGACAAGGTGGTGTGATATGGTTCAGTTTTATTCCTCTGACACTGTTTTATTCCTCTTAACACTGTAATTTGCAAATGACTATAGTTTTTTTTGTTTGTTTGTTTTTTAAGAAAGCAATTTTTAATGTCACAAATGTATAGTTAGATTGAATGGTGTGGAACATCCATGAAACAAGTTAGTTCCTGTTATCACTTAAGTCATAGAAGCTATAAATAGTAGATCTCTCACCATCCACACTGCCTTGTTAATAAGACAAAAGCAGACTTTCCTGTGGTGGAAAAATGTACTATTACAAAGTGCTGACACCTGAGACTAAACCAATGATGGGTAAATAAACATCTCCCTACAGAAAGCTACACAATATGAGCGACTATATGTTTTCCTTTCTTAAATAACCACATATTGCTTTAAAGCATTAATCATTCGATTTAGATTATGTGAGTGTCTGTCATACACGGCCCTGTGAATGAGCTGAGAGCTATAGAACACATTAACACATTGATATAAACCTCTGATTTCTCTTGCAGTGGCACTACTCTCAGAGCATCACTGTTATAGAAAATTAATAAATATCTTGTGACTAATCAGATTTGAGAATTTGCCAGCACTGTGGTATAATATACAATAAGCTCTGTACTGAGTGAACATTTTGTAATCCATTTATAAAGGATGATTCTTTGCTATGAATAACACTAGCCTAAGGGTGGCATAGTTAAGAGGAACGCAAATATCCTTTTCCAATTATATCATCTGATGATTCACACTGAATTAGCACTGGGGCGCACACACAATACACAGATATTGACCTCAATAAAATATTGCCTGAATAATTTTATATCTACAAACGAATTAATTATATATATTAAAAAAGACGCAAATGATGGTTAAGCAACAGTGAAGCAAAAGTTTAAAATGGGATTACCAACTGAGCAATTAATTTCTAATCTTTCCGTAGTGAAACTGAAGTACAGTGGTGCTTGAAAGTTTGTAAACCCTTTAGAATGTTCTACATTTCTGCATAAATATGAACTAAACCATGATCAGATTTTCACACAAGTTCTAAAAGTAGATAAAAAGAACACAATTAAACAAAATAGACAAAATATAATGGTCATTTATTTATTGAGGAAAATGATCCAATATTACATATCTGTGAGTGCAAAGGTATGTGAATCTTTGCTTTCAGTATCTGGTGTGACCCTCTTGTGCAGCAATAACTGCAACTAAACGTTTCCGGGAACTGTTGATCAGTCCTGCACATCAGCTTGGAGGAATTTTAGCTCATTTCTCAGTACAGAAGAGCTTCAACTCTGGGATGTTGGTGGGTTTCCTCACATAAACTGCTTGATTCAGGTCCTTCCACAATATTTCTATTGAATTTCTGTTGAATCTTATCTTATCTTATCTTATAACGCGGAATATGAACACTGTACCGTACTGGAGACTTTTAGGTTTCTTAAACAGTACTTTTTAAACATATCGGTGCAGGTGGTTCCTTCTTTTCCCAAGTATCCCTATAAGTGATACTATTTGATACTATCCCTATTTTAAAATTATTGCTTACTTTTATTATGGCTAACTTTTAAAATGTATTGTCATGTTTCAAATTCATGCAGTCATTTACACTAAGAAGAGACCTCATAAAATATCTCACTTGAATTATTCATTACCCGTTAACAGCATTCATTTTAAACTTGACCTTTTAAAACTCAAAACAGTGGGGTTATTTGCTTTAATTGTTAATTCATTACAATACCCTATTCCCGATGTCCTTCTAATTTTCCATCAATCCAGACTACTTTTTATGGCTATTCACATTTGTTTACTGTGACCTAGTGAGTCATTAGCTAGTTTGCTTTTTTTAGACAAAAGAATACCTAGAATAATAAAGTGAATACTCAGAAAAATTGAATATTTCCCCACAAAAGAAGCATTTGTATTAATGTTGTCACTGTTTGCCCTGAGGGTGACTTAGGACAATATGGACCGACTTAATGGCCCCATTCACTTGTCAGTTTATTGGTACACATTGGTTATACATAAATCCATTAAGCTTTTTATCGGGTACATGTACACCTACCACACTGGTCTCTGCACTGACATGTTAGTGTCATGGTATTGTGTGTGGCATGTAATAAGCACAGAAGCTTTGTTTTTCTTTACAGGGTAAAGAGAGATGGGCTAAAGTCAGTAGTTTTAGTGCATTTACAAAGAGCACCTAGCAGTACCTGATGTAATAACCAATGTACTCTATATGGCCAAAGGTTTGTGGACACCCTGACCAATCAAACACATACTATGTATCCTATTCCAGATTTAGTCTTCCTTTGCTTGTTATAATATCCTCCACTCTTCTTGGAAGGCTTTCCACTAGATTTTGGAGCATGGCTGTGGGGATTTGTGTTCATTCGGCCACAAGAGCATTAGTGAGGTCAAGCACTGATGTTGGGTGAGGAGGCCTGGTGCGGAGTCAGCGTTCCAGTTCATCACAAAGGTGTTCATTGGGGTTGAGGTCAGGGCTCTGTGCCAGCCACTCGAGTTCTTCAACACCAACCTTGGCAAATCATGTCTTCATGGACGTCACTTTGTGCACAGGGGCATTGTCATGCTGGAACAGGTTTGGGTCAGTTAGTTCCAGAGAAGGGAATTTGTAATGCTATAGCATACAGAGACATTCTAGACAATTATGTACTTCAAACTTTGTGGCAACAATTTGGGGAAAACCCACATGTGGGTGTGATGTCCAGGTGTCCACAAATGTTTGGCTGTAGAGTGCATGTAGATAATGGGTTAATAAAATGTTAAAAAGACACAGAATTTAGTCTAGCATTGACTGACTATCTACCAGCTGCCAAAACACAGGCTGGGCTGATCAAGCTTCATCTTGACACCATCTTTGGCAGCTGTGTAGTTCTGGTAGAATGGAACAACATTTTTTAAATAATCACTATTTATGCTACATTGTAGACAGATTATTTATCACACAAACACACACACACACAGTAAGAAACAATTAGAAACACAAACATTTATTAAACACTTTAGTCAAGTAATAAGCAAGCTGTAAAATTACTTTCCATCTGGAAAAGATGGACTACCCAGTGACTAGCCAGTGTTTGGGCAGCTGGTAGCTTGTCACACCAAAGCTCCCTGCTGGAAAAACAAACAAAAAAAAAACAAAAAAACAGAAACCATCACAGAAAGTCTAGTGGTTTCCACTACAAATACAATTACAAACCATCAGCTAACCATTAAAACCATTACCATTACCGGTCCTTAATGGTATCCACTACAGTAGACATAACATGCCACCAATAGAAGGCAACAAATTACCAGTAGAGAACACAGTGACCAGTACAGTTTCCATTAAAACCAATACAATTCCCATTATAATCATTAAAACCGTTACAAATTCTATGAGGGTTTCTATTGTTTTGTTTTTTTTTCAGCAGGGCTGTTTTGTTTTTGTTTTTTTTCTTCCAGCAGGAACGGAAGGTGTACCCATAATGGGCCAATTAAAGTGTTAAGACTCGTAAGAAAAGGGCTCTTCAATATTGTTTTTAAGGATTTGAACAGTTTGGATTTTTAGCTTTCTAAAATGGCTTGTTTTGATAGTGAAATGATCTGCTGTACGATTTCACATGCAAATTGTTAAGGGTTACTACAGAGTGATAACTTTTTAAGAGTGAATACAGTTTCATGAAACTCTTAACTACAAAAGGTTTGCTCTAATGAACAGTCTGGTGCTATACTATTAGCTAGCGTTAAGCAGTGTGTTATGTAGCCTACGGTTTGTGAAGCTTAACTGTGTGTGTGTGTCCTCTCAGCAAACTCTTTCCTATCACATATATTATGTAATTACAATGCTACGTGAAATGTTTTTGCTCCTGGTCATGCTTGAGAGGGGGGGACAGGACTCGACTCCTATCTGAAAGTCAAATAGGCGCCATAGGAGAGCTGACACACCGGGAGCGTCCCTCCTGCAAGCAAGAGAAAACACACACACACACACACACACACACAGAGAGAGCAATCAGACGCCCAAAGCTGCCTTTGTGTCAACAAACTCTACTGCCATGCTCGTTTGTTCCAGGAGAAGCCTGTGGACTACTTCATGTCTCTTTTTTTCTACTTGGGAAACTACAGTTTTGGGAAATAAATGAATACTGGAGTTATCTGTGAAAATACAGCACCTCCGGCAAACACTTGCCACACCTTCATCCCTCTAACAGGTAAAGGCTTTACGTGTGTAATGGCTACAGCGTCCAGACTTTGGAGTCTTTCCCGGAACGTCGTGGAAAATAAAAAACGAAACAAAAAAGGCGGCGAAAAAGCTAACACATTAAAATATTTTGAGTCGGCGGACTTTCTGACTTCCTCACCTGTTGCGCTTACCGTTTAACGCCTTTACTCTCAGTCGTATGCGTTCAAACATGGTGGTGATAAAGTATTTCTTCCCGCTGGCGTTAAGTGCCGCTTTGACAACTTTGCTCCTAAAGAGCTAGTCTGTGGTGTTAACCTCAACCTCACGCAGGTGGACCACTCGGATTTTGGTGTCATCTTAGTTTCGCTTCGTTTCCCGTCGCATGTTTACACTATTGTGTAAACCAGGCTATAACGTCATTGGCTACCTCGTGAGCTGGCTATAAATCGGTTTATGAACTAGTAAAGCGGTTAAACCTGAGCTTAAATATATTCAGACGGCTGAGAAGGTGTTCAGCGAAGGTGCATAGAAGGTTCCTGGTTATTCAGTGAACAGGTGCAGGCTGGATAAATCGTGTAGTACCAGACTGAAAGTAATAGTAGTTGTTTAGGGGTGGAATGTTCAATTATTATCGCCTCAAGGCCCATGTTAGTTTTCCCCGAAATATAATTTTGAGAACTTGTTTATAGAAATCACAAATCGCTTTTCATTTATTATAGAATTATCGCATTATTGTTATTAGCCTATATAAATGACTGATCAGCGATTTAGATGATGGCGAACATTGATGTGGAGTGTATTTGTACAGTGAGGGGTTGGCCAGGTAAGAGCAGTTTGTCAGGGTGTTTACTGTTGGAAGGCTTTGTTTACAGTCCCATAAGTAATGAGGTGTGGTCACGATGAGCCGAGCGACCACAATACTCTACATGAAAGTGGAATTAGGCTAAAGTATTAGTGTTATTGTGTATCTGTAAACCTTCACATTTGACATGTATGCGTATGGGTGTAGCCTGCACTTCTGATAGCATGGTAAACCAGCTTTTCATGCCATTCAGGAAAACACACTTGTGCTTTCCTTCTAATTATACTATATATAGAGTATGTAGGCTACGATACAGCTGTAGCATATGTTCCTCACAGATGTTTTATCTTTAAAGTCTGGTTGCCCCCAAAAGTGAAAAGGAAGAAAATTACATTTAAAGATTTCATTCCAGCTGTGGCACAGGAGGCTTGTGGTCATTTTGACAGTTGATATCTGATTACACACTGAGTTGATCAGGCTTGTCTGTTTGCTTGTGTTTGGGTGCTGTTTATCCAAGAACTTGATCAAAGCCTGACATTCTCTATCATCTAGCAAGGTTTTAGACATCTTTAGGCAGACTGACTGTTTCTACCACCACGTTTTGTTAAACTGGCTTCTTACCTAACGTGATCTTTGTAGCCTGATAGCCATGGCAAGATAAAGTCAGTCAATAAAATATTTCTGTCTAGGTGAAATATATTGATGGTTTGGAAAGTTAAGTGGTCAAAGTGCATTACCTCACACACAGGCGGGAAAAATAAAATAAAAAAACCCGTCTCTTTTGGTTGATCCGACAGGTTTTCCCAGACCGCCCTAAAAATGTATCATATCATATTAATTTAATGAGTTAAATAATAATCGTTTATTAGTCATTAATGAGTTTAGTATTTAAAAAATGATCAAAGTACCAAGAATTAAGAATGGGACAGGTTACAATTTTATTAAATTTTATTACAGGTTACATTTAAAAAAATTTATTTAGACACCTATAAATGTACTCCAGGACACTGTCAGAGTTTAGGGATGATATAAAACAAACCTTTTCCACAGCTGATTGTGAGTGATTAAGCGCAAGAAACAAGCCAAATATATTTAGAGAAAAATTAGAGAGTGACTATTCAAATACAGACAGATCTTTCTCTCGGTCTGTCTGTGGGTAGTATTTTGCATAAAAGCTTTTTTGAGACTTGTGGGTTTACTCTAGAAACGTCTCCGCACTTGTATTGTGTGCTTGGGAAGTAAACAGAGATATCTTCATGTCGTATGACATCATCTCCACATGACCTAAAACTGTCTGTAACATCCACTTTGTCCCTGCAACTTGCAGTATTCAAGTGTAACCAAAACAGTGTCACACATAATAACTGCTGTTGTTAGCAAATGATAAAGATACCCTTTTAATGTTGTTGAATCATGCTAACTGTGACGCTACAACCAGTATGCAAATGCCAGTCAAATGAAGACCAGTCAGCATCGAAATCATGAAAGTCAGCAAAGCTGAAATAAACATTTAGAAAGACAGTGAGGTTCTCCTAAAACATCTGAAAGTCTTGTTTTATCTGTTGAATAACTTTAGAGTTTTAACATATTGTGGTACTGTTGCGCAGTTGGTAGCATTGCTGCCTTACAGCTCCAGGGTTCCCGGTTCAATCCTGAGCGTGGGTTACTGTCTGCGTTGAGTTTCTGTGCATGTTCTCCTTGTGTTCATGTTCATTTCCTCAGGGGTTCTCCTGTGTCCTACCACCTCCCCCCAAAAAACTTTCCAAAACCTGGCAGTATGTGGATTGGCAACTTTAAATTGCCCCTAGGTGTGAATGATTGACTTCTTATCCAGGGTGTATTCCTGCCTCACGCCCAGTGCTCCCTGGATAGACTTCAGATTCACTGCATCCCTGACCAGGATAAAGCAGTTACTGTGGATGAATGAATGAAAAGCGACCTGATGCGTGATCACAGATAGTTATATGGGAGTACCTGAGGATTTAGGCTAAAAAGCCCAGTTGACAGTTTCCAGCATGGTGGTGAGACACATCTGTTTGTTGAACACTTCAAAAGACGTGCTATATGTTTTGACACAGACCCGGTTCAGACACAACAGCGTTGATGTTCATGGTTAAAGTCAGTGATCCCTTTTGTGTATCAAATTTGCTGATGCTTACACAAAGCATTGCTAATGAATGCCCTTTGTTTTGTATATGTTCCTCAGCCAATTAGCTGGTGTGGTCCTTCTCAAGAGGCTTTGTAATATACACTGTTTCATCGTGAAACATTCACTATAGCAACCAACACCAGGGAAACAAACACCATATCAGCCCTATGCACCTGTTTGATTTATAAAGCTTCAGATCACTGGATTGAGTTGCAGCCACGGGCTACAGACTACCCTCAATTGGAATTGACATTGGCACATGGTAGAAGGAAAGATACACACACGGGTACACACAGAGTGGAGAATAGACAGACGAGGATGAAGTAGACTCAGAAGAGATTGGGGGATGGGCAAAAGAAGAGACATAATGAGACACAAGGGAAGGGAGTGATGTCAGACCAGTTTTGTTCATTTTTTTTTTTTTAAAATACGTTGATAACTAGTGCATGTCCACACACAAGAAATCACTCTCACCCTTCTACAATGTCATCCCCAAGTTGAGCGCAATCTTATAAGACCGTTTCAAGAATAGTATTTGCTTCCTATCATACATTCCCACTAGTAAGCAGCAGGTCGCTCGTAGTTTGACTCGTGTGTGTGTGTGTGTGTGTTGAGACAGTGTGAAAACTAGGTGCTTGATTGATGTGGCTTTATACAAAGGCTTTGTACAAAAAAACTAGTGTTTATAAATGTTTGAGAGATGATACAGTATATGATAGGAAATATGAAACTTCTCTCCTGCTTTTATGAATCAAACAGTAAACGAGAACTACTTGCATGTAGGAGCTACATTTGTCTTTTGGATTTATCGCTTTACTGCATTGTACTTAATTTGCATAGAAGTGAGAAAATATCAGTTCAAAGGCGCTTGACATGCTGGCGCCCTGTCGCTTGCTGCTGTCGCTGGAATCATGGCTCCATTTTGCACACGCACATAGAAAATGAAGGGTCCCATGTCACTTAGTCACATGGTGGTGTGAATGCAGGTTTATGTAGGTGCTCCTTTTTGAATGTTCTCTCTTATCTCTTCACACAGACAAACATTTGAGAAACACAGAAGTTGTTTTTTTTTTTTTTTTTTTTTAAAAACTGCAGAATCCATAACATCCCGACAAAAACAGTCTTGTTACGCTGGCAAAGGTCTAAATGATCCAATTAAGTAAAATATATTTAGTCCAAAACACATTATTACATCAATAAATACCCATGGACTATTGCTGAGTCATTTCAAATTATAGGCATAATCTTTCACATTTTCTCTGTTATAACTCCGGTTCACTTTCAGCCCTTCAATTTAAAAGTCCATGCGTAAAGACGCCTTACGAGTGGCAAGTGTTTCGTTTCAGAAACTTTTTTACATAGTCTGTATTTTTTGCTTGTAATTTATTTAGTTATTATTTACTTGAAGGGAAAAAACCCAAGGCCATAACTTAGCATTTTTCAGAAATACTTTAAATATACATATATATTTGTTTTAATTTATTTTAATATTTTTCTTTATAAATAAGAAGTGTGTGTTGTTCAATTATGGCATATTTTTGTTTTGCATGCTTGTAATTTTTTTTGTTTTTTTTTTTATTTTTATACCTTTTTTTTTATACCTGTGGGAAAAAAAAAACCTTGAAACACTTTGTAATACTTGAAGTATACAGAATGGCATTGTTTTTTTTTTTTTTAATACATTTTATATTGATATTTAACTTTGTTAATAAAATTGTGTGTTGTTCAATTAGCATGTTTTTGTGTTTTGCTTTGGTACTGAAAGTGGTACCGAGTACCGTGGAATTTAACTGGCATTGGTACCGACTACTGAAATTTTGGTACCGTGACAACCGTAGCCTGGGCTTTTTCCAGTTGTGCAGTTCCAGTGAGCCTGTGCCCAGTGTAACCTCAATGTAATACCTCAGAGTAACCCTGTTCTTTGTTGACAGGAGTTGATCTTGATGTGTCACAGTACATCTGCCTCACGGTTCGACGTATTGTGCAAACTGAGATGCTTTTCTGCTCACCACCATTGTAAGGGAGTTGTTATTTCAGTTATCATAGCCTTTCTGTCAGCTTGAATATTGTTTGGCCATTCTCCTCTGACCTCTCATCAACAAGACATTTCCACCTGCAAAAATACCACTGGATATGTATTGTTTTGGTTTTTTTTTGCACCATTCTGTTTAAACTTTAGAGACTGGTGTGCGAAAATTGCAGGAGATCATCAGTTTTTGAAATACTCCAACCAAATTCAACTTCTAGTGATTAACAGACTTTGTTAACACGGACCTTGTTATCATGGTTTTCGATTAAGAACAAAGCAGAAGGAAATGAAACCAGAGCTCCTATGGGATTTGTTTATTGTGGCCTTTGTTAATCCTCTGGTGTGCTAGTGACTGTGTGTATGTGCGAGTCCATGTTCTTCCATTGTTTGAGGGAGATTTGCTGTATGATTACCTTGTTCTTTAAATGACTCTGTAGTATCGCAGGTTTCATACACTTTAACGCAATCAAAGCTGTTGTTCAGACAATATTTTAAAATGAACTAAACATTTTATGTAAGCAGGATGTATATTTACAGCACAGTATCTCATGTCTGGGTGAGAGAAAAAGAAAAAAAAAAAATCATGGGTAAGGGAAAAGGGTAAAGGCCTCTTGGCTCCAGTACAATACAAAGCGTTTAACTCTTTCGGTAAGCCATCTAGAACAGAGAGCTAGAGCTCCAGTGTTCTGCTGAGATTAATAATTCGCTCTTCTTGTTCATTTCAATGGAGGAAGAGCTGCCAATGCAGTACACTCCAAATTTCAACCTGCAATCTTGAATAATATCTCTCTTTCACCTCTCGCTGTTTTTCCAAGATGGAGCATTTCAATTTCCAGCAGGCTCCGGAAGATAGTATGAAACCCTTAATCATTTTATCTTTAATCTCCTAATCTATCTAAATTTACTGGTTATATAAATAACCGAAATGATCTGGCAATATCTGAAGCCTTGGCTCTATTAGCTCTGTCACTCCCAGTCCTCAGTGAATCTTGATTTAATCTATATTAAAATAGTTTAACCTGACCAAAAGAGATTATAATATTATAATATAATCTCTATAGTGTAATAGTCTGCTGGAATACAGCAATACTCAGAGTAAATAGCCTCCATAAAGCTGCCACATTAAGAAAAATATGACCCTATTTCTCTCTCTATCTTTCTCTCTCCTCCCTTGTTCTCTGTCTCTGTGAGCTCCGTATGATGTTGATACGGGGGAAAGAAATGTCCATGTTGCATATATCATAAGATCAAGCCTGATATCAGTGATATTTTATTGTAACTGGTTTTAATTATTATGTAACGCTGGTGTGTAAAACCTAAAACTGAGAAAGATATAGTGCTAGTCCACCTCTTTGTTGTTATGTGTTGCTGGAGGACGCCGCATAAAAGCAGCCATTTTACTGGATCTATGTTTACACCGACTCGTGCTCTTTATCTGTTTTGACCAAGTCCAGAACATTTATGTTTCATGCAGAGTCCCTATGACATTCTGCAGTGTTTAAAAAAAGCACATACGGGTTTTGTAGAATGGAAGATGCCCAGCGCAGTTTTATGGCCAGCATGATGCACTGTCTGGCCGCAGATGAGGAGGTGCGCAGCTGCTGTAGTAATCCTCCTGTAATAACTAGCTCATACTACAGCCAGTCAGACATGTGCTGCTACACACGTCTGGAGTTTAATCATCACCTAGTCACCACAGGCTTGAGCAAACCTGGAAATTAGGCAACTTTTTTTTTTTTTTTTTTTGGCCTTCATTTTACAATTTTATATTCACAACTTTCTGAACTGTGGTATTTGCCATAAAATGATATACTGTACTGTGTTCTGAGGTCTGCCTTAATGTGAATTTAGAACTCAATCCAGAATATGAACATAAGAACGAGAAGGCACAAGCCTTTCTTTCCCACCACGCATCAGGAAGGAGGAAACTAGAAAGGGAGAAATCCGTGTCCTTGCTCTATCAGAGCCTTTCACAGACTGCTCCATCAATTATTTACCTTTCATCTGGACACAAAGAGCAGGAGAAATGGCATAGCCTGAATGTAAAAGAGAAAGGTCAGCACATCTGCTCCGATGTGTGCACAGTACTCACGCAGAGGGGATACGGAGCCATCCGCAATGTCACACATGCAAGTTTGTCTCTCGGCACTCAGGAGATTCGAGCCCTGCCATGAACCTGGCAGAACCATATGTCAAATCAATATTGGATGGCACTGCCTCAGACTGAGAATGGTGATAGCATTGTGGATGTTATTTGATGTTTTTTTTTATTCCTCCCATCCATTTCTCCGGGCATAAAATACTGTGGCTGAAAGGTCAGATGCATTGGGTGGGGCTTGTCTTCATGAATTCTGCCTTGGAGGGATGTGGATAGTGTGGTTGTCATAAGTAGTCATGTAGTGCTGTCATGTCTGTTTAGGCGCTGATGCAATGTTGATCACTGTCTTATTTCTGCTATTGGTATGTCAGAGATGGAAACCTATAGGACCTCTGTGCACTCACTCTGTCACTATTGTATTTCTTCTGTAGAAGTCCATCTTTACATATTTGTCATCGTTTCCATGTGTCATTAATCTGTTAGCTCTAAAATGCATGATGAAAGCTGCCTGTGCCTAACAGATACCCTCATATGTCCCTTTTTTTTTTTCTGTCCAGCCCTGCTATCCAGCTTTCCAGATGGGGTGCAGATGCTGTAGCATGATAAAAAGGTAAGAATGAAGAAACAAACAGAATTACTGATCCTCACTCCAGCCAAGTGACAAAAGCTCGCTGTGCCCTGCTGGAGTTTATAAATGTCAAGTCTGTCAGAGAGTCGAGTGGAGGAAGAAAAGGCTTTGAAAAGCTGTTATTACTCTAAATATTGGTTGTTGTCAGCCAACAAATCTGCCATGCTAAAGGGATCAGAATAGATACCGCATTGCCTTTTACTTTCTTTCTGTATTTATCTTGGAGGATCTGGCAGGAAGAAAGAAAAGAACAGTGTTGTAAAGACTTCATCTAAAGCACAAACATGACTGCTGAATATCACTGGCACTGTTAATGCGCTTTAAAATATTATCAAGAGCAAACCAGATGGTGATGTCTCTGTGAAGAAAGAAAATATGTTATGAAAGACACCTGTGCTAAAAGGGAAATTGCAACTTTAAACTCAAAGCATAACAAGCTACGTTTAACTCTTTCATCCAGGCTAAATGGTCAGGTAGTGTATTATCTGTGATTGTAGCCAGGCTAAATGGTCAGGTAGTGTGTTCCTGGTGAATGTAGCCAGGCTAAATGGTCAGGTAGTGTATTATCTGTGAATGTAGCCAGGCTAAATGGTCAGGTAGTGTATTATCTGTGATTGTAGCCAGGCTAAATGGTCAGGTAGTGTATTATCTGTGATTGTAGCCAGGCTAAATGGTCAGGTAGTGTGTTCCTGGTGAATGTAGCCAGGCTAAATGGTCAGGTAGTGTATTATCTCTGAATGTAGCCAGGCTAAATGGTCAGGTAGTGTATTATCTGTGAATATAGCCAGTCTAAACACTTACAGTGGAGGAAAAAAGTTTTTGATCCCCTGCTGATTTTGTACGTTTGCCCACTGACAAAGAAATGATCAGTCTATAATTTTAATGGTAGGTGTATTTTAACAGTGAGAGACAGAATAACAACAAAAAAATCCAGAAAAACACATTTCAAAAAAGTTATAAATTGATTTGCATTTTAATGAGGGAAATAAGTATTTGACCCCTTCGACTTAGTACTTGGTGGCAAAACCCTTGTTGACAATCACAGAGGTCAGATGTTTCTTGTAGTTGGCCACCAGGTTTGCACACATCTCAGGAGGGATTTTGTCCCACTCCTCTTTGCAGATCCTCTCCAAGTCATTAAGGTCATTTTCAATGCCCTGGCTGAGGGAAGGAGGTTCTCATGCAAGATTTGACGGTACATGGCCCCATCCATCGTCCCTTCGGATGTGGTGCAGTTGTCCTGTCCCCTTAGCAGAAAAACACCCCCAAAGCATAATGTTCCCACCTCCATGTTTGACGGTGGGGATGGTGTTATGACTTGGGGTCATAGGCAGCATTCCTCCTCCTCCAAACACGGCGAGTTGAGTTGATGCCAAAGAGATCTGACCACACCTGACCACAACACTTTCACCCAGTTCTCCTCTGAATCATTCAGGCAAACTTCAGACGGGCCTGTAGATGTGCTTTCTTGAGCAGGGGGACCTTGCGGGCGCTGCAGGATTTCAGTCCTTCACGGTGTAGTGTGTTACCAATTGTTTTCTTGGTGACTATGGTTCCAGCTGCCTTAAGATCATTAACAAGAGCCTCCCGTGTAGTTCTGGGCTGATTCCTCACCGTTCTCATGATCATTGAAACTCCACGAGGTGAGATCTTGCATGGAGCCCCAGACCGAGGGAGATTGACAGTTTCTTCCATTTGCGAATAATCGCACCAACTGTTGTCACCTTCTCACCAAACTGCTTGGCGATGGTCTTGTAGCCCATTCCAGCCCTGTGTAGGTCTACAATCTTGTCCCTGACATCCTTGGACAGCTCTTTGGTCTTGGCCATGGTGGAGAGTTTGGAATCTGATTGATTGATTGCTTCTGTGGACAGGTGTCTTTTTACAGGTAACAAACTGAGATTAGGAGCACTCCCTTTAAGAGAGTGCTCCTAATCTCAGCTCATTACCTGTTTAAAAGACACCTGGGAGCCAGAAATCTTGCTGATTGATAGGGGATCAAATACTTATTCCCCTCATTAAAATGCAAATCAATTTATAACTTTTTTGAAATGCGTTTTTCTGGATTTTTTTTTGTTGTTATTCTGTCTCTCACTGTTAAAATACACCTACCATTAAAATTATAGACTGATCATTTCTTTGTCAGTGGGCAAACGCACAAAATCAGCAGGGGATCAAATACTTTTTTCCCTCACTGTAGGTAATGTGTTCCTGGTGAATGTAGCCAGGCTAAATGGTCAGGTAGTGTATTATCTGTGAATATAGCCAGGCTAAGAGGTCAGCAAGAGTGTTTCCCAGTAGCCGCCAATGATAATGGCCTCTATTGTGCTTTATCCTGTTAAATTGTTACTGCTATAAATTTGATAATTTTGCTGGTTATGGTACAGATTCAGTGGAAGGTGTACATAATGCCCAGTGTCATACTTCTGGGCTTAGCTTGAGCTGGTCAAATGGATTGCCTCATGCAAATACCATACAAACGTGACCAAACACACAAACTTTGTTCCACTTTTTTGTTTAAACTCGTTCCTCTAAGACATTCACATTAAATGCCTCTTTGGTCTTTCAAAATATTTCCTACACTGTGAGGACTTTATTGTTTTGGGTTATGACCATTACAATATCTGTGGGTTTGTGCAGGTTCTGTAAATCCCTATAAGCTAAAACAGGGTTTACTCTTGTGTGCTGTATGGAACTCATATTCTGCCTTATTCTGCTCTATCACAGTTACAAACGAAACTGAAAAGCAGGCATGGCTAATTATCCTGACGGCTCTGACACCTCATATAAATGCCATTATTGTCTTGTCATCAGGTTCTTAAAGGGAAACTTTGGCTCTTTATAATGCTTAACATGCTTTTGGCCAATACCTCATGTATTTCTGTACAACAAACAGAAGTTCATGTTGGCCTTGTATTTTCAAAACAGACATTTGCAGGTGGCTGCACTGGATTCACTTCAAGACTAAAAGGAAATTGACATTTGTAAACTGACATTAAAAAAACGACTGACATGAAATTATGTTCATGTAAGGCTAGTGCAGATGCACATTTAAACCTGTCAGTCAACTGAGTAAACTGGAAAATCTGCAAGCTTATAGAAGCACACCTCAGCTCAGCATGCTATATCTGTGCAGAATAATTATACTTGATGGATCCAGCATAAGAGAATATATATTAATGACATGTATTATAGCTCAGGTTGTGACATAAAGGACTACAGAAAGAAACATAAATGTAAAAATAAACAACTACGCATGAATGCATATGCATGAAGATCGACAGATTGACATCAGCCAAGTTTGGTGTCTTCACCACTGGCTTGCTGTGTCTAGCTCTGGGGAGTAATCTGTCTCCTTCTCCCTCTGTATCCCCGGGTGGTTTTGTGGGCTTTCTGTTGGTGGAGGGTGTGAAGGGCAGAAAGAGCTTTGCAGGAAATGTTACAGCTCTTATCACGATCCATAAATACACCCGGCTCCTTTCTGCAACACGCACACACGCACACACACGCGCACGCACGCACACACACATACACACACACACAAAACCACACAGTTCCTCATTTCTCAGGCTCTCACCTGCCTGCTAACAGGTGGGAAACTGTGCTGCTCATGCATGTGGGTTGTTTTGTGTCCCTTACAGGTTAAAAAAATGTTGTTAGGCTTCTGAAAGCGATCCACCATTATGAAATGTGCTAATGAGGAAAAGAGAGAGGTAGTCACAGAGCAGAGCACAATAGTGGACTCACTGCAGAGGGCATTACTGCGTCAGTGACTGTGTTTGCGTACCCAATGCAAATTTAGTGTGCAGTCAAATCGACTGGCTTGACTTATCAGGTTGTAAGAAAAAAAAAAGAAGCAAATAGGCAAGCTTTTGTTTGGAGCACTAAGGGTTTGTCAGGGTCTCTTTTTCTTCCTCGATACAATGATTATTTCTGAATATCACTTTACATTACAGCTCATACTTGTCCAGAAAGAACACTTTATCTTATTTGTATAATGCAGTTTGCAATTTTTTATTTTGCTGCATTGTGTTCTTTATCCATCTCTCTGATTCTTTTGTAGTTACATCTATGACCCTACAGACCCTGTGGACGTCAGTGGGCTGAAGCAAGATCCTTCCACGAATTCCTTAGTCTCTTCCTACCAATGTCACAATCAGTTAGATGATGGGAAAAAACAAGGCTTTCAAAATTTGGGCTACACCAGCAACAGCAACCTCAGCAAATCCGACATTGAGAACAATCACATAAACCAGGCTAGATCGAACATACCCCAGGCAGCAGGGGGCAAATCTAGTCTCTATATTTTGCAGCCAGATCTAGGGGTCTCGCCAACACTTCCTAGTACTCCGCCCTTATGCCCCGTTTCACCACTGGGGACAGAACCTGGGAAACAAACAGAAAGGTTCAGAGACTCAGGCCTAGGAAATGGGTCTGATGGCTACTTGTGCAGAACGGACCAGGAAGAGGAAGGAAGACGGGGAGCAGGGGACACAGCAGACGAGGAGAGCGTCATATCAGTGGACATCCATACTAGCAGCACCAGCCTCTCCTCAGCCGACACCAAGCTTGTGATAGACGAAGATTCGTCATTCTCCCGGAAAGCGGGATCGAAGGAAAAAGACACAGAGGACACTGCGAGTGTCACAGACTCTATGGTGGCAGAAGCACTCGCTGCCTTGGAGGCAGCCACTGCAGGGGAGGAGTATGAGTAAGAACTGGAGCTCACCGCCTGGACCTGACATGAACGAACACCATATATGGCCAAAAAAGGATTTTTTTCCCCCTTATATACATTTCATTCAAGTCTTCATGAAGGATTTTTTTAAATGAAGTTTTAGACAGACTCCTATTTGTTTACAGGTCATACTGTATATAAACAGAATATATAATATGGATATGTTCTGCCAAGCATATTGGTAGCATGGAGTGTATGGGCTGTTACTTTCTGAACCTTTCTCTGTGCCTTTTTATAGTCTATGCAAGTCTGTGATGAGCATTTAATTATTTTGTTTAGTTGACAATATGCAATATTCCCCCTAACTTCATGATGATACTATAAGCCTGGGAAGGCAGAGACACAGTTGTAGCAAGTGACCATGCAAATGTCCAATGGGCTCATAAGTCATAGAAAAAAGACACCGTTGTTCTTCCTTCCCAAAATGTGAACACTTTTCAGGGGAACCGGGGCTTTGACCAGGTCCACCCTCATGGGGAGAGCTTTATTCTTGAAATTTAAACTGATAAACCCAACACTGTAAACATGTCGCTGTTGTCTTATTTTGGTCTTAATTGATCAGTTTATAAAGTTTTTTTTTTTTTTTTAAACTTATTATTAAATTTCTAATCAGGCTGATGTTAAGCACATCATCCACTCATCAACATTTTAGTCTTGATTAGATCTTGATTCCACGAACGTGTAAAGAAAGCTTCTGTTGACTTGGAGTTGAAGTGAACATCTGACTGACATTCACCATTAATACTAGTTAGCCCTGCCTCTCGAGTTACTTCAGTAGCTGTAAGAAAACCACTGAGAGGACCCTCTCTTGAAAATAGGAGAGTGGGTTCACGTTTGAAATGCTGGGAAAACCGTAGCAGTCAGGCGCGGACTGGCCATTGGGAAGTCCGGGAATTTTCCCGGTGGGCCGGTCTTTTTTCCAAACCCCGGCATTATACAGCCTATATACAGATATTCAATAGGTCATCTTAGCTGCAGCGACACAGTTTCATCGTTTTACATATTACAAACACAAATAATACAAATTAGCAGATTGTTTTTTGTCTTTTTTTTTTTTTTCCAATGAATGATTTGTTGATCGAGAAACATGTCAGTTCGAATTTAGTGTATCAAATTCACGGGCTGCTTTTTGTTGCCAGTCCGTCCCTGGTATCAGTTTCCACATCCCTGTACTGCAGGAAGTTATATGCTGAGAAATGACCTACATTTCATGCAGACTTTTCATAAAGATTATTATTATAGTGCTAACTGCTGTAACGTTATTTATGCAGTTGACGTAGTTGGGGCCAATGATGGAAGTTGACCTAAAAAAAAAAAAAAAAAAACAACTCAGTTGTGAAACTATGGTTAACTAAATGAGGCTCAAGATTTGCATTTCCACAAAACTATGAAGAAGAAGCACAGTAAAACACTTTTCTCAACCTAGCAGGTACATGTGATCTTACATTATCAGCCATATTATTTTTTTTTTTTTTCAAATGCTACTTTTGTAAGCTTTTTTGTTTATGAAAGTTAAACTTTCAGTAGCGAAGGATTCTGAAAGTGTGGACTATGTATATGTTATAGTACAGCCAAAACTATTTTCTTTTGCAAAATGTATATATGTAAATGTTTCATCTATGATATTTATTGCCTTTCAAGATGAGATCAATACAGATGTGTATTTTAAAACGATTTTTGTCCATTTCGAAATCTGATCCACTTATTTAATAATAAAGCACAATGCCTGTGATCATAACTGGTATTGTTAGTGATCTAGTAATATTTCTAAGGAAGGTGCCTTCTTGCAAAAGTCTTCCAGACAGCAATAGACCCAAGACACTCCAACTGTACATGAGCATGCTTTCTCCTCATGAGCAATGCTACAAAAATAAGAACTATGGGTATTTTTACTGGCCACTATGATGATGCACAATCAATTTTTCATATTTGATTAATGTATAATTAATTAATCTATTGATTTTTATGAAACGGCAAAAATATTTATTTAAAAATATTTCTTTGCAACATTATAATCAGTTAATACTACTACAGAACTCTTGACTAGGCTCAATTAAATAACAGGTTACTAACCGCAATACAACATTACTGACAATTATATAATCAGTTGCAGCATGGCCCTGATTTGTTTCATTCTGACCAGAGTTCAAAATAAAGGCAAAGTAATTATCCGCTGTCTGTCTCGCTAACTGAAACACTCACTTTGCTTGCCATGTTTGTATGAGGCGAATCATTTCCATCCAATGTTTTTAGTCTAAGTCAAGTGGTGTATCGCAGCACAGCGTGCTTCAGAACACAGTCCAACCAATCGATAATGAAATTCATTGCCAACTATTTTTATTATCGATTTTGTCGATTAGTTGCTGCCATCCTGTTCTGCTTTTTTCTTCTCTTTCAGCACAAACTGGAGACACAAGTGAAAAACATTTGCTCTGTTGTGTAAGACTTAAGTACACGAAAATTGTATCTTAAGGAATCTTCAGAATCAGAATAAATAGTTAATACAATACAATACAAATATATATTTGAAAAAGAACATGTCCATTACTAGAAAAGTAAGACCCTGCACAGATGGGGAATATTAAAAGCAATCCATTAAAAGACTTGGTGTATTTTTATAGCCATACGTCAGTAATTGCGCAGGTGTACTATAAGGCGCTCTTTAGATGTGTCTCCACCCTTGTAGTTCAATGAGGGAGCAGGTTAATAATTCACAGATCCAAAAATACCAAGGCCTAATAATACATTACACCCTGTTAAACATTCATGAGCTCCACATGTGCAAACTCCACACGTGCATTAATTACTCTGAAACTGAAGGAACGTCTGTCTGAAATATACTTATTTCGTGGAAATCCTACACTTCCAACATGCTCCACATGTCAACCAGGTTCTTGTTACACCAGGCAGTGTATATGCATGATGTCAACAAACAGCAAAGAGACTGACAAGAAACAGAGAGAGGAATGAAAACCATGAAATACATGTATAGATGTAAAAAAAAAAAAAAAATATTGAAGCATGTGGTTAAGCATTCTCTTCCAATTCATACAGGCTGAGTGGACCATGCTCTCAGAAGAACTGAAATAAGGAATTAATGGAGTGGCGAGGGAAATGCATTTTGTGTTTGAGTTTTGAGAGGGAGTCCGTTTCCAAGGTCATCAGTACCACTCTGGTGACCTATTAACACACACCCGTTAGATATTACCCACAATGCTCAGTCGATTAACCTGCTGGACCGGCATTACAGGTGCTTAAGGAGAAAATTACATTTAAAAAGAACTGCTCTCTTGTGTGACAAATTATGGAAGCGCTTGGGTTTAATGGAAAAGAAAGATCACGAACACGTAGCTTTTAATTTAGCACATTTTAATGTAGATACAAACTGTAGGTACAAAAACATAATTAAAACAATAGTTGTTCTATAACACAGCCTTTTTTTTTTTTTTTAATCTAATGCAAAACATTTATTTGACTTCCGATATTCCTTTACATTTTAGACACATTTGGTTTAGAACATTGATTCCTAAATACACAAGTCGAATTCATTTTGGTTCAATTCAGTCTTTGAATTTCTTCAAGAAGAACTTCACCTAAAAAAAAAAAATCCTAAAAGAATGAGGTAGCAGGGACTAGCTAACATGATTTCATTTGAAAAGGTGCTTAAATAGTCAATCACTCTTTATTAGGAACATTTTGGGGTTTTGGAAGAAGCATTACCTGAACGGAGACTGAAACGCCAGGTTTGGCATAGAACATCTGGATTAAATGTATTCTGAAATATTCTCCTTATGTTACATAAATACACTTTAATAATAATATGCAATTAGATGGCACTCTTTTTTTTTTTTCTTGCAAGCCAAAATAAAACTTAGTAACTGTAATTACGGTCATCGGTTATCTGTGAGAAAAGTAGTGAGATGGTTGCTGTAGATACACAAAGCCCCAAAACTTATTACCGTTTTATTATTTTGGGGAACATTTTAACAAAAGTACACTTAAAATTCACACACCGTTCACCAATTCTTCCAACACACACACACACACACACACACACACACACACACACACACACACACACACACACACACACACACACACACACACATCCTCAGTTTCCTCATACAATTCATATAATGAAAGTATTGGCAAATGTGGTTTGGCTAAACTGTACTGAATCTAGATTCCCAGCATCTCAAAGAGCCTTTCTCCAATACAGGAGCTATTTTTAGGCCATTCTGATGTGATACATTTTTTTTTAAAAAAAAAAAACATTAACTACTGGTTAAGTATGAAACAGGAAACAACATGAGAGTCGAGAAATAGTATACTAGTATTATTGTATTCATTATGTATTTGTATTAGATTATAGCACAGTGCTTTTTATTCTTTGAGGTAACCAGCCAGGTACATACAATGTGAATAAACCATGCAGTTTGGGTGATCAGGTGCAACATTTTCCTAAAGCACTACTGATCTAGTGAATTGTGGTTATATTTTACAGAGAAGCTCCCCATATCATTTTCTAGAATTTCTGTCCCTTTTTTCTTTTTAGGTTTTAGCAGGATTTGTTTATTTGCATCACTATATACTATTGCATATGGCTTCAAGAAGTATAGCGCACTAACGGTGGTGTTTTATACCAGCATGGCGACTACATTATGAAACTACCTAGATCCTAAACCGAAGACATTAGCTAAAGTTACATTAAACATCAAGCCGATCTGGTTAAAGGCACAAAGGGTTTGGCAAAGCAATATAAAACCAACAACAAACAGTAAGCCATCTGGTGGACAGGTGGAACAGGGTCAAACAAGGTGATGCATTCAGACATGTGCTTTGTTAAATTTGTACCCAAGGTGGTTTTATAGTTCTCTGTAGTGTTCAAACTAAAAAAAAAAAAATAAAAAAAAAAAGTGCACTTAAAATTACTCCCTGCTTCTTGGAAGTAGTAGACTGAGTCACATGACCTTAGTTCACATAGCCATTCTGGAGTCTACAATGTAATGTGAGCGTATGTTTGACTAGATTAACCATTGATACGCTTGCAGCCATTAAAATGTACAAAATGACTCCGTGTGTGGTTAATGATGCAGTGTGTTTATAAAGGGAGGACTGACATGGTGATGGAATAACTGGTGCCCGTTCCTCCTCCCTTCCCAGATACACAAACAAACCCCAGCGGCAAGAGCGTGGAGTCTAATACTGAATAAGTTCGAATTAAAAGGCCTAGTCACTTTGCTTCTTTCTTTTACCTCCATCTTGTCTTTGGGGCCTTGGGAGTTACTTCCTCCCTCTCTGCTGTGGTTGGTTTTAAAACATGTTTAAAATTTTCTCCTGTCTATACTTGAACAGACATTGCTCCTTCCAGACCATCACTTTTTATCATCAGACTCTGCCTAAGGAGAGAAAAATAGCAAATGATTAAACTCAGTTACACATATTAGAGTATATCTGTTACGCATACAGATAATCCAGCATGGCCTCACAAAATCTCAATTCAAATATGAGTCAAAGAACTTGCTGGTGAGCTTAGTTGAAATTAGCTGACTGACTAATCTAATACTGGGCAGTAGTGTCAGAACAAATAGTACAGTTAGTAGTTTAAATACATTTCCCAGCAGTGAGGAGAAAGCATGCCTACTTTTTGAATCAATAGCCTATAAGAAGCGAAACTGCAAACCCCATTTCCAGAAAAGTTGTGATATTTTCTAAAATGCAATAAAAACAAGAATGTGATTTTTAATTCTCTTGAACCTTTAGTTAACTGACAAAAAGTACAAAGAAATTACTTCCAATTCCAGTTTTCATTGACACCTTAAATGTATTTTGTAAATTTGATGCCTGCAACACACTCAAAAACAAAAAAAAAAAACAAAAAAAAAAAAAAAAAAAAAAAAAAATTGGGAACGAGGCAGGTTTATCAGTGTGCTACATTACCTTTCCTTTTAATTACACTTTTTAATCATTAGGGAACTGAGGATACTCATTGTTACAGTTTTGCAAGTGGAATTTCTGCCCATTCTTGCTTGATACAAGACTTCAGCTGCTCAACAGTCCTTGGTCGCCATTGTCTGATTCTCCTCTTCATGACGCACCATACATTTTCAATAGGAGACAGATCTGGACTGCTGGTCAAGCACACGGACCCTGTGTCTACGAAGCCACACTGTTGTAGCACATGCAGAATGAGGCCTGGCATTGTCTTGCTGAAATAACCATGGACTTCCTGGGAAAAGACATTGCCTTGATGGCTGCATATGTCTCTCTAAAATCCCAATATACGCCTCGGTGTCAATGGTACTTTCACACATACAGTGGGTATAGAAAAGAATCAACCCCCCACCACCTCAAAATAATCACATCTTGTTGTTTTTCAGCCTGAAATGAAGACGGACACAGTTTTTGTTTTATCCAGCTGTATTTACTCAGTGCAACTTATAACATCCAAGTGAAAGATATAACACCAACATGTCAGATTTTTTTTTTTTTTTAATTAAAAAACAGAATCAGTGAGTTGGAAAAAGGATCACGCCCCGATTTTGTTGAACCACCTTTTGCTTTAATTACAGCCTTTAGTCTGTTGGGATATGTCTTTAAGTACTAACTTTGCAAATCTAGACTTTGCAATATTTGCCCACTCTTCTTTGCAGAACTGCTCAAGTTCAGTTAAATTTGATGGTGACTGTTTGTGGACTGCAGTCTTCAAGTCATTCCACAGATTTTCAATGGGGTTCATTCACATTCACCTTTTTCTCCTTCAACCACTGTGTGGTCAGTTTTGCTATGTGCTTTGGGTCATTGTCATGTTGGAAGGTAAACCTTCTTCCCACTGACAACTTTCTGGCAGAGGGCAGCAGATTTTCCTCAAGAATATGACAGTATTTTGCCCCATCCATTTTCCTTGTTCCAAATACCTTCCACTTCTTAATAATAGACTTCACTGTGCTTCTGGGCATTGATGAAGTCTTTGAAATTTTTTTGCATCCATCTCCTGACTTGTGCCTGTCCACAACTTTATCCAGGAGATCTTTTGACAGTGCCTTGCCACCCATAGTTGATTGTTTGCTTCAGTTGCACTACAAAATGCTCCAGGGAAGCTCTTTTCATGCTGAGCTAATCAAAATGACCACAGCTGATCACAGTTGAAAGTCAAATGGCTTTGTGTGCCATTGAGAAGGTGATTAGCTACACCTTATTGAGTTTACAAGTCAGGAGTCAAGTTAGGTTAGGAGGGGGGGTGATCCTTTTTCCAACTCAGTGATTCTGGTTGGGGGTTTTTTTGTTTGTTTTTCTGACATGTTGGTGTTATATCTTTCCCTTGGATGTTATACGTTGCACTGAGTAAAGATGCTGGGCTACTGATTGGAAGGTCCCGAGTTCAAATCCCAGCACCGCCAAGCTGTCACTGTTGGGCCCTTGAGCAAGGCCCTCAACCCTCAAATTGCTCAGATGTATAAATGAAATTAATGTAAGTCGCTCTGGATAAGGGCGTCTGCCAAATGCCATAAATGTAAATGGATAAAAGAAAAACTGTGTCCGTCTTCATTTCAGGCTGAAAAGCAACAAAGTGTGATTATTTTAAAGGGGGGGGGGGTGATTTTTTTCTATATTCACTGTATGCAAGTCTCCCATGCAGGGGCACTGATGCACCCCATACCATGAGAGATATTGGCTTTTGCACCTTTCACCGATAACAATCTTTGGCACAAAGAACTTGACATCGGTCCCCTCCACTTGTGTTAAGTGAAAATGGTTTTCCAAAGTACTCCTGAGCGCATGTGGCTATACTTATCACAGTAGCATGATTATTTCTCAGGCAATGCCGTCTGAGGGCTCGAAGGTCAGAGAAATTCAATGGTCGTTTTCGGCCTTGCACTACACGTACTGAGATTTTCCCGGATTCCCTGAATCTTTTCACAATATTGTGTACTGTAGATGGTGAAAGACCTAAAAAAAATTTTCACTCTTATTTTGCCTCTGTCCCAACTGTTTTTTTTTTTTGAGTGTGTTGCAGGCATCAAATTCAGATTTTGTTTATACTGGCAAAATACAATCAAGTTGGTCAGTGAAAACATTAAACAACATTTCGTTGTACTTTTGTCAGTTAAGTAAAGGTTCAAGAGAATGTTTTTGGAAAATATTCCAACTTTTCCAGAAATGGTGTTTGTACTAATCAATAAGGCTGCAACAACTAATAGACCACGTCTATAAAATCCAATAATAAAAATAATTGGCAACGAATTTCATTACAGATTAGCTGGACTGTGTTATGAAGCATGATGTGGTGAACTACTATCCCTTTGGGCTACATATTGTGGTAGTACATTTTTTAAATTAATTATTAGCTAATAGAAATCCAACTGAAAATTTATACATGACTGGGCTGTTCCTAATTAATTACTTGACTGATTGGTTAATTAATTAATTAGACATTAGACCAAGTCTCATGTGTATGGTGTTGGTGGTAAAACAAAGAGGCAGATACAAAAACAAAACCAAGGGCAGTGGTGATGCCCCGCAGTGATTCCCTGCAGTTTTCTCTATAGCAACCCTCTCTGAATGCGTGTCTGTGTGTACTGTGTGGTTTATTAGTTTGTAGTGTGTTCTTAGCGGAGCTCACCTTAGGCTGTGCATCTGTGCTGCTGTTCAGTGGAGCTGCCTCGGTCTTTACCGGAGTGGCAGGGACACTGCCGTTAGGCTCGGTGATCAGCAGGCTGTGTCTTTCCCGGGCTGGCCGTGGGTCAGTTTTAGTCACGCGGAACCTGAAATTGTACTCAATCTGTCAAGTCTGCCGTTCAGCACACTGTAGACATACATTCATCTCTGTTTGCACACAACACGAATACTAACTACCCACACAAACATTCATCCAGGAATTAATTAAATAAATCGGGAAATTAATTTAAATCTACCCACAAATGCACATGGGTTAGGGTGACCCTGATATAAACTCTCATTTATCACAATGGATGAAGGAGGAAATGCTCGATTAGCATTCAAAACACAGAATCCCCTTCCTAGAGCACACAAGAATGAGCGATGCCCTGGACTAGTCACATACGCACAGACACATACAGAGACGCAGACGCACACCCACACAACATAAATGATCTAAAGTAATCATTAAATGTGCACACACGCACACACCAAAATGTCAACGTGTCCGTCAGTACGTTGTAACAAACACACAGGTACCTGCTTAGAATATTTGCATGTGTCTGTAGGTACGTGCAGGACCAGATGACGCACACCAGGAACAGAAATCAAGAAAATCAATGAACTTCCTTGTTCAGGTGAGCACAACCTCAGCATACACACTCATCCATCTAAAGGCTGCTTTACACTGTGCGATTTTGGTCATGATAATGCTGTCACAGAATAGAATCGCAAATTGTTAAAGAATTCCTTGAATGGTCCGGGGGGGGGTGGCTATAACGACTGTATAATGCCGATATCATGATAAACCACGTCACAGTACACTTTCTGAGATGTTATGGGTATCAACATCCATAGAGAGAATACTTGAATACAACCACACCACTGGTTACTTTCCCAGTCACACACAGTCGAACACACACCTTCCGACTGCCAGCACGGTGACCTCTCCAGCATGTGCACGGCGCTCCACTTTCCTGTTCGAGCCACGCCGCATGAGAGGCCATTTCTTATGACTGCAGCGGTGACACGTGTTGTTGTGCCCCATCACTCCTCCGATGGTGTGAAGGTGGTTACAGGTGTGTTTGGCTGCTGCGGCAGGAGCTCCGGGTGACACAGGGCTCACAGGGGCCGCAGAAGCTGGTGTGGTAGGTGTTACGGGAGCGCTAGAAACAGACAAAACGTCAAACAAACAGTAAGAGACTAGACCGAGAAAAGACATTATGAGAAACATCTTAAGAACCTGAGATTGTATTTGTTTTGCTTCAGTTTTTTTTTTTTTTTTTTAAAAATTGATGACACATATTAGTGTGTTACTGCTAGTAATATTTCTTTACTATATTGTCATTTTATACTTTTTTTTTTCCCGACAGACTATAAGCAACAATTTTCTGACCAAAACCAAGTTTTCTAGCATCACTGAACAACTGATTAAAACATTTTCCTGCCAAACGTATTGTTTACATAATATGTTCGAATTATCAGTAAGCGCTTTATCCTGGTATTGGATCCAGAGCCTGTGCCAGGAACACTGGGTGTGACACCCTGGATGGGACACCATTCAAGTCCAGGGCACCATGCACACACTCATTCACACCTACAGCCAATTTAGCATAGTCAGTCCACCTAATGTGATGCATTTTGGAGGTGGGAGGAATGCAGATGTAACCTACACGAACAAGGGAGAACATGTGAAATTCCCGAGTCCCTACCCACTGTGCCTCAGTGGCAGCGTCCCATTTACCAGTTTCTGTTTCACTACGGGTCACCACTGAGGGTGTGTAATATTTCGTGTTGTAAAGGCAGCGTTAAATCGGGATAGAGACGTTATGTAAATGACCATCTGCAGGAGGGATGAGAGTGGAATAAAAGACAGGGTAGAGACATGCTTTTACAGCCTTCTTTAATTCAAACACCTACACACCAGCAGGGAGGTATGTGTCTGTCTAAAGGTTGGCATGATTTATAAAAGGAGGAACAGAAAAATTGAAAACAGATTACAGAGATATTCAAACTAACAATGATTGATTACAAGTACTTTTAGAACATAATGGCATTTAGAAACCACTTCTTTCTATGCATGTCCAGGAAAATCATGCCCTATGCCCGACTCTTTTTCCAATACGTCAATCAACTCTCACTCCAATCTTGGCCCCGCCTTGTCTAGCTAGCGTAGGCCTCTGGCTCCTCCCAGCTGCCTCTCTAAGTGTTCCTCTGGCTCTCTGCCCAACAGCCCAGTCAGGTAATGAGAGCACTCTGTCCAACGTCACTGCGCTGAATACTCACTGCTCTTCCACCCTGTCAATCATTAATTCTCTCTGACTGCTTGGACTCCTAATGAAATGTCTTCCCTCATTCCCTGTCTCCATAGCTGCCATCATTATGCCATCCTCCCCACTGCGGTGTTATTCTGATACTCCACAAGCATTCCTGGCTTCTTATCAAGCTCATCTGTTTTTTTTTTGTTTTTTTTTTTACCTTCTCTCTTTTTCACGTCTGAGATTTCTCCTCTCACACTGGGCCTGCATTCACTCCTCAAGGACGCACTGGCTCACTCTTATGCTTTGCTTATGAATGGTGTGAAGACCTTGTTTTGTGGATGAGAGGCTTTCACTAAATCTTACAACACATGGACTTATTGAAAAAAAAAAATGAGTGCATTCATAACATCAAGGCTGAAGAGCTGAATGAAAACAAACAATAACAACAAAAAAACCTTCAGGCCCACGATTTGGTGTCAGAAAGACAAGCTATACAAAGGACAGAACGGCTATTACGTGAGTGGATGATGCATCACTGAATTGCATACATCTACCCAGAAACAGTTCTGCGATATGTTTTTATTTACAACATTTTGAAAGAAAACTGAACAATCTTGAGCAATGCTACAGATCTTAAAAACCATCTTAAAAACCAAAATGCATAAAACCGCCTTTATGTATATTATCACACTGGTACAGTAAACTGTACACACTGTAAAGTAAAATATTCATATGGACACCACTCAGTGTACAAATAAATATTCACATACACTGAGTTTATAATTTACAGAGCTAGTGAAGGGGTGACAATTTATTTCAAAACCTACACTGCCACCTTGTGGTAGCAACCTTCATTCATCAAATACTAAAACCTGAAGGAGCTCAGCCGTCTAAAATCATTTGAGTTTTCTCAATACCAGACAGCTACAGGATTATTGTCTAGCTTCATGAAAATGAGTCAAAATAACAATATACACAGTAAAATAACATCCAACAAGTGATATTTTGAGATTAAATAAAAATAGTGTTAAACAGGTTTTCATAACTACAGGATTTTTTTTTTTCTGCAAAACAATCGTTTCGAATTTATGGGTGCCCTTATAGCTGATACTTGCTGAAGCCTTCTCTAAAAAGAACAGGACTAAGTTTCTTCATATGATGTCTAATAAGGTTAGAGATGCTTGTAGAGGGATCTTGTACGACTCCTACATGCAGAACATTTCAGGTTCCAGGGTTCGTGCATGTGGATCTTTAATACAGACCACATACTTTTTAATAGAGATCAAAGTTAAGGTAGCGTTCACCCAACTTAATGAGGGACCAAAGAGGCGACCAGCTGCTGGGTTGAAAAATCCTGGCATTGAACTTTGATCTCATCTGACCACAACATACAAGTCTGGTTGTAGTGCCAGTGAAACAAAGTTCAGGTGATTTTTTTTTTTTTTTCGGCACTCTCAGGAAGGGCCTCTTTCATACAATTCTTTTCAAATAGCTTATTATGGACATTGAGTGAAATAGCGGACTGTACAACATGACAACGTGGGTCAATTGTCCAATTTGATCTCTTTCTTGTCTCCCTCAACATCTTCCTCGCTGTGCAAGGTACACTATATGACCAAAAAGTTTGCTGACACCTGAACACTGCAGGCATATTTGCTTTTTGAACATCATATTCCAGAATTAGTCCCCCTATGTGGTTATAATAACCTCCACTCTTCTGGTAAGGGTTTCTACTAGATTTTAGAATATGGCTATTCCCATACTTTTTGAATCGAGTAGCCTGTATGTGAACCCATATGTTCTGGTTAAACATTGCATTCCAAAGCCATGGGCATTATTATAGAGTTGGTCCTCCCCCTCTTACTGCTCCAACAGCCTCCACACTTCTGAGAAGGATTTCCACTAAAGTTTGGAGCATGGCTGAAGAGATTTGTGCTCATTCATTCACAAGAGCATTAATGTGGTCAGGCACTGATGTTGTGTGAGGAGGCCTGGGGCTCAGTCAGCATTCTAGCTCATCCCAGAAGGGTTCAGTGGGGTTGAGGTCAGGGCTCTGTGCAGGACACTCGAGTTCTTCCACTTCAATCTTGTCAAACCATGTCTTTATGGAGCTCGTTTTGTGTACAGGGGCATTGTCATGCTGGAACAGGTTTGGGCCTCTTAGTTCCAGTGAAAGGAAATTGGAATGCTAAAGCATACATCTTATACAAGTGTGTGCTTCCAACTTTGGGGGAACAGTTTGGTGAAAACCCGCATATGACTGTGATGGTCAGGTGTCCACAAACCTTTGGCCATATAGTGCATCAATATGCCTGATGTGTCCTCTTCTCAGCAAACTTTGACATTTTTCTGAACTAATTACCCTAATTGTGCTTAATGGTACATTTAACTGCTTTTCATGTCCATTATCTGACTTGGGCAGGTCAGTAGCCATTTGTCACTTTTGTACTAAAAGCTCTTTATTCTCCATAGTGATGGACAAGATTTTACATGTGTGAATCCTCATATTTGCTTAAAGGCAACAATTGATGACTTGAAATTGTATAGGTTTATTTGAAATATTCCTGAAGGGTGTAGCAAAACATATTAATATGATTTTTATAAGAGGAAAAGTAAGTATTTTCACTAAATGTTTGTGTGCAATGGTTATTTTAAACAGTATCTTTTGCCTATTCATTTGAAGGGTGCCAATATTTCTGAAGCTCACCCTTACAGAGATCACCAGAATACATGTGTGTAGCTCCCCATGCTGAATAAATCATAAATAATAATAATAATAATAATAATAATAATAATAAATTAATAGATAGATAGATAGATAGATAGATAGATAGATAGATAGATAGATAGATAGATAAATTTTTAAAAAATTAAAAAAATGAAAAGTTTTGTAACAAATAACATATCTTACCCATCAGAGTCTATGCTGTTCTGAGTAACCATGGCCGTCAGGGCATCTGTGTTAGCTTAGGAAGGAAAGAAAGAAAGAGAGCGAGAGAGACAGAGAGAGAGAAAACTATTGAAACTGCAGACAAATAAACAATATTTGACTTTTAAAAACTGATAAGTGTGAACAATAAAGTAAGAATTGCTTCCCAAGCCTCTTCACATGCTTTTCCATAATCATACCCAGGTTATCTGTTTTTCAATCACCCATTCTCTCTTTCACTTCTGAATCCTTCTTTTATAACCTGCTTTCAACCTTCAAGGACGCCCTGGCTCATTCCTGTGCTTCGCTTTTGAATGGAGATCAAGAATAGAAAACAGTGTACTATAGACAATGCTTTCACCGATTTACACAGAACATGCAGACCTTGCTGAAGAACACCCGTGTGTGCCTGCATTCATTATGCCAAAGCTGCAATTTTGAGTAAGACATATGAACCAGGTCTGGACCTTTAAAAGAGAAACAGTTCCTGAAACCGCTGGTGATTTACTCCCAACACAGTGAAACCGGGCATTACCTGCATGTAGCGTGAGAGCACACAGCCTTGGCCATTTACATCCTGTGTACCAGATATGGGGGGGGGGGAAATACAGCCAGCCAGTTCCAACCGGTCTTGAGGTCAAAAATAACTTAGTCAATATTTTCCATTTTCCACCTTGTTTGTTGTTATTCTAATCTTGCATACATTATTCTCACCACCAGATGGTAGACAAGCGCAATGCTGGTTTGATTTGGCAGAAATGTGCATGCACATGCAAAATACCTCAGCCAAAATATACCTACCAAATTAAATATTTGCAAGAGATTCCAAACTATTGGCAAGTGGCCCATTTAAAAAAAATAAATAAATAAATAAATAAAAAGTTTGCCCGCCATTAAGCTACTCTCTACAAATTGGTGCAGCTACACACGTAGCCTTTCTTATGCATTTCTGATCATTGTGTCAACTTTCACTTACATTATCTTGATTCGGCACTAAGACCCTACCAAAAAACAATCAAACAAAAACAAACAAACAGGACTTGTGCAAGTAGTATTAGGCAAGATGTAACATTAGAATGATATACTTTTTTTTTTTTTTTTTTTTTTTTTTTGGATAAAGTGAATTTAAAAAAAAAAAAAAAAAAAAGGACAATTGAGACTGAGAAAAAGAACAGGAACCCCAAGTACTTCTCAGAAAAATACATCTTAACCATGACCAGCTCACATGAATCCTCAGAGTATGACGATAACACAGTGATTGTGCCAACAAGTCTTTCGTTTCCTTTCTGTCGGCACAGAACAACATTACTCATGCCAGTGGGAAGTTGGTGATGTATTTGCGTTTTTATGAGAGCAATGAATTTTTTAAAGTAAGCCTCCATTTGAGAAAATTGGTGTGTATCTGTTATTTGTAAAAGCAGGGAAAGACGAACATTCATCTTCCTGGAATTATGGTATTTTCAATTATTGTGGTGGTTAGAATTTTAACAAGCATGAAATCTAAGTTGCTTTCTGTTTGAGGTTTTACTGATGTACAGCAAAATGAGAGAAGCACTAAAATAGGGAGGGTAAAGTGAACAAACTCAATAGTTTAAGACATTCAGTACTCTCCAGAAAGGGAAAATTGAAAGCATTAGCACTTACTTGACCCATGCATAGGTTTCTCCCAATGCAATAAATATAGCAAATTGAGCGGCCTGATTTGGAATCACTGTCTGTAGATTTATAGTTAATTTAACGTTTTTCACAAATATAATTTTGGATGTTTTTACGCATGCAGTGGTTTCCATGAATTTGACATTTTACCCTGTTTACAGTGAATGTTTCAACTCACCAAGACGTTTTAGGCTGGGTTTACACTAAAGATTTTCGGCCTGATTTTGTAGTTGGAGACAAAAAAAATCACACATCATAAAAGAAATCTCTGGTCATGAGTTGAGACTGGCAGTCCTACAATGTGTCATAATGTGTTGTGGTCAATGGCGATCTAACAATCTGGCAGTGTCACACACACACACACACCCACAGAGTGCTCGTGGTTTTGGCTGCGTTAAGATCACCTGACGTTTGCTTACAATTCAGCTTCTACCAAACACAAAGATCAGGGACCTTGTATAATAGGCCACACCGCATCTCCCAGCTGTCACTGTTTACAAAATCTATATGACAATCATTTTTGACAATTGATCATTAATCATTTAGTCCCAAAACAAATATAACAGGGGGCTAACATTAATGGGAGAAACTCGTCGTTTTTTTTTTTTTTTTTAAACTTGTTATAAAATGAATATGAGAATATAGCCATTCAAACTTTACAGTCTGTTGTATACTGACAGTTAATGTTTACCATGCGATTACCATCAACAAGAATGTCAGCACATTTCCCCCTACTTAGAAAAGGACAGTAGACCTGTCAGACAGTAAACTCCCTCTGAACGGAGCTCTAATGGCAGCCACTGATTCTTTCAATAAATGTTTTTATAAAAACCTTTCACAAACTATTCACTCAAAAGCTATTTGTACACGAAGCTCTAAATGTGTACAATTTGTCCTTTGCAAGATGGGACAACTTAAATGTAATAATTTGTGTGTTACTTACGTAGCTGTATACACTGAAATGCCACAGTTTACACCAGATTGCACATGGATATTGCAATACAATTATCTAGAATGTTTTTTTTTTTCCCCTCTATAAATGATAATTGGCAGAATTCAGCAACTGAGTTCCTTTAGTATAAAGGGCTGGTATGCATAAGAGGAAGATTTTGGCCTTCACTGCTTTAGCGTAAAAAAAAAAAAAAATATATATATATATATATATATATATATATATATATATATATATATATATATATATATATATATATATATATATATATATACACGCTTATACTTAAGCTTAAGTATGTGAAAAATGTACAAAAATGCTTTAGCCTTAGGAGTACTCTTATACGTAAGCTTAAGAATGGGAGTAATGTATAAAAATGCTTTAGCCTTAAGAATACACTTAAATAAGCGAGTACTTACTGGCTTGGGGCTGGTAAGGGAATGACTGTCTATGTCGTGTAAGACCATACGGTTATACGAAAATAATGCACCCTGGCATGCACCACACAGTCTGTGTGTTATTCATTACATTAATAATCTCTAGCATCACTATAAGAAACAATGTGATAAATGCAGACCATTTTGGTCATGCCACATGTGGTCATCTGGCTGCTCTGTTTATTTGATCTCAAGAGCATAAAGGCACAAAATTCTACAAGCGTACTGTAAATATGAATAGACATAATCGCATAAGGTGTTGTAATGGTTTCAGGAGCGCTGGATACCGCTCAGCTGGAGTGCCGATCGCAGAATGAACAATTTCGGCAAATTAATACACCGCTGACTGTGATAAAACCAATACTGATGTCAGTTTCTCCATGTATAACAACTGATTGTATCGTTTTATGTGGAAATAAGCATCTTGATAGCACTCGTCTGTAAAATGACTGGATGCGAGTCATTTTTCGCTGCCACCATCTCATGAAAAACCATTTTCTTGTTCTGACTAGTCAGATTGAACCCAAATCTATTCATAATTAATTCATTCATTTTTCCCCATGTAAGCGTCAGATGTTGCGTACAGCCTGCTAACCGTGCACTTCTACTGGCTCATCTACAGAAACAGGATGTTGTTGGTCAATTTACGGAAATGCAACTAGGATTAATTCCTATTTCAAGTTGCTATGACAACTTTTATAAACACATTTTTTGCTTGAGGCATTTAACTAAGACTTTTTTTTTAGGTATGTCTATTATTATTATTTTTTAAGAGTGATCCTCAAAACTTTTACACATACTGGCCCGAATTTTCTGTTCTCTTCTCTGCACAGGGAAACATGTAGGAATGACTGCCTATGGTAATTGCACATATGCTACAGATGTGACCGCGAGAGCTGGAATATCGTTTTAAATCCTCAGTACTCTATGACATGTACAAGACACACTTCACACTCTTCCTCTCTCACTCTGCTGGCTGTAGCACAACAGACTGATTCAGTGCAATGTGTATTCATTCATTCACCCCCTCCTACCTTCGTTTGACATGATGTAGTGAACGATCTGGCCCACGGTGTCTGTGTTGCCCTCGCTGTAGGTGTCATTCATATCTGCAAAGACAGAGAGACAAAGAAAGAAGCAAAAGAGAATGAGACTATGGGATCATTCAAAAGAGATAAAGTGAGGATGTGATAAAAGTTCAAAAGAGACTTATCCACGTCATGCCACACAGGTTTCAATTCAGGTTTAAGTTACAAAAAAGCTTTATGTAATCTGTAGGGGATCAGCTGAGGCTCACAACACAATGCATTAGTCAGCCAGGTGTCTGCATGACTCAGTTCAGAAAGCAGCATTTGGGTGCTGGACAGTGTTGTGTAGCAGGTAGTTTCTAAAGCAAAAAGTATGCACTCTCTGAGTGACACTGTATATAACGGAGATCTTGTACCCGATTGTAAATAAATACACCGATCAGCCATAACATTAAAACCACCTGCCTAATATCATGTAGGTCCCCCTTGTCCCGCCAAAACAGCTCTGACCTGTCGAGGCGTGGACTCCACAAGACCTCTGAAGTAGAGTTTCCGCTAATAAATTTTGGTGCTGGCCAATGTGTCCGGGAATGATAATGTTTACGGGACAAACTGGGGGAAAAAAAATCTGGTCATCTCATTTGTTGTATATTTTGCACGTTTTGTAACGTTTTGGACTATGCATAGTATATGCGATTGTAGCGGCCGGGGCGTGGTCCAATGTGCACATTCGAGATTTGTTCTTCTATTTCTCTAGAAATAAACATACAAAAAGGACAAAATGTGTACTTTCTTACACAGAGAACAAAGTACAACTGAATATATATTTTTTATTTTCTCCCGTTAAAGCCAGCGGATCTTTCGGAAACGCAGGTCATCAGAGCTTTATAGTAATGGAGTCAGTAAGGGACCATCTAAAAAGTGCATTACCTGGGCAACTGTGTAAGATTCTACCAAGACTACTAGTCGTCTACTTCGCAGGATATCTAACGTATTGTAGTGTTAGAATACAGTATGGAGTCAGTACATCAGTCAGTTAGGATACAGTATGGAGTATTATATATATATATATATATATATATATATATATATATATATATATATATATATATATATATATATATATATATATATACACAGACTTCTTTGCACTGATGTGTGCATGTAGAGTATATGTATGCGTATGAGTTTGTATGCGTAAATGTTTTATATATGTTTGTGTGCATGTGAAAGGAAAAAAGTAAGTGTGTGTGAGTGTATATGCAAGTGTATATGCACGTGTCTAGTTTGTGTGTATGCGTGAGTGTAATGTTGGTGTGTCGGTCTGCATTTCACATTGGTGTGTGCAAGCCATTTCATATGTATTTGTTTGAGGATTCCATATTACACAAGTACGTGTGAGTAATTTACATATGTGTATGCAAGTGTTTTATATATGTATGAGTAAGTGAACTTTGATTTAAACCCTAATCAGCGCCTCATACAATGGGACAATCAAATGTTATTCACTTCTCCTGTCAGAGGTTTTAATGTTATGGCTGATCGGTGTAAATTTGAATTCTAAACAAACGTCACATCTAAAATTAACTTGCAGTCAAAACTTCTACTACCTCCAACAGCCATCACTACAAAACGAAACTTTAAAAAACATTAAAAAATAAATAAATACAATAAAAACAAAAAATCGGAGCAAATGTGTGAAAAATTAGACACTTTAAAACAAAACCATGGTAATTCCAGTAGAATACTGCTAAATAGCTAGCTACTCATTTTTAATACAACTCAGCTGGCTGTTATTATTGTGTGATCTACTTTATGTTACTCTATTTTATGATATCCAACAAGCAGTTCTGTGATATTTCAGGTTAGATGTTACAGAATTAGGTCGGATTTGTTCTTTTCTCCCTCCAGTATTCCATTCCGGGTTTTTCCTGCCAATACTGGCCCAAACGGATACTGAATATGGCATCAGTGCCATCTCTAACAAAACGTGATATGATCTGTCATTTATTTTTATCATATAAAATATAATAGTACATGTGGATACTTGCTATGTGGATTCTGCACAATTCCTAACTACAGAAACATAGCGCTTCAGAAAAAGGCCAGGCCTGTCGAGTCGAACGTCACGACATACACACATATTACACATTACAGTAGTTATTTATTGTAAATAAATAAATAAATAAAAAGTTGTGTTGTGAGAAGGCTATTGGTAGCAGGATGAGAGGTAACATGTTTTTAACACTTGTGAACAGTTTTGTACATTTTTTTTTTAATAATACATCTGTAATATAAAACTCATGTTTAAAATTGATTGTCACTTTAAGTTAAGAGTAACTGAATAAAATTATACTGACTGGTGTTTGTAAATTGAAACGAAAAGAGTGATTTAGAAGCTTTAGAGTCTCACTTGTCCGCTCCTCATTTCAATGCGTTTTTTGGGGTTACCAACCAGCAAATAGTATTTAATGACTCTTAAAGGAATACTCCAGCATTTTTCAAGCTAATCTATTAAACCTTTCTGGACTGTTTGGACAGTCGATGGTCCGGTCAATAAATGTTTATGTAAAACATGCTCTAGACCTGTACAATTTGTCCTTACAAATACTGTTTCAGCTGATAATTTGGGATAATTTGTGGTTTTCAATCGAAGTTATATAATAGTGTATTTCCATAGGTGATTGAGTTCACTGAGAAAACTCTGTAGGGAAACGTGTTGAAACGTGTAATAATTGCACAAAATGCTACAGGTGCACTATTTGGAGATTAGGCTGGGGGGGAGGGGGGGGGGACAAGAAAAAAAGTGCTGGGCAATTCGTTTAAAGAACTATACTTACTGACAACAATGAAGAGACAAGTTACCTGCACACAATGTTTTTGAAATTCCGGAGTATTTTTATTCAGCCACGTCACTTACTTAAGCCACTGAAAATAGCCAGTACAACCTGTTCAGCTAAGCCAGGTGGAGTTAAATAGCTTTAAATATAGTTGGTGGAAAGAAAAAATAATAATAAAAATCACTGCAATGTCCTGGACTTGTTTAGCTTCTTAGATGGTTGAATGCTGAACATGAATAAAACAGTGCCATCTGTTATAATCAATTCTGTTCATATCTAAATATATTCCTGTCATTTTATTTAGCTTTCTTTGAGAGACAGGAAAAAACATGGACTGGAATTGCCAGGAACATTTTGGGCCTCTTAGTTCCAGTGAAGGGAAATCTTAAATGCTACAGCATTCGAAGACATCCTAGCCAATTCCGTGCTTCCAACTTTCTGGCAACAGTTTGAGGAAGACCCACACAGGGGTGTGAAGGTCAAGTGTCCACAATCTTTTGGCCTTGTAGTGTATTTGGAGTTCAAACATACACTGCCATTGTAAAGTTTTATTTGAGTTTTTTCATAAACAGTTTAAGCACATTTTTTTCTACAAAACACTGGTTCCAAATTATTGACACTCTTCCTGTTAATATTTTGTGATGCCTGCTCTAGAGAGAAAGACAGCACCGAGTCTATTCCTGTAACATCTAACAAGATTGGAGTCATTTGTAAAGAGACATTGGTTCATTTCTCTATGCAGAACAGTTTAAGTGCTCAGGTCTGCGAATGTGGACTTCCCTCTTCAAATCAGACCACAGGTTTTCATTATGGTTCAAATCCGGAGACACCGATGGTCATCGCAAAACCACTGATTTTGTGTTTCTTTAACGTACTGATCTGGAAGCACATCATCTGGTTGAGTCTGTACCTTCTGGCAGAGATAACCAGGTTTTGTGCTGATCCAAAGTGTCACTGAACCACTTCCATATTTTACAGTGGCTATGAGGTGCTTTTCCTTCTATGCAATCTCCTTTTGTCACCAAACCTCCTGATGCTACGCATGAACAAAAAGTTTGATTTTTGAAAGACACTTGGTGAAGTTCAGAAGCTGAACTTTTTTGTACAGTGTAACATTTGGTAGGATGCTCTCAAGAAGGGCTTATGTCTTGCAACGCTCTCAAGCAGCTTGTTGTTATGAAACAGACATTTAACAGGTGATTTTCAAAAACGACAACCACACCTAAACAGTGAAACTCTAAAACTGAGATCCTTGGGCCAGCCTTCACCATCCTTCTCACTCTGTGGGGGCGGACAGTGTGCTCGTTGTTCCAGTTTAAACGGTTTCAAACTTTTTATAGCCCTAATTGAGCTTAATTTTTTTTTAACACCTTATGTGTGTGTGTGTGTGTGTGTGTGTGTGTGTGTGTGTGTGTGTGTGTGTGTGTGTGTATATATATATATATATATATATATATATATATATATATATATATATATATATATATATATATATATATATATATATATATATATATACACACACATACATACATATACACACACATACATACATATATCCATTACCTGATTTGTAATTTCAAAAACCATCTGTCTCTTTTGTCTTGAAAGCTGGTAATGGATGACAAAGGGATTTTACGTGAGTTTTTGCATGTGTTTACATGAGCTCAACCTCATATTTATACCACAGGGAAACAGGGCATGGGTAAAGGCTTCAACAGAGTTATATATTATATTATATTATATTATATTATATATTTTGATCATTCCTTTGCATTTATTTAAAATGTTCCTAAATTTTGCCCAATGACTAATTACTAATATTTTAATAATAAAATATCTTATTACTAAGATATTTTTTATTTTGAGTATAGATACATTGGTTTTCATATAGATTGAGTGAAAGTTTTTAATTATTGTGCGTCATGTTTATTTTATACAATCGTTTTTGCTTATTTATTTTAAATAAAAGGCAGCACACACTCCCTGCAGTCATACAAAACATCATCCTTTCAAATTCAATGCTCAGAATGCAGTGCTATTGTGAGCTGTGTAAAAAGCAGGCATGTCAAACATCTCACAAGAAAGTCCCACAGCCTATTTTATGAACCAAAGTCAAAAATCATCCACTTGGTAAAAACTTCGATACAATAATGATGAAAAACCGTGTGAATCATTGGTCACTTCATGGGAACAGAGATCTAATGATGACTAATGGGCCATGTTACTCACCTGTGTAGTAGTGTTTACTGGGAGTCTGTAAACGTACACTGGTTAGAACTAATGTTGGGCGCAGTCAAAACTTTACCAGTAACAACAAAAAACAGTAAACACACTCCACCCATATCCTTCCTATGGTGCCTATGCACACTCGTGAAAAGGAAGCTATTCTTATGAGTAGCCAGCCACACAGGGTAGTCTAGCTGAGCCAGTATTTAAAAGCATTAGAAGAATCTACTGAAAATAACCTCCCTATTTTAAGTCATCAATTAGTGACTGTAAATCATCTGGACTTTCAGGGTTTAAGGCGGGTCACATGGACCAATCAAGAATAAAAGAAATCCACAACACTGATCCCAGAACAGCTTTAATCTCACTTACTCATCTCACTAATCCTGTTCGCACTAGAACACAAAGCGCAAAACACAGGTGTACACCAGTTATTAAAAATAATCACATAACTTATCAGCATGACAATGCCATGGCAACCACTGACTGTGTACCTCTATTAACTCCACAGATAAACAACTATAAAACAACAGCAATATAAACAGAATGAATAATTTTTTTTAAAAATTGCCTTGTATAGCAGCTGCATACATAGTGCACACATAGGCGTAGTGTAACTCAAGTATATTTGCAGCTTAAAAATCAAACATCACCTAAACCAGAGCTTCTTAACATTCTGATAAAGGCTTCATAGGCTTTGCCTTTATAGAAAAGGATTTATATTCTACTGATCTTTTATGCTACATTTTTGGTGTGATGTTAGAAGCTCGTCGGAGGCTTGATAAAAGGAAGGAAGCAATTTTTCTAAGAAGTAAGAAAAGGAGAAGCGATTAAGCTCACCAGTTCATGCACCAACTACTCCATGACATGCCCCTGCTGGTTCACAAGCTGTTCACCTCATAATGTGAGGACGCTGATTATGATTTCCTGGTGGAAATCGAGGTAGTAGTGGATATTAGGCTATATCGTATGGTTGCATGATATTATGTTGGGTCAATATGCTATGAAGGACCAATTATTGAACAGCAAAATATGGAATATTAAAATGTCAGTACAAAAATCACAATGCGGTGGTGTGTGTACGTTCAGAAAGATCATTTCGTATTTGTTAATTCTGAGTGGTTGCCTATCCAGTATTTGCTTATCCATGGCCCAGCAGCTAGGAAGATTTGACATTAGATGACTTGAAATCTCAAAAATAGATGTTTTCTTTAGTTTAAATGAAATTTTCCTTTTTCTTTCTTTCTGTATAGGAAACAGAATGTTTTGTCTTTGTATGATTAATCAATACTATTTAAAAAAAATTTTTTTTGATCTGGATTCTTAATCTACAGAAATATTTACAAAGATGACCACTCCCTTCCCACTGTCAATATGACACTCTCATAGTGGCTCCCAATCACTGTATACAGAATGACAGAATTAAAATCTCTCTTACTTGGTAATGTTTCATGTTAAACTAGGTGAAATTCTTGACCATTCTTCAAACCATACAACGCTTGTGCCTTTTATATACTGTATATGATGAGTGTTCGGAGTCAGATTTTCTATCTTTCCATTCAAATGATGTCCCTTTTCCAAAAAACGAGACACAGGGAAACCCTCTCTCTCTGTGGTTATTATTAAGGCATCCAGTACAGCCCCGTAGAAGTGACATCTGTACAGGCATGACTAAATCCGAACACCTCATTCTTACCTCCGTCCTCTACATGTTTCTCCTCCTCTCCCTCAGGTTCATCAGGTTCCTCAGCATCTGTGGTGCAGCGATAGCCCCTCTTCTTCAGTATGTGGCAGATTAACATGCCCAGCAAGCCTAGGAGGAAGAAGACGGGCACCAGGCCGAAGGCTATGTACTCAGGGTGAGTTGAGCTGCCATGCTCCGTCCCTCCATTGTCCGCCGTTTTGTTCGCTGGAGACAACACAAAAATATGGTTTAGCACTCAGCGTTAAAAAATAAAAGCAGCTCTTAAAAGAATGCATATAGCAATGTTATATAGTACTTTACATATAAAGGTACACTATAGCCAAAGGTTTGCGGACACCCTGAGTAAACACAAAATACAGCTTTTAAATGCAAATTTTATTTATCGAAGCAAAAAAAGTTATCCAATACCAACTGGGCCTGTGTGAAAATGTATTTGCCCCCGTAGTTACTAATTCCCCAAATCTATGAAACTGCATTCATAATGGGGTTCAGCTGGACTAGACGTAACCAGGCCTGATTACAAACCCCGTTCAATCAAATAAACACTTCAGTAGAACTTTTTGAACAGCATGAAGTTGGTTAAAAGGTCTTACTCAGTAAACACGCTATGCCAACACTGAAAGAAATTCCAGAAATGATGCGGAAGAATCCCGGGTTTGAATCCCAGCAGTGCAAGTGCCTGGGGCAAGATTCTTCTTTCGCTTGTATTTCCTCATTTGTAAGTTGCTTTGGATAAAAGTGTCTGCTAAATGAATAAATGTAAACGTAAGGAGAAAGCCGCTGCTCTCCAAAAAGAACATTGCTGCCCGTCTGCAGTTTGCTAAAGATCACGTGGACAAGCCAGAAGGCTATTGGAAAAATGTTTTGTGGACAGATGAGTCCAAAATAAAAGATATTGGTCTGAGAAAATTTAATTGAGAAGCGTTATGTTTGGAGAAAGGAAAACATTGCATTCCAGTAGAAGAACCTTAGCCCATCTGTGAAATATGGTGGTGGTAGTATCGTGGTTTGGGCCTGTTTTGCTGCATCTTGGCCAGGACGACTTGCCATCGTTGATAGAACAACGCATTCTGAATTATACCAGAGAATTATAAAGGAAAATGTCAGGACATCTGTCCGTGATCTGAATCTCAAGAGAAAGTGGGTCGTGCAGCAAGACAACAACTCTAAGCAACAACTCTAAGTCAGTCTACCAAAGAATGGTTAAAGAATAAAAAAATTAATGTTTTGGAATGGCCAAGTCAAAGTCCCGACCTTAATCCAACAAAAATGTTGAGGAAGAACCTGAAGTAAGCAGTTGATTAAAATTCCTCCAAGCAGGTTGCAGTTATTGCTGCACAAAGGGGTCACACCAGATACTGAAAGCAAAGGTTCACATACTTTTGCCACTCACATATATGTAATATTAGATTATTTTCCTCAATAGGTAAATGACCAAGTATAATATTTTTGTCTTATGTTTAATTGGGTTTTCTTTGTCTACTTTTAGGACATAAATCTGATGATGTTTTAGGTCATATTTATGCAGAAATATAGAAAACTCTAAAGGGTTCACAAACTTTCAAGCACCACTGTAAATCTGGAATGGGATGTTTAGTAAGCACATATGGGTTTAATGGTCAGGTGTCCACATACTTCTGGTCATATAGTGTATATAAAATTATACCACAGCGATGCTGAATCCTTGAATCTGATTGGTCAGAAGGTGTTGATTAAATTTTCAACAGCACAGCGCTGACATTCAAACGATAATGCATTCGTTTAGGACTTTGCCCTTTCTGGTTCCGTGTTGCCGTGACATGCTGCATTATTTGATCTGATTAACTTCAAGAGAAAGGAAACGAGAAGTTGGTGAAGAAGAGTGGTGAAGTGATAACAAGAACTAACCTGTCTCAATGGACAGCCATCAGACTATTTTTAAACTTGAGTTTTCAATCCACAGAACCCAAATCAGTTACACCATTTACACTCGTAGATCCAAAATGTTTCTGGTGGATTTGCAAATGAAGTTGATATTATTTATAATTATTTTTAAGTTATTGAATTTAGGAAATAATCTATAAGGAACAGATCAGTGTGACTAACTTCATTTGAAACCCATTACATTACTGTAATTGGTGGGGGGGGGGGGGGGAGTGTAAGAGATATACAAAGGCAGATCATGCTACTTGATAACGAGCGTGAGCAGGGTGTTGGCAGAATTGAACACTGCTGATTCACGCCCAAAATAGTCCCTGCTAGCTACCTACTGGCTTGCCTTTTCTCTCTCTTTAATATTTCAATTGTTCTAAAGGTTTCTAAACCGAATGGATTTCATCCCACACTGGGACACATCAGGTTCATTAGAATACTCTTACACCAACCTTGTTTTCCAGTACTGTTTAACACACTCTCCTGACTATGTTAAGTCATGACAGTTTCAACTATCTAGCAGGGAAAAGAAAGAAAGCAGCATCTGGTAAAAGAACATTCAGGCTTTGCCAAAAATTTTAAATTTAGTTTTAAAATATCATTGTATCAATAGTCAATAGTATTGTATTGCTCCTGTTAGACATTAAACAGCTTAATCTGAATTGAATAGGAAATTGAATCAGATCACAAGCTCTTCTGGCAAAGTTCTGCTCCTACAATCTATAGTTATGATATTCACTCTCAGCCTTTTAAAACCTCAGGTTTAGCTCCCTTATGCTGAGAATTATTAGAATGGCCACTAAGGCAGTGAGTGAAATTGTTCCCAAAGGGCATATCATTAAGGCTATCTTTAAGGTAGTACTGAAATGCAGTGTGAAACTTTCCCCTGCCTGCAGTTTAGTTAAAGAACACTGTTAATCCCAGAGACTTATTACTCATACAGATACAGTAAATACACAAATACAAACAGTCTCGGTCTCTCTCTCTCTCTCTCTCTCTCTCTCTCTCTCTCTCTCACACTGTATTTACGCTGGAAAGTGAAGAAATGACCACTAACTAATCATTTCCTTTGCAAATGAATAAAATGCACCACAGGGTCACAATCTGGCAGCAGCAGCAAGCATCATTTACATTGGGGACTTTCTTATTTTTAAGCAAATTCTTTTAAATGATGGCTCATGCGATTTTCTCAGACAGTCCTATGGCATGAGAGATCACACGATCTGATTTATTGGTGTCTGGAGCACGAAAAGCTTATAACTGCAGCTGATATATATCCCACAGGAGACAAACTAGGAGCGGTATCAGTGACTCATTAGTGTGAACTCAGGGTACCGACTGAAGCTACAAAATCCTGTACTGTACTGTCTTTCCTTATGGATAATTGGTCATTCGCTTTAGGGGTCAAGAGATAAGCACTATGTATGTAAGGCACTGTCAAAGTACGATTGCTTAGTCTGTGGTCACACGTTACATTCCCAGAACAGTCTAGTCAGTCAGATGAACACACCAACAATACGTGTTTTGTTAAGCATTGTCTGCCACTGCAGCCGCGCGACATCCATATGTGAACAAGTGTGTGTTTGTGTGTGTGTGTGTGTGTGTTACTGCATATTTATACCTCAGACAGGGCTTTAACATCTATCTACGAGTACACTTCTCGGTACCTAGTGTATGAAGAGAATGGTTGTGCAAGACATGGCTTAAATAATTAGAGGCTGGACAGAATGCCTGACATCCCTCTGAGCTGTGACCTTCAACTGCAGCCAAGCAGAGCGATACAAAGAAACAGAAATCAATCTGGGGTCTTAGAAACAGATTGTTAAGCAAACAGACTGGGAAAAAAAAAAAAAAAAAAAAAAAAAAGTCACACTAAAACACACTAGGAGTCAGAAGAGTAACACTGCTTTCTAGGAATTAGGTTTCCCCTAGAGCTGAACAATTAAGCACAGTTACAGTTTTTAGCTTCCTGAATTAATTAAACATTATTACGCAGCCCTAGGTTTGACATATGAACCAAAATAGATCGGCATATTCTGCTTAGTCAGGAAGCAAGGACGCTGTACCTTCTCTCAACCTTGTGAAAAGTCATTGGTGTAAATAATGCAAAAAGTCAGCAGTTTAGCCGTGTTATCTTGTCAGCAGCTGCAGGGATGCCAGCCGAATATAAAGACGTCAGAGGAAAACCAGACGTTGGACATGAAATGATATGAAAGCTGCAAAGGGGAGGCCCCTTTGGGGTAAGTATCGACCTCATCCTTCAGTTCTGGCAGGATCAGGTTTCTTACTTTATTATAATACAGTGCTGTATTATACTAAGACACAGTGTCTGGAAGTGAACACATGAATCTTTTTTTATATCCATGTGTACAGTATACTGTATTATACTGGATGTGTCCTTGGAAAGATCAGGAAGCATGCGGAGATTATTGTGGAGTTCTGGAAGAAAGTCTCCATAAAAATACATTATACACATAGTTCTCAGGGATGTAAATACTACATACACACACACACACACACACACACACACATATATATATATATATATATATATACACACATACACACACACACACACACACACTGGGTTATAGTCTATATATTCACTGGCAATTCAGTTTATATATAGACTACAAAGAACTTCCAATCAGAATAATTCATTTTATCTCTGGATCTACAATAGAATTTTGAACTTAAATGGAATTTGAAGATTATGTAAAGGAACAACATAAAATCTGAAACTTTCTGATTTCTCACAGGATGATATACAGTTAAACATTTTAAATTCAAACGGTCAGCATCCAAAAAAAAAAAAAAAAAAAAAAATCAAAACATTCAGTCTTTGAGTTCATTAAGGCTAGAGATGTACAATATGACAAAATAATCATATCACGACACCTGACGACATTTCTACAATACACGATATGCGTCACAATATACAGGTTCACTACCAAACTGCCAGCTAACAGTAGTGCTGCATTTGAAATACGTTTAGAAAGCATCTGAAAAACGGAGTTGGCTGCCATTACAAGTATTAATGATTTAACACTGGAAAGGAGGAAACGTTTTTACAAATCTTAAAGATTCAGGGCAAAATTTTTAACATCAAATTAAGCTTGTATTAAAATTTCATATATAGTGCAAATAATAATAGAGAATATTTAATATTATGATAAGATATTATCTATAATCTAATATATGATATAATATTAAGATTACATAAGGGTATAATTTCAGTAGCTGTAATATAATTCATTACAATATGGATATTATATGGTCATACTGCTCAGCCATAACTTAGACGTTCAAATTCGTTTCAAAATAACATCTGATACTTTATATGAAGACTTTATATTACTCTTCCTCCAAAACTGATGATTCGTTTCGGTTCAGAAAAATTTATTTCGGGTCGTATAATACAAATTCAAAGTAATAATATTCAAATATTCGATTTTAAATATTCAAACTGCTAACGGCATGAATACCACCAATGTGTGGATTACAGAGAAAGACATGTATTGAGACATGCTCTCAGCAGTACTGGCTGAGCTCAGGTGCAACTTTACACTCATAATTAAACGTACCAAACTGTACTTTTCCTTGTCATTGGGGTGGCACCATCAAGGGTACATCCTTTGTACCTTTAGTATGCATCTTTTATCTGCACATGGTGTACCTTTAATTAGCTTTCAGAGCAAAAGTAGTAGTAGTAGTAGTAGTAGTAGTAGTAGTAGTAGTAGTCCTTAAGGTCCAGTTATGTACTTTAAAACATTTAGAAGTAAAAAAGCTCTAATGGCTTGAAAAAAATGAATATGACCAAGGAAACAGTCGCACTTTTATTCATAAAATTAAGCATGGTAAACGTACTTGGAAGTTCTAAGCCTCTGAAAGGATTTCAAAAAGGTTGAGAAGACGACGTGATGTACGACCATGGTTCTCAAAGTGGGGTTCGGGGACATGAAGCATAACCAGGGGAGACGGTCTGTGATTTTCTAATTATGTTACAGTGGTGGAAATCATAATGCACCATTATCAAAGTTGTATACATATAACTTCAGTCATCCATCCATCCATTTTCTGTACCGCTTATCCTACAAAGGGTCATGGGGGAGCCTGGAGCCTATCCAAGGGGATTCGGGGCAAAAGGCGGGGGACACCCAGGACGTGGACCCAACCTATCGCAGGGCACGATCGCACACACACTCACACCCTACAGACAATCTGGAAATGCCAGTCAGCCTACAAGGCATGTCTTTGGACTGGGGGAGGAAGCCAGAGTACCCTGAGGAAACCCTTGAGGCACGGTGAGAACATGCAAACTCTGCGCACACAGGGCGGAGGCAGGGATCGAACCCCCTAACCCTGGAGGTGCGAGGCAAAGCCCTAAATTAAGTCACCTGAGGTCTAATTATTTAAATTCAATATTCAATTTTTAATAAAAATGAGTTTGGAAAGTTCAGATATTAAAAGCTCTCTTGCTTTAGTAAACAGCCAAAATATTGTACACATTAACATAACAAGCCTAAGTTTTCTATATTAATTGTTTGTTTGTTTTACAGTTAAAAGATGGCCTGACTGTAAAAAGTTTAGGATCCCCTCAGATCATCAGCCGGCGGATCAATCCTACCTGCCAGCACACAAACACACACAGGGCCATAAACACATACATAGTTAGTCGTGTTTAAACCTGTGTGTAGTTGTCTAATATTACACACGGGATCTACTCTATCTGATCTCTATCTACAGCACACACACACACACACACGTCTGATTCCTGACTGTTTAATGATCCTTATAGCGGCAGGGAAACATAAAGCTTCTTACATGTCGTACTGACGGTCACTGCAGGATCCGCCATGGGGTCTGAGAGAAGAGTCCCGAGTTTCAGAGAAACCAAACCGCCGTGTTCAGGGTCCGGACCACTCGGAGAGATGTTAAAGACAGGCGGTTACCAGTTAGCTAAACTCGGAGCGTGATGTTCACTGGTGTTTCCTCATTCGTCCTGAGTCAGACTGCTGTGAGGAACTTCCCACTCTGTAACGTGAAGCTGTGAGTCTGTGCGTGTGCGGGTGCGTGTAAACACGACTGGAACTACAGCTCCTCGCGGTTACGAGTGTTCATTTGTTATTTAAAAATACACCCACGATTAATAATTACGATAAGAGTTTTTGCGTTTAAAAAAAAAAAAAAACAGCTAAAAGAGAAAAGACGCATTCCTCCTCACAGTAGATGGCATTGCGTTTCCTTCCAAGCTTATGGAGTGGAAGAAAGGGGTGAAGTGAATCATGGGAAATGTGGTACGATTTTAAAAACAACGCACACTTGACTACAGTGTCTTCCTGTTCAACCAAAATATTACCAGAATATATCACGTATTACACGCTATATTCTTACACTAGTGTACATGACTATCTAGTAGGAAAATATATATATATATATATATTTGTATATAAGAATTCAAATCTCAACGGTCTTTGATGCGCCGCCCCTTTTTCAAACGCAGGCAGGCTGCGACCGCGCGCCACACACTTTGGCTGTGTTTCAAATCGCGCTGCATGCTATTGCACTACTCGACGATCCGGTATCATGATTGTTTACGACAATAACGTCTCAAATCGAAAACTAACTTTAACTAAAAATGAAACCGTAAATAATCGCTCGGTAGAGTGAATTTAAGTAAACTGGTACAATTTATTGCATTCGTGACATCATTTCCTGACTCAAAGATGTTGTGTAATCTTATCAGAAGGGAGAATTTAAACATCATAATCATTCCTGTCTGCATTTGGCATTGTGGGTCAGGTATTAGATTTAGGAATCCTAACTCTGGTATCATCAATTATAAATTACACAGCTTTAAATTACGTTCTTTCATCTTCATCCATCAATTTTCTGTACTGCTTATTCTACACAGGGTCGTGGGGATCCTGGAGCCTATCCCAGGGGACTCGGGGCACAGGGCGGGGGACACCCGGGTCGCAGGACACGATTGCACACGCACACACACCAGTGGACAATTTAGAGATGCCAATCAGCCTGTAAGGCATGTCTTTGGACTGGGGGAGAAAACCAGAGAACCCTGAGGAAACCCCCAAAGCACAGGGAGAACATACAAAAAGGTGGGAATCAAACCTGCCAAACTGTGTAAGCCAGTGTACCCCCTTCCTTCATCTTCAGTAAGCACTTTATCCTGGTCAAGGTCACAATTGACCCAGAGCCTATCCCAGGAACACTGCTTGTCCAGGGCCTATACCAGAAACATCTTCAAGTCACTCATTCTTTCATCCGCTTTTTCCTGGTCACGGTGGACCCAGGGCCTTTCCTAAGAACGCTGGGGCAGGAATACTACCCTGATATGGCCACCACATGGCACCATGCACACGTACATTCATTTACCTAGGGACAATTTAATATAGCCCTATCCACTCCCTGGCAGTTTTTTTTTGGAATGTTTGAGAATAACCCAATGGAAAACCACAAGTTTATTTGAGTTTCTGTAGCCTGTCTGTCAGTTGGAACCAGTCTGACCCATGTCTCAAACAACAGGGTGTTTCTGCCTGCAGAACTGCTGCATATTGCATGTTTTATTTGCACCATTCTGTGTAAACTCTTGAGATTTTTGTGCATGAAAAACCCAGATCAGCAATTTCTGAAATACTCAAATCAGTCCATCTGACACCAACAACCCTGCCACGGTCAACATCACACTTTTTCCCCATTCTGATGTTTGATGTGAACTGAAGCTCTTGACCTGTGTGTACATGATCAGTGAATGTATGCATTGTGCTGCTGCCACATGATTGGCTGGATGGATTTTTGCATGAATGTACAGATGTACAGGCTTTGCTATTAAAGGGGCCCAAGAACAACTGCACTGGGCAATTAGTGCTAACTGTATAGCTAGACACTCTTGCTGTGAACAGCCCCTTTTCTTGTCCCAAAGGTGATCAATAATAGCGAGATCCAGGGACTGTGTAGACCACTGGAACGCTAAGTGATGCTACAAAATGTTGGTCTGCTTACATTACAGCATAAGGATATGTTTTGATGGCGACTACAAAGCACTGTAAATCATTCTGGATAAGGTCGCCTGGCAAATACTGTAAGTGTAGAAATAACTCTTTGAAGGTGTAGCTGATAGAAAATATGCCGAGATGTAAAGTTTGTCTTAACTTTTTAGATTATACTTTTCATTCATATAGTATATATATATAAAATATGTGACGCATCTAATTACCAAAATCAAAACATTATAACTTGCATTTTAATAAAACACACAAGAGGTTGGTCTCTTTGCTGTTCATATAAAATAAGTACAGACACATGTTAAACCTCCAAAAAGATTTTTATATTGTGTCAAAAAAATATGCACAATAAATAACAGAAAGAAGGAAAAAAAACAAAACAAAACGGGGTAATAACTGGTACAAATACAAACTGAGGTTCACCTGATCAAACCACAATGCTCCATAAACTGTCAATGTTGTCGTTTTGTACACAAACTCTGTTCAGTAAAAATCAATCGGTTGCTTAGTTGACCTGTAACCTGGGGCTGTGTCAAAAAAGCCCCGTAATATGAAGACACAGGAGCCGAGTCTGCCCTCGGTACACACTTTTTGAGACACTTTGTTGCGTTCTTGTTGTTCACACAGCATGTGCTCGTTGTTGCAGTCACTTTTGTGAATCTACAAGGAGGTATTATTTTGGCAGAGGATATTTTATGCTCATGTCATGTGCCTCAGCCTCACAAACAAACAGCAGCTTCATCAGTTTATCCAAATCATGACTCATTTCAACTTTCTTTAAAAACAAGTCATGGTAGACTTTCCTTGTCCATCGGTCCATCTGGTTCTCCTTCAGTAGGTGATGTTCAGGGGCAGTTCCTTTAGCCGTCCTCTTTTCCTCCTGTTTTGCTCAGCTGTCATACAGATTAGTCATCAAACATGTGGGACGGTTAACGGAGGTGTGAAAGCATGAAAAAACACTAGCACCATGACATATTTGTTACTTAAAAAAAATTTTTTAAAGCATACTCACATGCTGTTTGAAAGAGGCAGAAACCAGCAGTATATAAACAAGAGAAAACACACATCAGCATGTTAGCTTTTAATTCACAACTCAGTCCCTCATGTTGTTAAGTTTATGGTAATCAAATTACCTTGATAACATCAACCCAGTTCCAACCTCTCGGCAGTTCACCTTTGTTATCTGTTAGATAAAATATGAAATCAAATTATTCCATTTGGATTATATATCTTCCACAGGATGGTAATGTTTGTCAAACCAACATTCTGCTCTGCTGTTTAAACTTGTAATTAGTGTTCTGAGACCAAAAACTTCTAAATGCTACTCCTCCTAGAGCTTTCAAGCCTTCAGCCTCTTCTGACTTAGTACAGGTGCATCTCAAAAATTTAGACTATCGTGGAAAAGTTCATTTTGTCCCATAATTTAATTCAAAAAGTGGAACTTTCATTTATTCTAGATTCATGACGCATAAAGTGAAATATTTCAAGCCTTTTTTTGTTTTAATTTTGATGATTATGGCTTACAGCTCAAATCCAGGAAAACTCCAGTATCTCAAAAATATTAGAATGAAGAATTTATAATACAGCAATGTCGACCTGTGAAGAGCTCTAATCAGCTAATTAACTCAAAACACCGTTGCTCAGTGGTCCAAAGTCCTCTTTTCAGATAAAAGTAAATGTTGCATTTCATTTGGAAATCAAGGTCCCAGAGTCTGGCGGAAGAGTGGAGAGGCACAGAATCCAAGTTGCTTGAAGTCCAGTGTGAAGTTTCCACAGTCAGTGATGATTTGGGGTGCCATGTCATCTGCTGGTGTTGGTCCACTGTGTTTTCTCAAGTCGAGAGTCAATGCAGCGTCTACCAGGAGATTTTAGAGCACTTCATGCTTCCATCTGCTGACAAGCTTTATGGAGATGCTGATTTCCTTTTCCAGCAGGACTTGGCACCTGCCACAGTGCCAAAACTACTAGTAACTGGTTTGCTGACCATGCTATTACTGTGCTTGATTGGTCAGCCAACTCGCCTGACCTGAATTTTGTCAAGATGAAGATGAGAGACACCAGACCAAACAATACAGACGAGCTGAAGGCCGCTATCAAAGCAGCCTGGGCTTCCAAAACACCTCAGCAGTGCCACAGGCTGATTGCCTCCATGCCACGCCGCATTGATGCAGTAATTCATACAAAAGGAGCCCCGACCAAGTATTGAGTGCATAAATTAACATTTTTCAGAAGGTCTGTATTATAAATTCTTTATTCTAATATTTTGAGATACTGGATTTTTGATTTCCATGAGCTGTAAGCCGTAATCATCAAGATTAAAACCAAAAAAGGCTTGAAATATTTCACTTTATGTGGAATGAATCTAGAATATATGAAAGATCCACTTTTTGAATTAAATTATGGAAAAAAAATTACTTTTCCACGATATTAGATTTTTTTGAGATGCACCTGCATGCTACGATTTTTCTAACTGATTGGAATTGCAGTTTTCCTGTTACAGAAGCTCAAAATAGCCAAAATTCCCATTGACCGCCACTGAAACATTTGGACTGTTATAACTCCTAAACCTTTCAAGCCACATTCACCAAACTCAGCACAGTCCTTCAGACTATTCCAACGTATCATGGTGTACATATTTTTTATTTTTTTTTAAACTGTTCGGACTTACGGTTCTCCAGTAGCAGACGATCCCCAAGAATCCCCCAGACTTACATTTATGGAATGTTCAAGATTAGAGCTGCAACAACTAATCGATAAAATCGATAATCGATTATGAAAATCGTTGTCAATGAATCTCATTATCGATTAGTTGGTCTGTGTGCGGCATACATTTACTCATTGTATTACTTCAAACATGCATCAGAAATATGGCAGAGAGTACAAACCAAAGTTATGTCCCAAATTGTGTACTACACACTAAGCACTTACACTATGCACTCTACCATCTAGTGTATGAATTTAAGGAGGGTAGTATCGTCTCAAATGGAACACTAGCGTTTTTTTACTAACTGAAAGTATAAGCCGCTTTCTAGTCGATGGCACGACGTCAAACGCACGTAATACGACGCCGCTAGCTTTAGCAGAATACCCAGAGTCAACAAAAATCAATTTCTTCATTTTACTGTTTGTCAGCGTTACCTTTTATGCCCAACATGACCTCAGTCACCATCAGACAAGAGGCGTAATCATCAAGTGACAGCGGAAAAAAGTGCGCGACCTCCAAGACCTCTAAGGCAGGGGAGCGTTTTATATTAAATGCCGTGAAGAAGACTGTAACCTGCAAACTTTACAACGTGGAGCTGTGTAGCACGGAAGCACGACAGCGATGCATGAGCACAAACTTATGTGCAAGGGGTTTGGCGAGTTGCTTAAAATGTTTAGTTTAATTCAAGTTTGTCATTATATGCACTCAGTTTGTGGATTTCATGTTAAATAAACTGGAAAAAAAAAATGGTATTGAAAGTTTTCCCCCCATCCGATTAATTGAAAAAATAATCAATTAATAGATTATGAAAATAATAGTTAGTTGCAGCCCTATTCAAGATTTCAAAATGCAACTGTCAAAACTCACACACTTGTACACACAAGGCCTGACGCCCCTCTTCTCTCCCTCACCCTCCTCTTTAACGTACCTGTAACAATGTAACTCTTTTAATGTACCTGAAGACTCTTACGTCATCTATCTCTTTCAATGCCATACTCTCTCTCCATCCATCTCTCCATCAGTCTACCAGTGGCACACACACACACACACACACACACACACACACACACACACACACACACACACACACACTCACTCTCTCCATATTTCTTTCTATCAATCTACCTGTATCACTCCTTCTGTCTTTCTACGAATAACACCCTCCTCCATCTATCTGCTTGTGTCACTCTCTCACTCCATCTGATTTTCAACTTGTATCAATCTATTTGTCATCTATCTTTCTACCAGTAACTGTCTGTCTTTCATTTTGTCTTTCAACTTCAAACTATCTTCAAGCTTGTGAAGCAGTTCCAAACTTTCAGACCATGTTTGTCAAGCCAACATCAAAGTTTGTCGTGACAGTCGTTACCCATTTAGTTTAACGTGGAATGTCTTTGTGGCTCAAGAATTATGAAGGCTTACCAGTTCTTCCTATCATTTTCCTTTTCTGTGCCTTTGTGAGCTGTTCTTTCTTCTCCTTTTTCTTACCGACAGAGACTGGACTGTTTACATCGCTGGTTGAAGTCAGGGTCTAAATGAAACGGTTCAGGAAATTGATTTTGGCTTATCACGTTAACCAGCGTTATCTCTTTAAATGCTGTGTTTGACAGCAGCTGTATTGTTGCACTGACCACAGCGGACACTACAGGCTGGTGATTCTCCATCAGCATCTCCTGGTTCTCTTTGGCCCACTCAAACAGAGTGTACATCATGGCACTGCCCAGGTTCGCCTCCACCTGCTCACGCATCTTGGAGATTATTAACTGCTTGGTCTCTGGAGAGCTAAAGTTCAACAAAGAACTCTCTGTTTAAAAAGCTTCACATGATTTTCATTATGCCTTTGGGCTTCGTGACAATTGAACATAACTGAAATTCTATCTGGTTTTTGTTTTTTTATAAAGTGCCCACAGAAAGGGTGCGAGTTTCACATGTGAAATATCGGTACAACAAGAGACTATTGTGACTTTTATTGTACCTGATGTGCTTACTTACATTCTGTTGTTGAAAAAGGCATCTAAGGATATTTGAGGTGCAGTGTCAGGATACGTCTCTGGCCATGAGACATCCAGCAGGAATGATTTTGTCTCGTCAAGGTCTCCTATCTGCAGAAAATCATAGGCAGAGCTGTTATGCGGCAATATATTGCAGCGCTGTTGAATTCTTTATTCGGATTGGTCCGAGCCCAACTATAAGGCACAGTTTGGTCTTCTTCGAAAGAGAGAAAAAGACAGGCAAGTGAAGGAACGGTTGTTCTTATTCCCATTATACGTACTTACTGCGCAGATGTTCCACAACATTACACAGAACTAACGACGAATAAAAAGAATATTTCTTTCAATAATTTTTTTTTTTGGCAAACTGCTGTAGTATAAGAGGATAAAACACTGCAGGAATGTGCTGTCATAGCAAAATAATCCACATTGTGTCAGGCTGCGTCACACCAACACACTGTTGATTACTGTCCTCTAACAGCACGGCCCTATGTAACTATGGACAGATTCCAACATAATACAGATCATACACACCTACTGTACACATAGAAGAGGAGACATAAGAGAAGAGTTTATAAGATAAGCATATTCATTACAACAGAATTTCTTCCTACATTACATGCCTATGATCAAATTTCAAAAGTTGTGACCAACAAAAGGAAGGTGAGCGCGCAACGGGTAAAACACAGAAGGTGCGTTTCCTCCTGTTCAACATGATAAATCTCAGCACTAAGTGAAATTTAAAATAAATCAATAAATAAATAAATAGCCATCTCCCGTCTCTTACCTTCACGAAAAGAAGACACAATATACTGATCAATACTGTTATTAAATTATTACTGTGTTATCATCCAGTCACATTATGACACTCTCTGTTATTTGTGATTATGAAATGTGTGTGTGGCTCAAACGCTTTAAGTTGCTCCATGCATATTGAATAATCTTGCAGTCATTTGCCAATCACATTTCTGGGGACCTTTTCTCAAAAGAGATGACGTGCAAAATCCTCTTAACATCAGCCTAAAGCAACTACCTTCTGTTTTACACGATAACACCATCCTTGTTAATAATACAGGGTACATATTCACCCTGAACTGGAAGGAGACAGGACTCAGCTCTTTGAAGCAATCGTCCCCTTCATAAATCGAACGCAGAGCTTCCAACTCCATCTGCAAGAAAAGTGAACCAACATTAGTAAGTACCAAATATTTCATAATCACCTACCAGGGCCATTACACATCAATTTCTCAACACATCACACCAGGGATGGGATCCGGATCACGTCTATCATTTTAAGCATTAAGTCTTTAATCAGGTGTGGTTCCTGCTTGTTTGGAACAAAAAACCTGCAGCCACACTGGCCCTAAGACTGAGTATTCCTGATACAAGGGAACAAGTGTTTCCTCTCAGTCTGACAGGAGATACATCGATCAGCCCCAACATTAAAACCGCCTGCCTAATAATGTGCACGTCCCCTTTGTGCCATCAAAACAGCTCAGACCTGCAGTTTTGGAGAGGTCCTGAACCAGTCGTCTAGCCATCTCAATTTGGCCCTAGTCAAAGTCGCTCAGATCCTTGCGCTTGCCCATTTTACCTGCTTCCAACACATCAACTTTGAGAACTGACACTTACTGTTACCGCTTGACAGGTGCCAGAGTAACATGATAATCAATGTTATTCACTTCACCTGGTGCTGGTTTTGATGTTATGGCTGATCGGTGTATTTGATCACTTCAAATTCCTCCACATATTAATAGCGATGATTTCTCTAACTTCTTTAGTAGAGAAAGAGAGACCATCAGGGCTAAAATTCCCTTATACCAAGACACGCAATAACACAAGAACTTCTCAGTGAGTTTTATCCTGTCTGATCTCTCAAACATGCCTTTTTTTATGTGAGACTTTATAAAGAATGCTTTTGTCCAACAACTAAGTAGTAATAACAAGCACGGTGTTTTGCAGTCTGTTTTCTAGAAGCATCATATTAGAGAATCAGTGCTGGCTAAAGTGGCCAGTGACCTCCTGCTTGCCTCAGATCGTGGCTATGCGTCTGTTTTGGTTCTGTCAGATCTGACACGATTTAGCATGGACAAGCTTGAAAACATGGCTTGGTTAGACCGGCAAGTTCTCGTCTGGTTTTATACAGTCCGATACCAATATGTTGGCATACGTGGAAATTCTTCAGAGACTACAAACTACCAAATGGAGTCCCACAAGGTTCTGTTTTAGGCCCCTGTTAGTCTCCTTTTATATCCAGAACCCTGGATGTGCAACTGGCTTTCATTTCTACACTCACTTTTGACACTTTAGCAGTACATGTATACATTTTTTATTTATTTTTTTTTGGGGGGGGGAGGATACAAAGTACTGTCTGTTGCTTAAACTGTAATAGTTTGCTTATTCTGTTCGGCTTGTTTTTTACTGTATAGAGTTCAGTAGGTTATTGGACTGAAAGCATCAAGCAGACAAGCTAAAAGTTTTAGATCTTGTCAAGCCGATAACTCTTAAAGCTGTTTTGTTAAATTGTGTACATTTTGTAATGTTTTGTAAGGCTATTTTCTAATAACACTATAATAATAATAATAATAATAATAATAATAATAATAACACTGCTGCTGGAACGTGTCAGTTAATGTAGTGTAACCTGAAATGTTTCCCAAACACAGTAACGCACGACTTCAAGTGAAACATATTATTAAAGTCGATAACATACAACGATACAAATCCGGCCCAAAACGAAGAGCTGAAGGCCTACACATCCTACACCTCACACGGGTCATTTAGGGTTCCGAGCCTGTAGTTACCGTTAGCCTGTTAGCCTGTTAGCCACAAAGCTAACACACTCGCTTACCTCCTGCTCCTCGTTGGCAGTCATGCTTTATTTATCAGTGTGCCAGTCTACTCGCTTCAACCTAAATATCAAACTTAATACCCTATTTAGACAACCTATAACTATAGCAAGCGTTACACGACCAGATTGAACAACTCATGCTGTTCGCTATTTCATTAGCTTTAAACCCTCTACTCCGGCCGCAGCACCACAGAGGTAGAGCTCATGAGTGAGCAGCAGAGTGACTCATCACTGCCCCCTAGCGCCCCGGAGAATCACCACTTCCCCTCCACACCTTACAGCGTGTAGAATTAAATAAACGCATAAATAAATATGCGTATTGAAATGCAGCAATAAATATATAAATGTGTCAAATAAATATTTTTGTAGAATATATATTTTTATTTATTTATTTTTAAACATAATAACAGGTTTTATTTCATAATGTCCTTTTTCATTTCATAATTCTATAGCTCATTTCATAAATCATTTCATAGATCATGGGTCCTCAAAGTTTTTACAGCCAGGGATCCTTTTAAGTGTAAAATAAATTATACACACACTTTCAGTAGACATTTTTTTAATATATACAGTATATATATATATATATATATATATATATATATATATATATATATATATATATATGTATATATATATATATATATGTATATATATATATATATATATATATATATATGTATATATATATATATATATGTATATATATATATATATATATATATATATACATATATATATATATATATACATATATATATATATATATATATATATATACACTCACCATCCACTTTATTAGGAACATCTGTACACCTGCCCATCATGTAGTTATCTAATCAGCGAATCGTGTCTCAGCAATTCAACTCATACAGTCTTGCAGATAGAGGTCAAGAGCTTCAGTTAATGTTCACATCAATCAACAGAATGAGAGTGACTCATGACTTTGATTGTGGCATGGGTTAAAATAAACGATAAATTAGATGTTTTCTTGTTACTACAAAAACTATGGGGATGTTTTGCACCTGACAGCAGTGTGTAATATATTTAATATATAAATGTGTACAGCAATATTTGGTGACTATTTATTGGACTTAAAGTTGTTGTTTTTTTCATTTATGAACTCTCCACCCATAGAACACATTTTTATTAAAATTGTCATTAGATTCCAGTTCACATTATTTACATGCATAATAATTTTGATAATACTGGGTTGTCACCATTGTAACAAATGGTTTTTTTTTTAATAAATAAAGAAAAGAAAAGAAAAGAAAAGAAAAGAAAAGAAAAGAAAGAAATAAACAAATAAATAAAATGGACCCGCTGACTGTGCTACGTATACCTCACTTTGTGTATAACAGATATTCTACACTCTGTTAAAGACAGTTGAGTTATTCTGCTTAATCATGATTGCTCATCTGTCTATGTATCACTTTACGTCATTCATTTGGGAGTGGGAGAATAGATTTGTAGCACCATGGCATTCCATCCATGGTGTTTTCCTGCCTCACTCCCAGTGTCCCCGGCATAAGACATGTGCAATATTCTTGAATACTCACTAGATGTCACCCACGGCCAGTTAAAAATCTTTCCACACGCAGTTTGGACTTAAAATGCAATTTATTTATTTATTGCTAAAGTGTTTAAAAGAGTATTTTGTAATGCATGTTTGATTGTTTGTTTTGGAATCATTTGGACTTGATTAATAGTCTTCCACAAGTGAAAGTGTCTATAATAGGCTGGTGGTTGTAAAAAAAAAAAAAAAAAAAAAAAAATTGCAGTGTAGTACAAGTCTCCAGAGAAATCATGACATTTCAGACAAGAGTCCATCACGAGGTGTAGAAGAGCACAGAATGCTGAAGCAGAATGAAATGTCCAGTAGATGCAATCAGCTGTACATCAGGGACCATAAGACAGCCTTTATCATCGTATATACAGTGAAATTCTTCACATATCCAAACTTGTTAAGAAGTTAGCCAGGATACACCAACCCTGGAGCAGCTGAGGGCCCAGTGACAGTGACAGCTTGACGGTGCTTGGGATTTGAACTCATGACCTTCTCATCGACAGCCCAGACCATTAACCACTGGGAAACCACTGAAAGAATTCTCATTTGCAGTGGTGAAACACTTCAACAGCAAAGGGCATAACGTTAATGATGTTTTTGTTAGCATTCTGCAGTGGTAATGAAGTGAAGTAAACTTCAGTGGAATAAATGTTCAGCTTTAAACATCTATTGATATTTTGCTTATCTGATGAAGGCCTTTTATCTGGAATATTCTGTTTCTGGAGCTTTTGCAATATCTTTTCCTACCTCTACCTGTACTACTAAAGTCCTTTCTACATTTTCTAAACATTACTATAGCCTGGTACACTACAGTTTTACTGTTTCATAGAGTGAAGTAATGAAATTCTTAATAAGCATGTCTAAAACTATCGGTTTTTGTATGGTGTATGCTCACACTGTAAAACACGATAGACCCATTATGTTATGTGAACTTATTTCTTCTCTTTAACTCCAGTTGTCATGACAAGTTTTGGATATTGAACTCAAGTTTACAAGTTTTCAAAAATTAAGCTTAAAGTAATCCATTGTCTTGACTTAGTTACTAAAACGTAACTTTTTGAGTTGAAACGAAGGTTATCTTCAAGATGAGTTTATTCACGTTTTTAAGGCAGCAGGTGAACTTTTGTTTCTAAGTTTAACTACCTGAAATGTTTTACAGTGTACAAATAGCCTATTACACTGAATGATTTAAAGCATAAAAACCAAATGCACATGTTTGTGTGGAACATGTTTGCAAAGTGAACTGCAAACTTTGTAGACCGTTTTTAGTTTATGCCTAGACTTCAGCTTTAAGAAGCCTGTGGAGGGATGTCTCAATATACGATCCTCTTATAGTCCCATATTAGAGTTAAACTAACCCAATGTGTAAAGCTGAGATCAGCGGTTTCCTACTGCATAAGTATGACAGCCATAATGCAACGCAAACTGCAGCTCTGATTTGATAATCCAGTTTCAAGCCGATTTACCTTAACTCCACCCAGGCCTAATGGCTTTTATGTATGTAACTCATGGCAACCAAGATCAATGATGGCTGCTTTGTTTACCTATGTTTATGATGAATGAGACATTAACACACTCTGCCTTTTCAGTAATGATCTAAAATCAACTGGGCCAGTTCTCTTGATATTTCTAAGATTTGATAAGGGAGAATTGATAAGCATAAAAAGGATAACTTTTATCCATTTCAATGTGTTTGTATTGCAAACTCATCAATAAAACAACACACCTCGTGCGAATGTGACAAGATCATATACAACTCTACATTTATTGCAACCAGATGAGATATGTCTACCACAGACAAAACAGAACAGAGTTTGCTAATGGGCCCTTTAAATTAAAATTATTGGTTCTTCCACAGCACGATCCTGTATGCTGGTATTATTTGTCCTACACAACTTCACATAAAACATTAAAATGAAAGAATCACATACAGTGGAGGAAAAAAGTATTTGATCCCCTGCTGATTTTGTACGTTTGCCCACTGACAAAGAAATGATCAGTCTATAATTTCAATGGTAGGTGTATTTTAACAGTGAGAGACAGAATAACAACAAAAAATCCAGAAAAACCCATTTCAAAAAAAGTTATAAATTGATTTGCATTTTAATGAGTGAAATAAGTATTTGATCCCCTATCAATCAGCAAGATTTCTGGCTCCCAGGTGTCTTTTACACAGGTAATGAGCTGAGATTAGGAGCACTCTCTTAAAGGGAGTGCTCCTAATCTCAGTTTGTTACCTGTAAAAAGACACCTGTCCACAGAAGCAATCAGTCAATCAGATTCCAAACTCTCCACCATGGCCAAGACCAAAGAGCTGTCCAAGGATGTCAGGGACAAGATTGTAGACCTACACAGGGCTGGAATGGGCTACAAGACCATCGCCAAGCAGCTTGGTGAGAAGGTGACAACAGTTGGTGCGATTATTCGCAAATGGAAGAAACTGTCATTCTCCCTTGGTCTGGGGCTCCATGCAAGATCTCACCTCGTGGAGTTTCAATGATCATGAGAACGGTGAGGAATCAGCCCAGAACTACACGGGAGGATCTTGTTAATGATCTCAAGGCAGCTGGGACCATAGTCACCAAGAAAACAATTGGTAACACACTACACCGTGAAGGACTGAAATCCTGCAGCGCCCGCAAGGTCCCCCTGCTCAAGAAAGCACATGTACAGGCCCGTTTGAAGTTTGCCTGAATGATTCAGAGGAGAACTGGGTGAAAGTGTTGTGGTCAGGTGTGGTCAGATCTCTTTGGCATCAACTCAACTCGCCGTGTTTGGAGGAGGAGGAATGCAGCCTATGACCCCAAGTCATAACACCATCCCCACCGTCAAACATGGAGGTGGGAACATTATGCTTTGGGGGTGTGTTTCTGCTAAGGGGACAGGACAACTGCACCGCATCCAAGGGACGATGGACGGGGCCATGTACCGTCAAATCTTGGGTGAGAACCTCCTTCCCTCAGCCAGGGCATTGAAAATGATCTTAATGACTTGGAGAGGTTCTGCAAAGAGGAGTGGGACAATCTCCCTGGTGAGATGTGTGCAAACCTGGTGGCCAACTATAAGAAACGTCTGACCTCTGTGATTGCCAACAAGGGTTTTGCCACCAAGTACTAAGTCGAAGGGGTCAAATACTTATTTCCCTTATTAAAATGCAAATCAATTCATAACTTTTTTGAAATGCGTTTTTCTGGATTTTTTTGTTGTTATTCTGTCTCTCACTGTTAAAATACACCTACCATTAAAATTACAGACTGATCATTTCTTTGTCAGTGGGCAAACGTACAAAATCAGCAGGGGATCAAATACTTTTTTCCCCCACTGTGTACATAGAAGATGTAATTTTGCAGTTATTAGCACAGTTTACATCTTCTGTTACATCTTCCTATTGTTCTTCCTATTGTGTTCAGCACAATAATTTATACCATAGAATTACTATTCTGTGTATTTACGGTGTATACCATTCTGCACTTATCATTCAGCTGAAATTGTGGTTTCACACATTGCTCTCTGCTGTGTGCTATTATCACTCTGTACAAAGACCCTGTATTGTTCTATATACAGTACTGTGCAAAAGTTTGAGGCAGTTGTGAAAAAATGCTGTAATGTAAGAATGCTTTCAAATTCTTCAGCATCAATTCTTCTAGGTGCACTTGCACAAATTCAGGGATTTTGTAGGCATATAGTCAGGTATATGATTAAACAATTATACCAAACAGGTGCTAATGATCATCAATTCAATATGTAGGTTGAAACAAAATCATTATCTGAAACAGAAACAGCTGTGTAGGAGGAATAAAACTGGGTGAGGAACAGCCAAACTCAGCTAACAAGGTGAGGATGCTGAAGACAGTTTACTGTCAAAAGTCATACACCATGGCTAGACTGAGCACAGCAACAAGACAGAAGGCAGTTATACTACATCAACAAGGTCTCTCCCAGGCAGAAATTCTAGGCAGACAGGGATTTCGAGATGTGCTGTCCAAGCTCTTTTGAAGAAGCATAAAGAAATGGGCAACGTTGAGGACCGTAGACGCAGTGGTCGGCCAAGGAAACTTACTGCAGCAGATGAAAGATACATCAGGCTTACTTCCCTTTGCAATCAGAAGATGTCCAGCAGCGCCATCAGCTCAGACCTGGAAGAAACCAGTGGGACCCTAGTACACCCATCTACTGTCCGGAGAAGTCTGGTCAGAAGTGGCCTTCATGGAAGACTTGCAGCCAAAAAGCCATACCTCTGACGTGGAAACAAGCGACTCAACTATGCACAAAAACACAAGAACTGGGGTGCAGAAAAATGGCAGCAGGTGCTCTGGACTGATCAAAATTTTACCTATTTGGCTGTAGCAGTTTGTTTGCTGAAGGGCTGGAGAGTGGTACATGAATGAGGTGTATGCAGGCAACAGTGAAGCATAGTGGAGGTTCTTTGCAAGTTTGTGGCTGCATTTCTGCAAGTGGTGTTGGGTCAGAATTAATGGTCTCTTCAATGCTGAGAAGTTCAGGCAGATACTTATCCATCATTCAATACCATAAGGGAGGCATCTGATTGGCCCCAAATTTATTCTGCAGCATGACAATGACCCCAAGCATACAGCGAAAGTCATTAAGAACTATCTTCAGCATAAAGAAGAACAAGGAGTCCTGGAAGTGATGGTATGGCCCCCACAGAGTCCTGATCTCAACATCATCGAGGCTGTCTGGGATTACATGAAGAGAGAGAAGCAACTGAGGCTGCCTAAATCCACAGAAGAACTGGGGTTAGTTATCCAAGATGTTTGGGCCAACCTACCTGCCGAGCTCCTTCAAAAACTGTGTGTAAGTGTATCTAGAAGAATTGATGCTGTTTTGAAGGCAAAGGGGGGTCACACCAAATATTGATTTGATGTAGGTTTTACTTCTGTTCACTCACTTTGCATTTTATTAATTGAGTAAATATAAACTATTAACATGTCTGTTTTTGAAAGCATTCTTACTTTATCATTTTGTCACAACTGCCTAAAACGTTTGCATAGTACTATTGTGATGTGATAAGGAGGCACTGTATTTCATCACACTGTATGTTTTTTGCTGTTGTTGTTGTTTTTTAATAAAAAATGACTTGACTCATTAGAACATTGTAATTTACTTGTGGTATGCATAAACCCAATACAATTCATACACATACAGTTGCAATCAAAATTGTTCAACCCCCATTGCAAATCAGATTTATTGTCAAAATTTACAGACTTTCAGCTGTTTGCAATGAACAAATCAAACAAAAGCAATTGAAATAGTTCAACACAACGAATGCTTCAAGTGGTTTCCCCAAATTCAACTGAAAATGCAATTTATAATGACTTCTCCAGTTTCAAAATTATTCAACCCCCTCAGTAGAATCCCTCACAACAGCACAAATGCAAAACAGGTGTTGTCTCAAGCACACTTGATGCTTCATTAGTTGCACTAAGTGTGCTTAAGCTGGAACACATGAAATACCTGAACTGGCTAGGGGCAGAAAATACATGAAATACCTGGACGGGGCAGAAAAAGGAAGCTATCAGCGGCTGCAACCAGATTTCTGAGAAGGCAGGTTGTGAAAAACCCTCGAATGACTGCAAAAGACCTGCAGCAAGACTTGGTGGCAACAGGCACTGAGGTTTCAGTGGGCACAGTATGGCGCGTACTAAACGCAGAAGGTTTCCATCCTAGAACTCCAAGACGTACAACACTACTGACCCAAAAGCACAAGAAAAGTCGGCTCAAAATCATACCACTGAAGTTTTGGGATTCTGTTCTGTGGAGTGATGAAACAAAACTGGAACTTTTCGGCACGATGGATCAGCAGTATTTCTGGAGAAAGAAGAATAAAGAAAGAATACTCTGTCCACAGTCAAGAATGGTGGTGGCTCGGTGATGCTCTGGGGCTGCTTGCATCCTCTGGCACTGGAAACCTGAAGCGTGTGGAAAGCGAGATGGATTCATTGAAGTATCAGGAAATCCTAGGAGAAAACATCATGCTGTCTGTGAGGAAGCTGAAGCTTGGGCGTCATTGGACCTTCCAACAGGACAATGATCCCAAGCATACTTCCAACTCTACCAAGGCTTTGTTGCAGAAGAAGTCCTGGAAGATTCTACAGTGGCCATCACAGTCACCTAACTTTTTGATTTGAAGAATGCAGTTTCAGCACGCAAAACCAAGAATATTACTGAACTGGAGGCCACTGCTCATGAGGAATGGGCTAAGATTCCTCAGGAATGCTGCCAGAAGCTGGTGTCTGGCTATGCATCTCGTTTGCAGAAGGTCATAACACCAAAAAGTACTAAAGATGCTTGCCATAAAGGGGTTGAATAATTTTGAGTCTGGAGAAGTCATTACAAGTTGCATTTTCAGTTGAATTTGGGGAAATTACTTGAAGCATTCGTTGTGTTGAACTATTACAATTGCTTTTGTTTGATTTGTTTGTTGCAAACAGCTGGAAGTCTGTAGATTTTGACAATAAACCTGATTTGCAATGGGGGTTGAACAATTTTGATTGCAACTGTAGGTAATTTTTTTCTAGTCTCAAAAACATGCAAGCAGACCATCTAATGTTAACTTGGTCTAATATCATTTGTTTAACACAGATTTATTCACAAGAGAACAGTCCATGAAAATGAATGAATGATTATCCAGTGAGTACTTTATAATTCCCATGTTCAAATTCTAATCCATGGTATTACCATGACTTTACTGTGGTATGTTATGGTAACTAATGTTAACAAATGTTAAATTGTGTTACTGTCATACTTTTACTATGGTGCATTAGGGCAGTGGTTCTGAAAATGAGGTCCACGAAGCATAGCATGTTTTTTTTTGTTATTGCTGTTACAGTGGTGGAAATAACAACTTACCTTTACCAAATACTTTGTATTTATTATTAGCCTATTTTAGAAGAAGACTTTATTAATCACATATACATTACAGTACACTGAAAATCTTTTCTTTGCATATCCCTGCTTATTAGGAGGCTGTGGACAGAGCACAGGGTCAGCCATGATACGACACCCCTGGAGCTGAGAGGGTTAAGGGCCTTGCTCAAGAGCTCAACAATGGCAGTTTGGCAGTGCTGGGACTTGAACCCCTGACCTTCTGATCAGTAACCAGAGCCTTTGTTTGACTGGTCATTTGAATTGAATACTTTTAATCCAAACCTAAATAACTCAGAAACAACCAGGCACACAAATAGCCACTTGGACCTAATATGTTCTGTTGTGGAAAAGGTCAGAAAAAATTCTCAGTGGCTCCAAAAATAGACAAATTCTTATTGGACATATGTCCTCAACCATGAGTCTAATTGTTGGATTATGTATGTAAATCTGTACTGAAGTGGTCCATGTATTTTTTTAAATTTTTTTTAATTATTTATTTTTTTTACTGTTAAAGGGGTGCTTGGCTGCCAAAAGTCTGAGAACCCCTACATTAGGGGAACTATGTGGGTTACATATTTAACCATCATAGCACATCATGTGGCATCTTGACATAATATGGAACACACCATAACCTAGTGGTATTTAAACTATGTAGTGTGTACTACTGAGGGGGAAAAGCAAATACATATAGGTGAACCTTTAGATAATACATTTAAATTGCTGAAATAGTTCAAAATAAGTCATGGACCCCCTCAGCACAGATTTATATTGTGAACGTAATCCCACTATTTATATGTTAGGAACAGTATTTAAACATGCACATCACTATTTTTGGCTATTTATTCCTAAACCTTCCACTCACAGAACACATTTGTAATAAATCTATTAGATTCAAGTTGTCATTATGTTGACAACATATCATTTTTGATATGTTGCTTGTGAGAGAGTCACACCAAATTACAGTGTACACAAGTATAATTACAATAAATATTTCTTATCTTATCTTATCCTATCTTATCTTATCTTATCTTGCCTTATTAATCACCCTACATGATTTTGATTTATTCTGGGTTTGATAAAAACCTGTTCAATTCAAGTGTGCACTCAAAAATAATGACTCTGATAGCCTGTAATGCTGGGTTGTGATTTTCAGCCCTGTAACTAAATTTAAATATCATGGGCCCCCTGGCTATGCTTCACAGACCCCAGGGTGTCCTATACCCCAATTTAAGAACCTTGGCTCTATGCAGAGCAGATTGCATTGTTCTGGATCAGTTCACATAAAAAAGTTATAGGCTAAGTGTGTGTATGTGCATGACAGAGAGAGAGAGAGAGAGAGAGAGAGAGAGAGGCGGCGCGGGAGTGTGTGTGTGTGTGTGTGTGTGTGAGGCGGGTGACGCGCTCTGCTCTGCGGGGTTACACGCCAGTCTCCGATCACGCGTGTGCGTTAAACCTCTACTCGGCGTGGCTTTCTCTCCTCTTGGCGCGCTACATTAGATCCATTTCTCGTTTTCTCTCACACCGGCCGGAGAGAGAGAGAGAAAGAGAGAGGGGGGAGAGAGAGAGAGAGAGAGAGAGAGAAGAGGGAAGAGAGAGGAGCGGTCTGCCACACGGATAACGGAGCAGGCATGTATACCAAACACAGGCAGAAAAAACGGCATGTCCTATCGGCACAAAACGCGCGCGTCGTCTTGTCTCTTCTCCTCCTGAGCGCTTTATTGGAAACAGTGGACGCTAATCTGCGGGAAGGAGGTAAGAAAAACTCCGAGCTCGCTTTGCTTTAACTGTTCCGCTACTTGGAAAGTTCAGGCGCTACCAGTTGCGCGCCGGGTTATGAATTTTTTTTTTTTTTTTTTTTTTGTGTGTGTGTGTGTGTGTGTGTGTGTGTGTTTTAATGGGGAAGCTGTTCTCAGTACACTTTTGGGAAATGAGTGTTTAGTAAATATTGTGTTTACACGGATATAGCAGGCTCTCTCCATCCATCGCGTGGCCATAAAAGGATGAACAACATAAGTTGGAGCTTTATTCTGGTTTGGTACCCACTTTTAGCTGTGTTTCTCCTGTAGCTCTTTTATTATTATTATTATTATTATTATTATTATTATTATTATTATTATTATTATTATTAGTGTGCACCGAAAAAATCAAGCACTGAAATGATCGAGCCTACATTCCAGTGAGGCACTGGGCTCCTAGTTCACTGACCATTTTGGTTAGTTTTATTTATAGACTGATGTGTTGACAGAAACCCAGGTCTCTTGCTGTTTTGCTACAGTTTACTGTGCATTGTGGAGGGTAATAAAAAGAGCACCGGGGTAGCTGGTGGCCCTTTAATGCCTTCCCCATCTTCCAGCATGATTGCCATTAAAGTGAATAGCGCGGAAGTCTGAGCTGGACGGAAGTCATGACGAAATTAGGCGATGTGGTGGGGAGGATTAGTCTGCTGCTTCTGGGCTGTAAATGAGTACATTTGCAATTAATCTGCTTAGTTACTGCTTAGTTACATGGTGACTAATATTTTACACTGTCTTCTAGTGTACTAATAGTTATAACAGAAACCCAATTCTCAAAATGATCTGGATGTTTGAAATCCTTACTCTTTGTTTACACTTCTTTTCTACCATCTGCTTCTTTTCTAGCAGTCAGATTTTCATTCATTCATTCATTTTCAGTAACAACTACATTACTATGTACATCTATCTGCATTACTATTGTATTTTTTTAGTACAAACTTTGTTATTGATTTTTTTTTAATTTTATGACTTCCCAAACATTAGTTTTCTAGCACAAAATTAAATGTTACAGAAAAATGTTTTATGTCATTAAAGAAAGCAGCATATTACGTAAGAGACCACTTTTCAGACAAGAAACACAATGAAGGCAGCTGTTACGTAAACTTACGGAAGGGAGGCATGCGCATGCGCAGGGGAAAAGTCAGTTTATTAGGAATACCTTTATTCAAAAGTAATGGAGCATTCAAAAGTAATTAAACAGGAAACAAACCATATTCCATCGAACATAAGGCAATAATCCAAAACAGGTAATGCATCAAAAGTAAAACAATAATCCGAAAAGAGGTAATCCATCAAGAAGTAATGCAATAATCCGAAAAGAAGTAATCCATAGGGTAATAATGCAAAAAGGAAAAGACACAGGAATGAAGCAAAAACAAAGAAAGGAGCAAACGTACGTCGCTAGGCTGTGGTATGGGAACCACGAACAATGAGCTAAGAACTGGGAACTCGGAACATAGAACTAGGAATTATGGTCTGGGAACCATGAACTAAAGGCGAGAGTAAACGAGAAGGAAGCCGGCTTACAGCACATGCTGAGACAAACCCAATCTAATACTCCGCAAGGAAGCGGAAATGGAAGGGGTTTTTTATATACAGACACATTAGAGGTAAACGAAGTGAAACACAGAACACCTGGAACTAATAATAAAACAATAAACAGAAAACCAATGAGAGAACGGGGGCAGAGACATGACATAAACCGGGGAACCAATAAACATAAAGGAGGCGGAGACATGACGTAAACCAAAACACAAGCACATGGTAATATACAGAAGGCGGAGACATGACGTAAACCAAAACACAAGCACATGGTAATACAAACAAAGCGAGGATCAATGAATGCCAAGTCCAGCGGGTCTTTGAGAATAAAGCGTGGAATGTGGAATTGAGCTACTCGCTAGCCTCTGCTAGCAGCGTAGCGAGAGGGAGATTCTAACAAAGCCCCCCCCCCAAGGCGCGGCTCCCGAAGCGCCGAAAGTTCTAGCCGCTCTGGTGGACCTGGGCCCCTGGGCAGGATCCTAACATCTGCTCCCCTGAACCCGAGGCTGGCGATGTCCAGTATCCCGAGACCAGAGCAGAGCATGTCGGGTTGTCCCTTCGGCCCTAGTCGAGAACTTTGTCGAGAACTTGGTCGAGAACTTGGTCGAGAACTTGGTGTGGTGCTTGACTTGGAGCTTGGAGTGATGCTTGACCTGGTGCTTGACTTGGTGCTAGGCTTGGAGCTTGCCTTGAAGCTTGACTTTGTGCCTAGCTTGAAGCTTGGCCTGGAACCAGGACTGGAGTTAGATTTGGCACCTGGATTGGAGACAGACTTGGAGACAGACTTGGAGACAGACTTGGGAGCAGGACAGAGAACTGGATAGACAACTGGACTGGGAAATAGGCTAGACACAGAACCATAAACAAAATCAAAAACCTGGCTGGAAACAGGGCTGGAAACAGAGCTGGAAATTAAATTGGAGACAGGGATGGAGACAGGGTCGAAAACTGGACTGGAAACTGAGCTAGAAATGGAACTAGAAACCAGGGTGGAGACAAAGTTGGAGACAGAGGTGGAGGGAACAGGACAGGGAACAGGACAGAGAACAGGACTGGAAACTTGACTCAAAGCTAAATTAGAGGTAGAGCTGGAAAGTAAATCAGAAACTGAGCTGAGAATTAAATCAAAAGCAGAACTGGAAATTAAATCAAAAACAACATTGGAAACTAAATCAAGAACAGAGCTGCAAACAGGACTGGGGACAGGACTGAAGACAGGACTGGGGACAAAATTAGAAACTGGGTCGGAAACTGGACTGGAAACTGGATTGGGAACTGGCCTTGAAAAAACACCGGAAACTGGACTGAGAACTGAGCTAGGAACAGGATTGGGACTTGGACATGGATTAGGGCAGAAACCTGGACATGGAACTGGACATGGACTAGGAATAGGACAGGAAACTGGACATGGACTTGGACATGGACTAGGACTAGGGCAGGAACCTGGACATGGACTTGGACATGGACTAGGGCAGGAACCTGGACATGGACTTGGACATGGACTAGGACTGGAATTAGGGCTAAAACATGAGCTAGGACTTGGAATGGAGGTCATACCGTGGACCTCAGACATGGATTTGACTTGGGAAGAGGTCATCCCGTGGACCTCTGACATGAACTTGGCTTCGGAGGTGGTCATCCCGTGGACCTCAGACATGAGCAGGACAGTAGTGGAGGTTTCCTCATGAACCTTTGGCAGGAACATGGCTTGGGCAGAGGTCTCCCCGTGGACCTCCGGTATGAGCAGGACAGGAGAGGAGGTTTCCTCATGGACCTACGGCGGGAACAGGACTGGAGCAGAGCACCCCCTTTGGGTCTCCGACAGGAACTGGGCTGGAATGGAGCACCCCACTTGGGTCTCCGACAGGAACTGGGCTGGAGCAGAGGTCTCCTCGTGGACCTCAGGCATGAACAGGGTAGGAGTGGAGGTCTCCGCGTGAACCTCCAAGAGCAGCTCCGCTGGGGAAACCTCCTGCTGGGTCTCCAGCTGGAGCTCGGGGCTGGAGGTTGCCATGTTAACCTCCAGGGGCAGCTCTGCTGAGGAGACCTCCTGCTGGGCCTCCGGCTGGAGCTCAGGGCTGGAGGTTGCCACGTTAATCTCCAGGGGCAACTCCGCTGAGGAGACCTCCTGCTGGGCCTCCGGCTGGAGCTCGGGGCTGGAGGTTGCCACGTTAACCTCCAGGTGCAGCTCCGCTGAGGAGACCTCCTGCTGGATCTCCGGTTGGAGCTCTGCTGGTGCCCGCCTGTGGAGCCATTTATGCACCCGGCAGTTGCCCTTGAAACAGGCTTGCAAGCAGAAACAGATGCTCCTTCCTCCCTGTTTCCTGCAGGTGGGGCACTGTAGGCTGGCTGGTTGGGTGCATCCCTCGGTGGCGCACTTCCGGGTCAGGAGTTGAGAGGTGCAGGCTGCCATGTTAGCTCGCTCCCTCTCATAGTGCTCGAGGAATGACTGGCTGGGATCCCTGGTCAGGTGCACCGAGTTCAGTAAGGTATTTAGGTCTGGCGCATATTCTGGGCTCCCATATTCCTGAATCAGGAGCTCCACGAAACCTGGAACTGTTGCCAGTTCTGTGTATCTGCTGGCGAGGTGGGTCTCCGCCCACCAGCGGGCTGAGCTGACCAAACGGGACAGGAGGAACCGCACCCATTGTTCCTCACTGGGTTTTGGACACTCCAAACTAACAAAAAAACCCTGGGCCTGTAACAAAAAATATTGGGGGTACCACGAGACACCGTCATAGGCTGTAGGAGGCGGAAGACAGGCCCGAAAAGAAATAGAATCCAGGGGGGGAACAAAAAGTGTGGCGCGGTGTGACCCAATTTTCCCCGCTGCATCCATTTTTGGCGGAGTATTCTGTTACGTAAACTTACGGAAGGGAGGCAGGATGCATGCTCAGGGGAAAAGTCAGTTTATTAGGAATACCTTTATTCAAAAGTAATGGAGCATTCAAAAGTAATTAAACAGGAAACAAACCATAATCCATCGAACATAAGGCAATAATCTAAAAGAGGTAATCCATCAAAAGTAAAACAATAATCCGAAAAGAGGTAATCCATCAAGAAGTTTTGGCAATAATCCAAAACGAAGTAATCCATAGGTTAATAATGCAAAAAGGAAAAGACACATGAACGAAGCAAAAACAAAGAAAGGAGCAAACGCATGTCGCTAGGCTGTGGTATGGGAACCACGAACAATGAGCTAAGAACTGGGAACTAGGAACATAGAACTACGAATTATGGAACTAGGAATTATCTGGGAACCATGAACTAAAGGCGAGAGTAAACGAAAAGGAAGCCGGCTTACAGCACATGCTGAGACAAACCCAATCTAATACTCCGCAAGGAAGCGGAAATGGAAGGGGGTTTTTATATACAGACACATTAGAGGTAAACGAAGTGAAACACAGAACACCTGGAACTAATAATAAAACAATAAACAGAAAACCTATGAGAGAATGGGGGCAGAGACATGACATAAACCGGGGAACCAATAAACATAAAGGAGGCGGAGACATGACGTAAACCAAAACACAAGCACATGGTAATATACAGAAGGCGGAGACATGACGTAAACCAAAACACAAGCACATGGTAATACAAACAAAGCAAGGATCCATGAATGTCAAGTCCAGCGGGATTTTGAGAATAAAGCGTGGAATGTGGAATTGAGCTACTCGCTAGCCTCTGCTAGCAGCGTAGCGAGAGGGAGATTCTAACAGCCGCTGAGTTTTGCTGCAAAAATAAGAAGCGAGTGCGAAAGTCAAAGTCTCCAGAAGAACTGTGGATGTTTCTGCAAGATGCTCAATAAAACTTACCAGCTAATTTCCTTATAAAACTACACAAATTGTACCTGAGACTACTATTTTTATTTTTATTTTTATTTTTTGTCACACCAAATATCGATTTTGTTTCATTTACTACTGTTTACTGCTCTTTATGGTATTTGTTCTTAATGTAGAAACATTTAATTTAATTATTTTGAAGGCATCTTTGCTCTACAGCATTTCTTTGCATGTGCCTAAAACTTTTGCACAGTACTGTACATCCTAGTCAGGGTAGTTTTGGATCCAGAGCCTGTCCCAAGAACACTGAGCGTAAGGTGGGAATACTCAACTGCAGGGCACTGAGGATGGCCCCACACAGTGCAGCCTAAAGATCATTAAGATTACTGAGGATGGTACCACTTAAAAACCATAAAGATGGCTTTGGACCTCAATTCATATGAACAGTTATGCTATGATGGCTAGGACTACAATTGCTATGATAGCTTTAGGACTGCAATTGCCACAAACAATTTTGCACTCAAGTCATCAGTGAACAGTGGAGAAGTTCAACAAAACAGACTTCATGTAAAAAGTGTAATATGTTTTCCTGGTTACACCATTGCACCATTTGACCATGTAGTATTAGCACATTTATAGAAGAGATTTATTTATACTATATATATATATTTGCACTATCCGGTGTCACCCAGATGAGGATGAGTTCCCTTTTGAGTCTGGTTCCTCTCAAGGTTTCTTCCTCATATCGTCTCAGGGAGTTTTTCCTTGCCACCATCACCTCTTGCTTGCTCATTAGGGCTAAATTCATACATTTAAAATCTATATCCTGAATTTATACAGCCGTGGCCAAAAGTTTTGAGAATGACACAAATATTAATTTTCACAAAGTCTACTGCTTCAGTGTTTTTAGATCTTTTTGTCAGATGTTACTAACTGTCACTGAAGTATAATCACAAGCATTTCATAAGTGTCAATGGCTTTTATTGACAATTACATGAAGTTTATGCAAAGAGTCAATATTTGCAGTGTTGACCCTTCTTTTTCAAGACCTCTGCAATTCGCCCTGGCATGCTGTCAATCAACTTCTGGGCCACATCCTGACTGATGGCAGCCCATTCTTGCATAATCAATGCTTGGAGTTTGTCAGAGTTTGTGGGTTCTTGTTTGTCCACCCGCCTCTTGAGGATTGACCACAAATTCTCAATGGGATTAAGGTCTGGGGAGTTTCCTGGCCATGGACCCAAAATGTTGCTGTTTTGTTCCCCGAGCCACTTTGTTATCACTTTTGCCTTGTGGCAAGGTGCCCCATGATGCTGGAAAAGGCATTGTTCATCACCAAACTGTTCTTGGATGGTTGGGAGAAGTTGCTCTCTGAGGATGTTTTTGTACCATTCTTTATTCATGGCTGTATTCTTAGGCAAAATTGTGAGTGAGCCCACTCCCTTGGCTGAGAAGCAACCCCACACATGAGTGGTCTCAGGATGCTTTACTATTGGCATGACACAGGACTGATGGTAGCGCTCACCTTTTCTTCTCCGGACAAGCTTTTTTCCAGATACCCCAAACAATCAGAAAGGGGATTCATCAGAGAAAATGACATTACCCCAGTCCTCAGCAGTCCAATCCCTGTACTTTTTGCAGAATAGCAGTCTGACCCTGATGTTTTTCCTGGAGAGAAGTGGCTTCTTTGCTGCCCTTCTTGACACCAGGCCATCCTCCGAAAGTCTTCGCCTTACTGTGCGTGCAGACGCACTCACACCTGCCTGCTGCCATTCCTGAGCAAGCTCTCACTGGTGGTGCCCCGATCCCGCAGCTGAATCAACTTTAGGAGATGGTCCTGGCGCTTGCTGGACTTTCTTGGGCGCCCTGAAGCCTTCTTCACAACAGTTGAACCTCTCTCCTTGAAGGTCTTGATGATCCGATAAATGGTTGATTTAGGTGCAATCTTACTAGCAGCAATATCCTTGCATGTGAATCCCTTTTTGTGCAAAGCAATGATGGCTGCACGTGTTTCCTTGCAGGTAACCATAGTTAACAGAGGAAGAACAATAATTTCAAGCACCACCCTCCTTTTAAAGCTTCCAGTCTGTTATTCTAACTCAATCAGCATGACAGAGTGATCTCCAGCCTTGTCCTTGTTAACACTCTCACCTGTGTTAACAAGAGAATCATGATGTGATGTCAGCTGGTCCTTTTGTGGAAGGGCTGAAATGCAGTGGACATGTTTTTTGGGGATAAAGTTCATTTTCATGGCAAAGAGGGACTTTGAAATTAATTGCAATTCATCTGATTACTCTTCATAACATTCTGGAGTATATGCAAATTGCCATCATAAAAACTGAGGCAGCAGACTTTGTAAAAATTAATATTTGTGTCATTCTCAAAACTTTTGGCCACGGCTGTATATTTCTGTAAAGCTGCTTTGGGACAATGTCCATTGTTAAAAGCGCTATACAGATGAAACTGAATTGAATTGAACCATGCACACACACACACACACACACACACACACACACACACACACACACACACACACACACACATTCACACCTTTTAACAAACCCACGCAAACACAGGCAACCCAAGCAAGGACCAGAGATTATGATCAAACCAGACATCCTGGAGCTGTGAGGCGGAAACACTGCACACTGTGTTACCATGTCGCCCCACTCAGATACTCTCAGCCTAAAGTTTATATTCGGTCAATTTCTTATTCCATTTAACTTGATGGTACTAGCCATAGTGACCTACTATAGATTGGGAAGTATGTCAAATCCATTTAGATACTCAAAGTTCTGGATTTGGAGTTAATTTTGGGGTTGAGGAAATATGCTAAATAAAATTACAGCATGATCTGTACAGCTAAACTGATATGTGTGCACTCCTGCATTTTGGGTGGCTGCCAGACAGTAGTAAATGTGATGGTGCTATTCAGAATTGGCCATTTAATTATTTAAGGGATGCTCTCAATAATGTTAATAATGTTAATTATTAATAGGAAATAAAATACCCTTGTGACAGTTCCACTGGAAATAAGATGTTAGTAATAGGGGGAGACTAAAATCTTACCTCATAAAACCAGATCTACCCTTCTTTTTCTCCTCCTGCTGTAGACCTCCAGTAGTTTATCAGCTTTCACCTTGATATCCACAAGCTCAAGGGTAGATATCTGGCTAGTAGCTTCCAAATGGAAACAGGAAAAATGCATGACCCCAGCTGGTTAATCCTGTTTCTCACCATTCCGTTGGTGGCAATTTAATCATAATGACAATTTCTTGTGCCTAGCAATGTTATTTAACGTGGTGTATGTGTGTTATGTTCGCCACCCATGAATTCGCATTTGGAACAGTCATAAAATATTTAAGCAAGGGTTTCAAACCCAAATTTCCCCATCCAGCTAGCCCTCTGATCCAGTGTTCAATACTGATACCAATATTCAGTGTCTGATTGGTGTATAGTAAGCAGTGCCCATTGTTTTTCCTTTTTTTTTTTGCATGAAATAGTCAGTAGTTGTTTTTGATTACTTTAAACAACTTGTCTAATGTTTCCCATATTTATAAGTGAACTATATGAGCCAGGTATTATACTGTTCTTTACACGCTTTTTCTTTGTGTGTTGCTACACTCCCTCTGTGGTGCCAACTCTCAATTTCAAGAACCTGGTCCCTGATTCCCACCCGTCCTGTTCATTTCATGATACAAGTTCGCCTCCTGTTCGAAATATTAAACACTGTACATAAACTACAACTCCCTGAGATTTGACCTGGGACTCTGGGACTCAAATTGAAGTTCTGCGCCTGCCTTTTAATGCATTTGTAACAAGGCTATCTGATGTTATCTGTCATGCTTGTGGACCACACCTACAAAAGGTTGTATCTGTTAAGCATTCAGTTAGCATAAACCTAGACTGCTTTGTGGAATATTGCTTTACACTCACAGTGATTACTGCACAAGGCATCTAGAGCTCTTTCTTCTCAGCATGTTGAGATGAGCCAGAGATCACAAGAATGATGTTTATCTAAAGGTTGATAATGCTGTGACGTACCGTTTAGAAGGAGTTGTTGCTTTTGTTCAAGAACTTTTTCATAGGATTGCTATGCAGTTAGAGTTTTAGCGATATACTGCTCTGACTCATTCAGTGAGGCCTACAAACCTCACTGCTCTCTGCATGCATACTTTGCTATTCTGGAGCATGAGGAATTTCAAAATAGGACAAGTGCCCTTATACAGACACAAGTATGTGCTTTACTTAAAGTAAGAGCTAGAAAGCCATTACCGACATGTTTCAAAATGAGCCATATATTATTTCCATTCTATTTTCCATTGGCTGCAAAACACATTTATAATAATAGCTCAGGTTCATGCCTTTTTTATTTGATACATTTGCATAGCATTACAGAGCTAAACAGAATAAATAGTCAAGCTTTTCAGCAGTCTTCCCATAGATCTCTCTGGTGCTCTGGTTAGCTATGGTGCCGCTACTCATTGATATGCCTAATGTTTATGCGATGAGAAGCAAGATAGATGACTTGGGGGGGTTTCATCAGTACATCTAAAATGCCCCTAATTTCTGGAATGTTCCATTAGCTGCTGGCCTATGGCACTTTTCCCTCAAGATAATGACTACATAAACCCTCTCAAACAATAGATATTAGATGTGCCATGTGAAAGCAGTCACTGTATGAATGATACTGTAACAGTATTCTTTTCATGAAGCCTTCTTTTGGTTTACTAATTTTGAAGTGCCTTCTTTTATGAATATTCCATAACATTATTTATTATTAAATTATATTGTAGTGTCTTTAAATCCCTTTTCATCACAGAACCTGCATGTAGTGTATTTACCATACATATTCCCATGTTCAACTGTAATTTTTCTACAAAGGAAGAACTTTGTTTTAATAACTGTTTGTGTGTTTCTTATTCCTTAGTATAGTTAGATGTGCAGACTGTGGCATTGTGCTTTCTGATAGCTCTGCTGAAAGTTGAAAGTGAAAACTGAATTAGGCAGACTGGATTATGGGTGTACCAGCATCTTTCCAATAGCGCTTAAGGAAGTGATATAATGAAATAGTGAAAAAGAAACAGAGACCAGACACAAAAAAGACAAAGTGTTGTGCTGAGAGTCAAGAGAAGACAGAGAGAAAAATAGGGCTAGGATTTTATTTTTTGGAGGAACAAAAGCAGTGTGATCTGTCAGTGTGGACCCAGGAAACACCCAGGAAACCATTATATCACACCAAACCTCATTCAGTCCGTCCTCTCACACCAAACCCAGTTTAGTCCCTCCTCTCCTACCAAACCTCATTCTGGTCACCCTCTGTCATGGAACCTCATTGAGTCCATCCTCTCACCACAACCCTAATTCAGTCCAACCACTCTCACCAAACCTAATTCAGTCCAACCACTCTCACCAAACCTAATTCAGTCCAACCACTCTCACCAAACCTAATTCAGTCCAACCACTCTCACCAAACCTTATTCAGGCCGCCCACTCTCCTGAAAGCTCGTTCACGCTGTCCTCTCTCACCACACCTCATTTAACCAGTCCTCTCACAGCAATCCTTATTCGGGCCATCCTCTCTCACCAAACCTCATTCAAGATATCCTCTCTCACCAAACCTCATTCAGGCTATGGTGTCATACGGAAATTAATTCAGTGCGTCCTCTCACACCAAACCTCATTCATGCTATTGTCTATCACCAGATCTCATTCAGGCCAACCACTCCCACTGAACCTCATTCAGCCCATTGTCTCTCACACCAAACCTCACCCAGGCCACCCTCTCTCACTAAGCCTTATTCAGGACTTCCCCTCATACCAAATCTCTTTCAGGCCACCCTCTCTTACCAAACCTTATTTAGGCTATTGTCTCACAGTAATCCTCACTTAGGCCATTGTCTCACACACAATCTCATTCAGTTATCGTCTCACACTGAACCTCATTCAGACTATCATCTCACACTGCATTTAGGCCATCTTCTTTACCAAAACCTCATTCAGGCCATCCTTTTGCACCAAATCTCATTCAGGCCAGGCTCTCAGACCAATCCTCATTCAGGCCATCCTCTCACACCAGTTCTGATTTAGGGCATATTTTCCTACACCAGACCTCACTTAGGCCATCCTCTTACACCAAATTATATTCAGGTCATCTTTTGCAGAAAACATTTAGGCCATCCATTCATGATACCTAATTCAGGCCATTCTCTCAGGCAACAGAGCTCACAAATTGATACAGTACTTAATGCAGCATTAAAACAGCATCAAATCCATGCTATATGACACGTTCGCATATTAGGCAGCACATCTTTGAAATTGTTTTTGTATTGTTTTTGCTTTATGTTTTTGTTTTATGTCTTTGCATATAACTGATTGCATATAGCATGGTAAATTGTTTGGACTATGCAACAGAAGCACGAGGCAATTGTTTTGCAGACAGCTCTGCTTTTGTTGTTCAGCCACCTAATAGAGGATGTTAAAAAAGGAAGTGCTTGAAAAGCTGCTGATGATTAACTGCTAAGATGAGAGCATGAATTGCCTTCTCTCTCTCTCTCTCTCTCTCTCTCTCTCTCTCAAACATTCTCTCTCCCTTGTTCTCTCATCTTTCTCTTTTTGTCCTCTCTACTTGATATCAAAGTAAAGTTGAAGGGATCTAGTAGGGAGTGGAGTCTTGGAATAGCCCTGTCCATTTATCTCATTGCTATGTAATGAAGTCTGTGCTTTTGATCAATAGGTAATTATAACAATGCACTTGCTTTATGCATTTAATAAGCTCTCACTTTTTTCACTCATTTGGTCTACTTGTAAATTTAAATATGGGTTCATTTGTGCTTACTAGTGCACATACAGTGGGGAGAAAAAGTATTTGATCCCCTGCTGATTTTGTACATTTGCCCACTGACAAAGAAATGATCAGTCTATAATTTTAATGGTAGGTGTATTTTAACAGTGAGAGACAGAATAACAACAAAAAAATCCAGAAAAACCCATTTCAAAAAAGTTATAAATTGATTTGCATTTTAATGAGGGAAATAAGTATTTGATCCCCTATCAATCAGCAAGATTTCTGGCTCCCAGGTGTCTTTTACACAGGTAATGAGCTGAGATTAGGAGCACTTTTTTAAAGGGAGTGCTCCTAATCGCAGTTTGTTACCTGTAAAAAGACACCTGTCCACAGAAGCAATCAATCAATCAGATTCCAAACTCTCCACCATGGCCAAGAACAAAGAGCTGTCCAAGAATGTCAGGGACAAGATTGTAGACTTACACAAGGCTGGAATGGGCTACAAGACCATCACCAAGCAGCTTGGTGAGAAGGTGACAACAGTTGGTGCGATTATTCGCAAATGGAAGAAACTGTCATTCTCCCTCGGTCTGGGGCTCCATGCAAGATCTCACCTCGTGGAGTTTCAATGATCATGAGAACAGTGAGGAATCAGCCCAGAACTACACGGGAGGATCTTGTTAATGATCTCAAGACAGCTGGGACCATAGTCACGAAGAAAACAATTGGTAACACACTACGCCATGAAGAACTGAAATCCTGCAGCGCCCGCAAGGTCCCCCTGCTCAAGAAAGCACATGTACAGGCCCGTCTGAAGTTTGCCTGAATGATTCAGAGGAGAACTGGGTGAAAGTGTTGTGGTCAGGTGTGGTCAGATCTCTTTGGCATCAACTCAACTCGCCGTGTTTGGAGGAGGAGAAATGCTGCCTATGACCCCAAGTCATAACACCATCCCCACCGTCAAACATGGAGGTGGGAACATTATGCTTTGGGGGTGTTTTTCTGCTAAGGGGACAGGACAACTGCACCACATCAAAGGGATTATGGACGGGGCCATGTACCGTCAAATCTTGGGTGAGAACCTCCTTCCCTCAGCCAGGGCATTGAAAATGACCTTAATGACTTGGAGAGGATCTGCAAAGAGGAGTAGGACAAAATCCCTCCTGAGATGTGTGCAAACCTGGTGGCCAACTACAAGAAACGTCTGACCTCTGTGATTGCCAACAAGGGTTTTGCCACGAAGTACTAAGTCGAAGGGGTCAAATACTTATTTCACTCATTAAAATGCAAATCAATTCATAACTTTTTTGAAATGCGTTTTTCTGGATTTTTTTTGTTGTTATTCTGTCTCTCACTGTTAAAATACACCTACAATTATAATTATAGACTGATCATTTTTTTGTCAGTGGGCAAACGTACAAAATCATCAGGGGATCAAATACTTTTTTCCCCCACTGTATTTTTACTGAGACAAAAACTAGTTCACTAGTTGGTTTGACCAAGAACTTGGAAATAGCATGTTTTTTTTTGTTTTTTTTTTTTGTTAAGAACTTCTGTAAAAACTAACACTGTTGAGCTTATTATAATTTCATTGTAACTAAGCATGAGCTTGCCTTTGCCCTCATTTTGGACCAAAAGATGTTGAGAACAAGTTTATAATGTGAGCTATTTTTTTCAGAGCCATGAGAGGGAAAGAAAAGAGACAAACAGACAAAGAGGGAAAGGGAAATGCCCTAATATACACCTTGCAATTGCTTTTACAACATTTGCCAGCCCAGAATGGGTTACAATGCTTTATAGTCTCTATTAAACACATATGCTCATGCTAGTAGAAATAGGTCTGGATCTAAGAGTACTGTCAAGCTAAAACCCTGTTAGAGTGGAATTAGTACAATAAGCAACAAAAACACTACAAGTAAAGTTTCTTTTTAGTGCTCATTTAAATTCTTAGTTAAGAGGTCTTCATTTGAAGACAGCCGGTGACTCAGCTATACAGACATACTGGGGAGGTTTATTCCACCACCTGGGTGCCAGTACAGAAAAGAGTCTTGCATGTCTTTTTTTGTATCTTTAAGAATGGTGGGTCATGTCTTCCCTGTGGTGCAAAGTTTGGGTTTGATAAGTGCCTTCAGGCAGGTGGGGGTCCATTTTTGGCTTTGTATGCAAGCTTCAGTGGTTTAAATCTGATGCAGGCAGCTACAGAAGCCAGTCTAGGGAACCCATCAGTGGGTTGATGTAGGCAAACTTAGAGAGATTCAAAACAAGGATTGCAGGTGCATTCTGGGTCAGTTGAAGGGGTCTGATGGCACTCAGGGGAAGAACTGCCAGGAGCAAATTGCAGTAGTCCAATCCTCAGATGACAAGGGAACTAAAGTAGTGCTTGAGTGGCCTCGGCGGAGAGAAATCCTCCTGATGTTTCAACGGAAAAACTTGTATGACCATGGTAAGAGGTATGAAAACAGAATGATAGTAGTTTGTTGAGAGCATGTCTTATCAGATTCCCAAGAAATCTCCAGGGAGAATCAAAATCTTGATATGAGGATGCATCTCCAGGGATATACATAGCTCAGCGTTGCTGGAGTTTAGTTTCAGATAATGAGCTGTCATCCATGACTAGATGTACACCAGACATGCTGAGACACGTGCAGACACATACATGCCCGAAAGAGGAAAGTGGGGAATGAGTTGAGTAGCTTCAGGATAGTTGAGTATCTAGCAGGATAGGATGGTTTTAAAAACGATGCAAGGATATTACCTGACTGAGAGAGCAGGTTAAAGGGAGAAGAGGACCCAGCACTGAGCCTTGTGGGACACTAGTGGAGAGTCAGCATGGAGCAGACGTGGATCCTTTCCATGTCACCTGATATGATTATTCTTGCAGGTAAGAAGCAAACCACTACCATGGTCTCCCACTAATTCCAAGACTCATCAGGATGGGCAGGAGAGCTTTATGATTGACCGTGTTGAAGGCTGCTGAAAGGTCAACAAGGATGAGGATCGATAATAGTTTGGCTTATATATCAGCATGAAGCGTCTCAGTAACAGCCACAAGGGCAGTTTCTGTGGAGTATGCCACTTTAAATCCAGACTGGTTTGAATCTTGGAGGTCATTCTGGGTAAAAAAGAGAAACAACTGTCTGTACTGTATACTGCATGTTCAAGAATTGTAGAAAGAAAGGTGAGAAGTCATGCATGTCAGTAGTTTATGATGTCTGAGATGTCTAGTGTAGGCATAACTCTTGCCGTCAATTAGATAAGGGACCACATGTTATTGAGCTGTTTACGATAGAAGTGATGAAGTCTTGCCAGATGTTCTGGAGCATTCTGGAAGAGATGGGGTTCAGCAGTCAGGTGGTAGGATTGCTGGACAAAGAGAAGAGAAGCCTCAGGGTTGCTTCTGTAGAAAGCGGGGGGGAAAAGCATCTTAACAACATCAGAAAAGAGATAGGAAGTGTAGGAATAGGGGTAGGAGGGAAAGATTGGCAGATCTTCTCATCAGCGAAGGTATCCAAATTTCGGTGGGGGTGGGGAGGAGATTGGGAGGATGTTGCGAAGTACAGAAGAAATGGTATAGAGCTTGCATGGATTAGATGCAGATGCTTGCAGCTTTTTTTGTAGGAGGACATCTTAGCAGCAGTCACATTAGAGGAGACCTTGTATAGAACAGAGTGGTTTTACAGTTTTATGTAGACATACAATTATTGGATCTTTTGATAATATTGAAATCATCTTTAGTGACCAGGCCTAAATAAGCATCAAAAGAAGGTCATAGGAGAAAGGAAGTGAACATGTGGCAAAAATTTTGGTGATAAGATTTGACATTGTGTGAGGTTCAAAATTGACTGATAATGATATTGGTATTCTTACAGCATTGATATTGCAGACTATTATGTAAATAACTTTGTCATTATTTTCATTTAATGCAGTAATATTATCTGGGACTTGGGTGATGTTTTTTAATTGATTTAGATTGATTTCTATGGAGTTTATGCTTCCCTTATTTGTGTGTGTGTGTGTGTGTGTGTGTGTGTGTGTGTGTGTGTGTGTGTGTGTGTGTGTGTGTTATGGCACAATCCTTGAGTGAATTGTGAATTGTTCTTTATTAGCCACAAACGTGTAGTATCCACCTTCAGTAGCCACAAATGTGAACTGATCAAATAAAGTCTGTTGTATTAGTTAGTTAGTATTAGTTAGTATTTAGTGGGTGAATGGCCTATTTCTGTTGTGATGTAAATAATAAACATCCACAAAACTGGGTTGTAAGAAATGGGACAAGATTTATAATGCTGTATTTGAGGGCAGGAAAACACCATTTTATCCCAGTGTCTGCACTAAGAGGGGCTCTTGGAAGTGAAGGTGGTAACACACACACCTTTGGACCAAAATAGGTTTGAAAATCCCACTAAGTCAGTGGATTGTGAATGTCACACTCTTTTGTGCCTCTTCACTCACACCATTGCAGCTCATTAATATATAACAGTGAAAATAGAAACAAAAAATTGCAGAAACAGCAAAATGCCGTCATTACCTGGTTTATTACACTTGTGTGATCACAAAAATAGATCTCATAGTCGATTCCAGAAGACCAAAGGATCATGCAAAATTCGCAATAGCCGCAACCATGGCTTGTCATTGTTTATATTGCCATTTAGATGCAAATGTTGAAGACAATCTCTTCCAGTCCACTACTGCCATAGAGAAGATGACCAGAACTTCAGGTGTAAACGCAAAGGAAATTGGATCATTTGTTATCTGGGTATTAATATCCAACAGATACCGATTGCTGAAGTGTAAGGGCCACTGAAAGGAGGAAAAAAAGAAAACTTTTATCTTCCTCATTGAAGAGGGATTACTGAATTTTACCTATGATTTGTAATGGAAAATTATGGCCAGAGGAGTGAGACTCCTCCAGAGATCGCCAGTGGAATCTGGTGCACAATCAAATGCTCTGGGGGTTATGGATATGTCAGCCAGAGAAAGGTCAGTCTTTCACTCTTTCTCTGTTAAGTAGCAGCTGCCCCCAATCCTGCATTGGCCTTCTCTGAATTTTTTCTCTCAATTCTCTCTCTCTTGATCTGTATTTTGGTGGCACAGCGTCACATGTTAGCTCATGGCAAATGCTTATTTTATACCTATTAAGTTTGGTAAATGGTTTTCTCAGCAGCGCACATATACTGTGATGATGGAGTCTGTGGATTATTGTTTGGCAAGCAACAGGTCATATTGAGGCAAAAAGCTCTGACTTTTGACAAGGCATATTGCTGAACAAGCTATGAGCAGATACAACTGAATTGTATTTGTGAATGTAGCATCAATGCTATATGAATGAGAGGTTACAGTATTTTTCGAGGCTGAAGAAAACAGATGCAACAGAGGATGTTTAGGATCAGTAGAAAAGACGAAAAAATGAGAAAAGTAATGAAATGTATAGTATATTGAGAGACATTCACACTCCCCTCTCCGATCAATTCCATCGCTATCTTTTCACTTGGTGTGGTATTTCATCAGATCGGGCCATAAATGGTTATTTCAAGGAAGGTAATGATCTTATATTTCTACATTTATGCCAGTGACAGCCCTGAGTGAATAGCTGCAACGGACAGATAGACCTGAGCTCAGACAGGGAGCGGATTGTTTATGTGTTTTTCTTGGCCGTATGAGTCACACATTAAATATGACTGTGATAGGAAGACAGACAAAAGAGCTAGAGAAGAACAGATCCTTTAGACCATGGTAACCTAGGCACAAACCTTGCCTTCTGTTGACGTCTTTCACAAGTTGCTGATATTCAGAAAGGCTTGTAAAGAATATTGAATATTTGGCTTGTTAGGATCCCCAGGTCTCAGCTGTCGTGTTTACTGCACAAGCCAACACAAGTTGGAGAGACAATTATTAAATGATTTATAATTTCCATACTTCCCTTAATTGTCCATGATTGATGGAAAGCAATTTTTTGACCCGTTGTCTACCATTACATTTCATTTCAGAGCTGATGAGAATCTAAATTAATTAAGCATTTTAATGAGCAGTATGGATGAATCTGTGCCTGACAGTGAGTCTATTAGCCTTCTGTCCATCTATATGCCACAAATATGTTTTATAAATATAGACGCAGTAACTGGAACAGCGGTGTTTATTATTTCAAAATTTAGTATGCTAGATAGGTTGTGAAAAGAGAGACGAGTATCCGTAAAATCCACATGAACATTCTACTGGGTTAAAGAAACAAATCTTGGCTTTGTTTCAGCATGGAAGGAGCGAGGACAGAAAGTGACAGCTCACTGGATCCCCCACACCACGGTACACAAAGACACAGGAGCGGCTTCACAGGTAAGGCTGAAACCCTCGATCAGTTAATCAGTGAGCTTCTATTTGATCAAGTTTGTTTAATTGTAAAAAAAAAAAAAAAAAAAAAAAAAAAAAAAAGCAAAAGAAAAGAAAAGACTACCAAGTGGCACAAGAGAAAAGTGTCATCCCCATCATCTGTGCACTGGAGTCCAAGAGAGTAAAATTGGCCATGTTTTTAGGACAGGCTTTACTCTTTCACCCCTGTCAGTCAGAGCAACGCTAGCCAATCGTGGGCCTATGCGAGCTTATTAATGCAGAAGAGGTAAGTTAGCACTTTTCTCTGAATGTGCCTTATGATGGAGCATTAAGAGCATTTTGAAAAGATGCAGTGGTTGGCTTCATGTATCTCAGAAGATGCTCATACTAGCCTTCACCCTCTCCAGTAGATGTTGTGTGATAGGGGAGAGATAGCTAATGGGTCAAACTTGCCAAATTGGGAAAAATGGGGGTTAAAAGTGATGAAAAGTATAATTGTGTTTAATTTCGGGGGCATGGTGGCACCTCCGGGGTTGGGAGCTCGACTCATGCCTCCGCCCTGTGTGCGTGGAGCTTGCATGTTCTCCCAGAGTTTACATGTTCTCAGGGGTTCAGCTACAGTGGGTTCCTCCACAAGTAAAAAGATAGGCTGATTGGCATTTCCAAGTTGTCCATAGTGTGTGAATATGTATGCAGTTGTGCCCTGCGATGGGTTGGCATCCCGTCCAGGGTGTCCCCCACCTTGTCCCTTGAGTTGTCTGGGATAGGCTCCAGGCTCCCCGTGACCCTGTGTAGGATAAGCGGTACAGAAAATGGATGGATGGATGGATGGATGAATATGTAGTTGCAGAAGTATTCACCTCTTGCCTTACTGAAGCGAAATATATACAATTGTATTCTCCCTATGATAGGGACCTTCTGCTTTTGTTGCTGCACTATTTTCCCCCTTTTTGGACACTTTCTATCTTAGCCTGTCCTCTACTTGCTCAGTGGTGTTGTTTTTTTTTTTTTGTTTTTTTTTTTTTCAAGATTTCCTGTGAGCAATGTGTTTACTGCACACAGATAAGCCAGCATGTTTACACACGAATACAAATATGCATAAAAATCAACACACTCAAACACACACACACATGCACACACACATACAGATCTGTGGATGTGTGGATAATTCTATTATTTCTGTCATGTCACCATAGCCTCCCCTTCCTCATTGACATATTCACTTGTATTGATTTGCTGACCTTTGGGTACTTCAAACCTATTCGTGCTGATTTGGAGCTCTAGACAACGTGGAAATGTCAAGCTAACCAAGACGCTGAATGACAAAATGAGACGATGTATATAAAATGTACATAACACACATCTGTGTAAATACACATCTTCACTGATTATGATAAACATGACATTTCCTCTAAGAAGAGAAGGAGGGCAGTCCATGACTGTGCATCTGTTCACTTCTGTGTGTGGGTAAGTACCTGTGTGTATGTGTGTGTGACGGGATTGGGGATGGTTGGGTGGTGCACACTTCCCTGAATGTGGGTTTGGTATGTGATAAAGAAGTTTTCTTTAACATTTGCAAGAAATTACTAACAAGCAATTTCTACTCATTACTACTGCGACAAGTAAAAAATAAAATAAGTAAATAGCAAATTATTGGTGCATTTCCATCAGAAAGAACATTGTGCTGCATTGTTTCTTATCCAGCACATGAACGAATAGAAATACTTTAATTTTCTGATCATACACTCTGCCAACTTCATACAGGTAATTGTTGACAAAATTGAAAACCTTTTATCATTGAGAATTTTGTCACTAAATTGATGAGAAACCAAACAGCTGATCAGTGTTAATCTGAGCACCTTTTCCGTGTTGGTTAACAATGGCATTATTGGAATGAAGATACAGACACCTTTATTGGCATCACTTTTATTAAAAATTCCAGTTGTCTCTTAACTCTATGAACTAGAAAGTTATGTTGGTTTGGGTTTTGGCAATATCTTGTTTTTAGGAAATGGGGAAAAAATGACCAAGGACTGAGCTTGTGTTACTGTCTGTATGGAGTTTTGCATGTTCTCCTCATGTGGGTTTCATGCAGGTGCTCCAGTTTCATCCCACTTTCCAAAAACATGCCAGTAGGTGGACTGGCTATGCTAAATTGGCCCTGGTTGTGAGTGAGTGTGTAGATGTGTGTGTGCATGGTACCCTTAGATGGACTGACATCCAATCCGGGGCTTATTTTCCTGCCTTCATCCCAGTGGTCCTGGGATAGGCTCTGGATCCGCAACAACGCTGACCAGGATAAAGTGCTTACTGAAGACGACTTCAGTGAAAGCAAAATCACATAATGTCTAATCCATGAACTGAAATGTGTCTATCCATGGATTTATATACATACAAAAATAAGTGTATGTATTTAAAATGTAGTAACCCCTATTTTTTTAGTACAAATTTTGTTATGGTTTTTTTTATTTTATGACTTCTACATTATCAAGTCAGTACAAAAAACATTTTAGATTCCCCAACATTAGTTTTCTAGCACAAAATTAATTGTTACAGAAAAATGTTTGTCATTAAAGAAAGCAGCATATTACGTAAGAGACCACTTTTTAGATAAAAAACACAATGAAGGCTGCTGGGTTTTGCTGCAGAAATAAGAAGCGAGTGCGAAAGTCAAAGTGTCCAGAAGAACTGTGTCTGGTTCTGCAAGATGCTCAATAAAACTGACCAGCTCATTTCCTAATAAAACTGCACAAATTGTACCTGAGACTACTATTTTTATTTTTATTTTTTTGTCACACCAAATACTGACTCTGTTTCATTTACTACTGTTTACTGCTCTTTACGGTATTTTTTTTTTTAAATGTAGAAACATTTAATTTCATTATTTTGAAGGCATCTTCACTCTGCAGCATTTCTTTGTATGTGCCTAAAACTTTTGCACAATTCTGTACATTAAAGCTAAGCTTCAGAGAAATGTCGTTCACTACAGTACAATCTACATGGCAAGGTTGGTTAACAATATTAAAGCAGCCATTGCAAGTCTTAGCCTTTGCAAAGAAATCACTGCAACCAGTGTCATTATCAAGTGCACTTTATTATAACTAATGTGTGTGTGGTTTTGATGAGAAAAGGCAAGTGGTTAACACCAAACACATAATGTAGTGTCATCTAACACCCACCTAAACACACTGCATAAAGAGAAAGGAGTGAATTAATCTGCATTAATTTTGACGAATGTAGAAAATCGGTCCAGGTTTTGTGTTTGTTTCAGGTTATTGTCAGAGAGAGCTGACTTTTTAGCCACCAGTAACTGTGAATATGTGAAAATTGTGCTCCAAGCAACCAACAAAAAATAACTTAATGGGTTGGAAAAAATATATACTCACCGTCCACTTTACTAGGAACACCTGTAGACCTGCACAGCCATGCAGTTATCTAATCAGCCAATCATGTGGCAGGAGCACAGTGCAAAAAAGAGCTTCAGTTAATGTTCACATCAAACATCAGAATGAAGAAAAAAATGTGATCTCTGTGACTTTAACCGTGGCATGGTTGTTGGTTGAAACTGCTGATCTCCTGGGATTTTCACACACAACAGTGTCTAGAGTTTACACAGAATGGTGCAAAAAAACAAAAAACAAAATGCATCCTGTGAGTGGAGGGTCTGCAGACTGAAACACCTTGTTGATGTGAGAGAGAGCGACTAGGCTGGTTTGAGCTGACAGGAAGTCTATAGTAACTCAAATAAGCACTCTTTAAAACTGTGGTGAGCAGAAAAGCATCTCAGAACACACAACACATCAGACCTTGAGGTGGATGGGCTATAACAGCAGAATATCACATCAGGTTCCACCCCTGTCAGCCAAGAATGGGCATGGACTCAGCAAACTTGGACAGTTGAAGACCAAGGTGATTTTTTTTTTTCTTCTAATCTTCAACTGGTTTCCGAACACTTTCAGAGAACCATGCCCATCTCAGATGTCCCTGAATATTTTGTTACTTTTCTTTAAAATTGTATATGTATCTGAATTCTCATCACTGTTAGTTTGAGCCACAGGATCATTTCTTGTTAATAAAAGCCAGTTCTACATTTCAGTTTGGTGCCACATTTCCTGTAAACTGTAATCATCTGTCTTTCTTCATCGTTTGTCCTTCTCTTTCTGTCTCCCTATAATATCCTCTTTCATGCTGCCTCTCATTCTTGTTCTCTTTCTTTCCCACTTTTTTAAAAAGTTGTCCTCACACAAACACATACATGCACATGTACGAGTATAATGAGAGATTCTGCACTGTTGACTGGACTTGTTGCTGTTCTGCCTATGAGGTAATGAGTCACGGAGATGTTTGGAGTGGAACTGAATGCATGTCATGCGGATGTAATTTTACACACACACACACACACACACACACACACACACACACACACACACACACACACACACACACACACACACACACAAACACACTCCTCCATGGGAATACAGACTGAGGAGCAGGCTGTCTGCCAGACTACTCAGGAACAGAGAAGATCGTTTGGAGGAACAGAACCAAGAGGCCTCCCGCTTGCTTGCTTTCCTGTGTGAACTGGGGTTAGTGCTCCAGCACTGAGATTTTACTCTTCAAAAGCATTTAAGGTTACACTACCTTGTGCTCTCCTGTTTGGTTTCATTGATAGGTAGAGACTTTGCCATAAGGTCAGTTTGATCTGGAGCACTGTTTATAGCAGACATTGGTTTTCAAAGTGTTACCATCTTAGTGCCTTTGCTTGAAAATATTGTATTTCATGTTTGATGGAAAAGGTCAAAAATCTAATAAATTTCCTGTCAGCAGTGTCAGCTGCTATAAATGGTCTAGCAGGGCTAAGAAAAAGACACAGTATAAGGTTTCATTTTTTCGGCATCCACATCAGATTATTTGTTGGTAACAAATGTCATAAAGCAGATTATTTTATGGAATCAAGCGCAACAGCACCTCCAATGGTTTTGTGTTCATTTTGAAGAATGTAGAAAATAGGTCCAGGTTTTGTGTTTGTCTCAGGTTAATGCCAGAGGGAGCTGACTTTTTAGCCATGAGTAACTGTGAATCTGTGAAAACTGTGCTCCAAAAACCAACAAAAATTTTACTTGATGGTTTAGAAAATATATATCCTGCATAGTATTATGTAGCATTTTTAATATTATACTGCTAGTTGGTGGTTAAATAGTTTAGCTGCTATATAAAAATTCAAGCATCCACATCAAATTATTTGCTGTTAACAAAAGTCTTGAATCTGGTTTTTTTTTTTTTTTTTTTTTTTTTTTTTGTATGTTTGTTTGTTTGGTTTTTATTAACACACATAACACCACCACTGATGGTCATAAGAAAAATACTCACATACTCATGATATGAAGAAGTGAGGCTGGGGCTGATTTCTTTATAGCCCAGACTGTAGATTCATGATGCAGTCTATCAGTGACAGTCAGGTCAGGTGAAACATCCAGTAAGTTTTGTGTACATTGGGGCTGATGTTTTTCAGGATGCTTCACTGACACATGTCATTAGCAGTGAATGAGAAGGTGCATGTGAAATAAAGCGATGGGTGTAATGAAGGCAAACAAGGTGGATTATATATTATATATCATATATATTATATATCATATGCCTTCAGAGGTGAAAATAAGCATAAATAATCTTAACACACATTGTCCAATCAAAGTAAAACACACACACACACAGATATATATATATATATATGGTATAACCAAGAGTTGAACGGCTTTTGTTTATTTGAATGAAGGGTTCCTTTTCTGTTTGCCACGGCTTGAACCCAGTAGAGCATTACAAACTCTAAAGATATGAAATCACAAGTACAGCTGTCTATCTGCCCTTTAGTATGTGTTTGCAATAGTTTACCCCCATTCTGTATATTGCATAGCCAATTTATATTGCTTTGTACGTGGATCCTGTTTAGCTTTGTAAGCACAGCTCTGGAACAAGCATTTACTTTAATGGATATACAGTGTGTCGCTCTTTGTATATGACGAGTTAAACTTGAACTAGGAAAATGGTTCTATTATGCCATCGAAGAGACCTTGTGAGATCATGCAGTGATCTGCACTAATCGTTTACGTGGGTTGAGAACAGAATATGTTTTCGACAAGAGGAAAAGCAAAATGTGCAATAGAAATTCAGATGAATAATGATTTGCTGATACAGAACTGATTTAAATGTAATTGAATTATAAATTTAAAAAAAAAATGTATGGGAAATTAAGTGGTACTGAATTTGTTGTTTACAGCATCAGGATATTCAGGTCAGTGCATTTTGCCTCAGTATACACGCCCATTACCTGTGCCACAAAATGTATTACTTGCTCAGTGTTTCACTCTTCATATTATTGGTAGACACAGGTATGCATAGATATTCATGTAGGGAAATGATTTCCCTAAACAGAGCTGATGAGCTGATGCATCTTTTTTTGCAGTTTAATTTGTCAAATTGAAATTAAATTTAGTTGTATAAAATTCTATGTAAATGTGGCTTATGTCCCGTGATACATAAGGGTAAAACGAGAAGGTAGTCTCATTTCCTCATATTGATTTTGTACCACCATCCCTGTACACAAAAATATCATACATCAAAGAACGTCATTAGTGTACTGAAGTAGAATATCATATATCAAAGCATGGCATGATTGCATTCATATGGAATTATTGGGTGCCTGTGGACACGGAAAGATGAAGATCGGCATATTGTAATAGTTCTTGTTTCCTTTATCTAATCAATAGAATGAACATTTACCTTCAATAATTGAAAAGCCAGCAAGTTTGCAATCTTGTAGCTCCTCAGATGGCATTAGAGCTCTCTTTGATATGAAACAGCATCACTTTCCTTTCTTCTTAATTCCCTGAAATGGTGACCAGGGGGCAAGAAAGCATGAGGGAGGAGATGAAGTAGAAGGAGAAAAGGTGGGGATGAGTTAGAGAAGAGTGAGAAAGCTATCAGTGTACTTTTTCACCCCACTGGTTTTATAACTCATCTGAGGAAGAACTGTGATCATATATAAGCATTACTGCAGAGTGTACTGAGAAAGGGCTTTTAAACCAAAGTGAGAGAGAAGAAGAGAAAGTGAGCAGAAGCTTACATGGGAGGAGGCCCAAGAAACAAAAATAAGCACTTTTGACACCAGCAATCCTATAAAGAATTACATTTCTCCTCCATAGTCCCCCACTCCTCTTCTCCACAGTCTCCTAATTTCCCCCACCTCCTCTTCCCAGCTCTCTTTCTCTATATATGGCTGTCTTTGTTTTTCCCTTCCTCATTCCTCTGTCTCCTTTTCAATTTCCTCCATCTCAATGTGTTTTCTTTTCTCGTCCAACCTCGGAGTTTAATACACTTTGTGAGCTGTCCAGGACATTTTATTCAGAGTAGGTGATACTTGGCTTAGGTCTGAAGTTGCACCACGTAAACTCTGATGTTCAGAGCAGCTCTGTTTATGCTCTTCTGGACAAGCAGGAAAGAATAAAGGCACTGTTATTTTCCCACTAGTCTTCAGTGTTGATTTCTTTGAGATATATATGCATTTTTTGTGTGTCCGACAAATTGAAATAAATGTGCTCCAGACATTAGTGTTGGAGCAGAACAAACATCATTAAAAGCTGGCAATATGCTAACAACCTAGCCATTGTGAATGAGTTCATGTGTTAGGGATGTAAATTCTGGCCAATTTTGTTACCAGACCGTTAATCAGGGGTCATTAGTCAACAGTTAACCATCAACCGTTAAGTCTAAAATCATTCCAAGTCCAAAATACATAACAAATGTTTTCAAGTCAACAAGGCTTGTTTGAGGGAGGGTGGGAAAAAGTTTGAATACATCTGTTATATACAGTGCCCTCCACTAATATTGGCACCCTTGGTAAATACTGTATGAGCAAAGAAGGCTGTGAAAAATTGTCTTTATTGTTTAACCTTTTGATGTTTTGTTCAGTAAATTCACAAAAAATACTCTGCTCTCATGGATATCAAACAATTGCAAACAAATCACAGGTTTATAAAAAAAATCTTAAATCTTAAATATAGGTGTGCAACAATTATCGGCACCCTTTTAGTCAATACTTTGTGCTACCTCCCTTTGCCAAGATAACAGCTCTGAGTCTTCTCCTATAATGCCTGATGAGGTTGGAGAATACATGGCAAGGGATCTGAGACCATTCCTCCATACAGAATCTCTCCAGATCCTTCAAATTCCAAGGTCCACACTGGTGGACTCTCCTCTTCAGTTCACCCCACAGGTTTTCTATGGGTTTCAAGTCAGGGGACTGGGATGGCCAGGGCAGGACCTTGATTTTGTGGTCAGTAAACCATTTTTGTGTTGATTTTGATGTATGTTTTGGATCATTGTCCTGCTGGAAGATGCAACCATGGTCCATTTTAAGCTTTCTGTCAGAGGCAGTCAGGTTTTCATTTAATATCTGTTGATATTTGGTAGAGTCCATGATGCCATGTATCCTAACAAAATGTCCAGGTCCTCTGGCAGAAAAACAGCCCCAAAACAGTAAAGAGGGTCTGGAGGTACTTTTCCATATTGTTACCTCTCTTTGTGCACCAAAACCACCTCTGGTGTTTATTGCCAAAAAGCTCTATTTTGGTTTCATCTGACCATAGAATCTGATCCCATTTGAAGTTCCAGTAGTGTCTGGCAAACTGAAGACACTTGAGTTTGTTTTTGGATGAGAGTAGAAGCTTTTTTCTTGAAACCCTTCCAAACAACTTGTGGTGATGTAGGTGACTTCGGATTGTAGTTTTGGAGACTTTCTGACCCCAAGACGCAACTAACTTCTGCAATTCTCCAGCTGGGATTTTTTGGCCACTTGAACCATCCTCTTCACAGTGCGTTGAGACAATATAGACACACGTCCAATTCCAGGTTGATTCATAACATTTCCAGTTGACTGGAACTTCTTAATTATTGCCCTGATGGTGGAAATGGGTATTTCTTGTATGCTTGTGCTATTTTCTTATAGCCACTTCCCATTTTGTGAAGCTCAACAACCTTTTCCTTAGTCTTACCCATTGTTATGAATGACTAAGGGAATTTGGCCTATGTGTTACCTCATATTTATACCCCTTTGAAACAGGACGTCATGGTTGAACAATTTCCTGTTCCTCGTCACCCAGGTGTACTAAAAAATTTAAAATATCAGTGGGATTACACTTCAAATATATTTTTCTCATATGAATTCATAGGGGTGCCAATAATTGTTGCACACCTATATTTAACATAGATATTTTTTTTTTTATAAACCCATGTTGTGTTTGCAATTGTTTGATATCCATGAGAGCAGAGTATTTTTGTGATTTTTTTAAACAAAAGATCAAAAGTTTAAACAATAAAGACAATTTTTCACAGCCTTCTTTGCGCATATTTACCAAGGGAGCCAATATTAGTGGAGGGCACTGTAGCATAAGAGAGGTATAGCTAACATAGCTATACAAATAGCTATACAAATGTGTGTTAATTAATATAACAGAACACACATTTGTAGTTTCATTCTGTATTTTGCTGGATGAGGGCAAATAAGTGGCAGTTCTGGTGGCAAAAAGGCCTTGTTGATGAGAGAGGTCAGAGGAGAAAGGCCAGACTGGTTTGAGATGATAGGAAGTCTATAGTAACTAAAGAAATAATACTCTTTACAACTGAGCAGAAAAGCATCTCAGAACACACAATACATTGAACCTTGGGGGCTACAACAATAGAAGACCACATCAGGTTCCACTCTTGTCAGCCAAGAGCTGGAATCTGAGGCTATAGTATAGTGCACAGGCTTGCCGGAACTGAACGGTTGAAGATTGGAGAAACATCGCCTGGTCTTTTTGAAGTCTTCAATCATCCAGTTTGGTGAGCATGTGCCCACTGTAGCCTTGGGTATACATAAGTAACACTACCAACAATTTGACCACATCTTCTTACTGAATGAAATCCAATACAGCGGCCCATTTTTTACTGAATGCTTTTTCAATCCTATCACACTCACAGAAGTGGCCTAAATACACTAATGTGATCTCTTGTACAGCTCAGAAACCTTCCTTACAGCTAAAGTGATTATACTCTAATGTTTACTTGAAAAGAATCTATTACAACCCCAATTCCAAAAAAGTTGGGACAGTGTGTAAAATGAAATTAAAAACAGAATGCAATGATTTGCAAATCTCATAAACCCATGTGTTGTTCACAAAAGAACATAGAAAACATAACACTTACTTTTCCAGCCTTTTGTTGCCCCCGTCCCAAATGTTTTGAGACATGTTGCGGCCATCAAATTCAAAATGACCTTATTTTTTCCTCAAAATGGTACATTTCCTCAGTTTAAACATTTCATATGTTTTCTATGTTCTATTGTGAATAACATATGGGTTTATGAGATTTGCAAATCAGTGCATTCTGTTTTTATTTACATTTCACACAGTGTCCCAACTTTTTTGGAATTGGGGTTGTAATTTCTAGCATTGATTGAACAGTTTCTTAAAACAACTGTGTAACAAAAGTGTGTCTTTGTGTGTGTGTGTGTGTGTGTGTGTGTGTGTGTGTGTGTGTGTGTGTGTGTGTGTGTGTGTGTGTGTGTTCATTTAAGTATATTTTTGAATACTGTCCTCAGTGTCCAAGCCAATAACATCATTGATAGGCCAGACATGTCCAAGCATTGGCTGCAAGACCTCTTAAATGCAGGCTAACTAATCTTATATAAAGTGACGAGCGAAGTGTGGCTTCGAGGCCAGTGAATTCACAGCACTCACACATGGATGCCGATGGAGCCGGCTGAAGGACACAGTGTTTCCTTATTCAATGCTGTACTGTCAGGCAGGTCAAATTACCCACTTTGCTAAGGTTACGATTTCTAAGAAGAGAATTAAAAGTGGTGGTGGAGTTTTTACTATTTTGAATGAACCTAAATGCATTAGTTCTTTCCTAAGTCCTTATTTATCAAAAGGATAACACTTATGCATATTATTACAGTAGCACTGTAATTAAGATTCTGATCTTGTAATCAAATGATTGTAAATCCCAACACTGCCAGAGTCACTGTGGAGCCCGTGAAAAAGGCCCTTAATCCTTAACTGCTCATGATTGTATGGTTGGATTGCATCATATTTATGTTGTACGATTCTTTTTATAAGTGAGTCTACCAATTTGTATTAAATAGTAAGTAAATATTGCAGATGAAAAGGCTGTTGATTGTATTCCATTTCTAGTGAAAAGCGAAAAGCAAAGGTATTTCAAAGACTTGCAAATATTGACTCGAAGAAGACTGACAAGCTGTGATAAGACTTGAATTGCAGTGATTTCAGAGTTCCCTTTTCTGTTGGGCTACAGGAATTCTGTATGAGTGTGTTTTTGAAAAAGCATGAATGGAGCCGAGAGTTCTGGAAATGTCTTAATATGTTAAAGGGAGTGTTTTTGATTCTGTCCCACTGTGTCTGTCGTCAGTATGCCTTGTGCCAAAAAGGTGTGTGTGTATGTGTGTGTGTGTGTATGCGCTCAGACATCCTGTACTCTTGTTTGAGAGTACTCGTATGGCTTAGTTCAACATTTACTTTGGTAGAGTTACCACAGCATGCCCTGCGTTTGCAAATTCCCCCAAGTAGTTTGTTTGAAAAGGACAAGTAACACTCAGTGTCATACAAAGGGACACACACAGTCATACACAGAGATGTTTGATAAGATCTTCTAAAATCAAGGGCACTGAAGTTATGTGTATATACTTTCCTAAAACTATTAATACTGTAATCTGAAGCAGTATAAGAGGAAGCACAGAGGTGAAGCAAAATTAGCAGGCGAGGTCTAAATGGACTCTGATAACTCCTCTAGCAACACAGATCTGAGCCTTATTTTGAATGGTGATAACTGGGGCTTCATTTTTCAATGTCCTTTGAAAACATGGGCTTTTGCTGCATCTCTCCACTTTAGGATTCTCATTGGAGACAGCAGCAGACAAAGTATGAATGATGGTTGTTCAGGTAAGGCTGAAAGTCATAGGGTGTCTGCGGTAAATATGATCTGGGAGTATCAGAGACAGAAAATGGCAGACAGGTCATATTAACCTTCTTTGTCCCAGGGGATATTGTGTCTCATCAGGCTTCCAGTTGGCCTGTTTAAAAGCACATTTGAACAAAATGGTGAGATTTCTTTGGAATCTGTCCACAAATCATTTGTCTACTTGACTTTATTCACTGTAGGACAATAAAAGTGTGCACAAGCTTATGAGAACAAATCCTGTGATGGTTATGTAAATTAGTGGGGAGAAATTATAATTCTCTGGATATGGGAAGTAATTGGGTGCTTTAATGATATTTCTAAATTGTCTGTTGGCTGGTATAACTGCTTCTAATCAAAGGATTTCAGGATGCTAAACTACTTATGCGACTCATGAGCAAAATCTCCTACAAATGGACAAACATTATAAAGGTGGCACAGTGTTGCAGCAGGTTGTATTGCCACTTCACATCGATAAATCAATCAATCAAACAATCAATCAGTTTATTTATAGGGCACAATAAAAACAACAGTAGTTGACCACTGTGCTGTACAACCATAATGAAAGAAACAAAAAATACATCAATACAGCTATGCTGTACAAACCATAATGCAAGATAGAGAGGTACATCAAAGCATATTTACAGTTGCAATCAAAATTGTTCAGCCCCCATTGCAAATCAGGTTTATTGTCAAAATCTACAGACTTCCAGCTATTTGCAATGAACAAATCAAACAAAAGCAATTGAAATAGTTCAACACAACGAATGCTTCAAGTGGTTTCCCCAAATTCAACTCAAAATGCAACTTATAATGACTTCTCCAATCTCAAAATTATTCAACCCCTTCATGGCAAGCATCTTTAGTACTTAGTAGAGCACCCTTTTGCTGTTATGACCTGCTGCAAACAAGATGCATAGCCAGACACCAGCTTCTGCCAGCGTTCCTGATGAATCTTAGCCCATTCCTCATGAGCAACGGCCTCCAGTTCAGTAATATTCTTGGGTTTGCGTGCTGCAACCACCTTCTTCAAATCCCACCAGAGATTTTCTATGGGTTTCATGTCAGGTGACTGTAGAATCTTCCAGGACTTCTTCTGCAACAAGCCTGGGTAGAATTTGAGGTATGCTTGGGATCATTGTCCTGTTGGAAGGTCCAATGACGCCCAAGCTTCAGCTTCCTAACAGATGGCATGACGTTTTCTCCTAGGATTTCCTGATACTTTGATGAATCCATCTTGCCTTCCACATGCTGCAGGTTTCCAGTGCCAGAGGATACAAAGCAGCCCCAGAGCATCACCGAGCCATCACCATGCTTGACTGTGGACAGAGTGTCCTTTCTTCATTCTTCTTTCTCCAGACATATTGCTGATCTATCGTGCCGAAAAGTTCTAGTTTTGTTTCATCGATCCACAGAACAGAATCCCAAAACTTCTGTGGATTATTTATATGATTTTGAGCTGACTTTTCTTGTGCTTTTGGGTCAGTAGTGGTGTCCGTCTTGGAGTTCTGGCACGGAATCCTTCTGCGTTTAGTACACGCCATACTGTGCTCACTGAAACCTCAGTGCTTGTTGCCACCAAGTCTTGCTGCAGGTCTTTTGCAGTCATTTGAGGGTTTTTCACAACCTGCCTTCTCAGAAATCTGGTTGTAGCCATTGATAGCTTCCTTTTTCTGCCCCGTCCAGGTATTTCATGTATTTTCTGCCCCTAGCCAGTTCACATATTTTATGTGTTCCAGCTCAAGCACACGTAGTGCAACTAATGAAGCCCTTGATTAGTTGCATCAGGGGTGCTTGAGACAACACCTGTTTTGCATATTTGTGCTGTTGTGAGGGATTCTATTGAGGAGGTTGAATAATTTTGAGACTGGAGAAGTCATTATAAGTTGCATTTTCAGTTGAATTTGGGGAAACCACTTAAAGCATTTGTTGTGTTGAACTATTTCAATTGCTTATGTTTGATTTGTTCATTGCAAACAGCTGAAAGTCTGTAAATTTTGACAATAAACCTGATTTGCAATGGGGGTTGAATAATTTTGATTGCAACTGTATAAATTTACATCTTCAGACTCTAAGAACAATTGTAAGCCTGCACAAAAAGATTTTCAGTTTTTCACAAAAAGAGTTTAAATCATCTCCAGGGTCTTCGGTTTGATCTTGAGCTTGGGTAACTGTTTGTGCAGAGTTTTGCATGTACTCCTCATGTCCACATGGATTTCCTTCCAGCGTGTGTTGTTTCCTTCTGCCTCGCAAAAACCTACCTACTCTGAATTGCCCTTAGGTGTAAATTTTGTGTGCATGGTGTTATGAGATGGACCTGTGTCCAATCTATCATTCAAATCACTTAAACATAAAGATCCTTTCTCATTTCAAGTCTCGTACAACCACGTGAATGATTTGAAGGCAGCATAACTTGGTGATTTATTCTTACCACGTTTCAACTTTACACCCTGCACTGATTTTATTTCTTCAATTTTTTTTTTAACTAAATATATTGCTTTGAGCACTGAATTTTCACAGGATCTACAATTTGAATGGATTATTTTCAGGGTGCATTATAACGTTCACTGTGTAGATATGCATGAAATTCTCCAAAGTTTGTTCTATATACAATAAGTAGCCTTTCTTGACTATGCAGTGCATCTCTCACTCCTTCCTGCTTGCTGTGAGAGCTCCAGCTGGGTTGTGGTGGAATAGTGCTGTCATAGGCACCCAGCAGGGTGCAGTTTTTCAGCCTGGCACAGTTGCTTTTCAGCGCAGTGGGAGCTCTCAGGCAGTGGGCACCTTGTGCTATGTACCAGACTCCCCGAGTCTGAGCTCCTCATTCATTTGTCATTCAGACATAATCATGTCAGGAGAGAACTGACTGGGTCCACTCACATAAATATTTATCCTAGAGCAGTAGAGAATATTGGGCCATATCAGTCAGTGTGCGTCAGGCGCCAGAACTGCTTGTTGTGAGGACTTGGGAAAATTAGTTTTCTCCATTTCTTGTTTTTAATGGATTAGAATGGGTGTGTGCTGGGAACAGAGCAAATACGATTGTATAATAACTCATCCATCTCTATTGTAAATATTAGGAAACTCATGTGCTTAGGACACTTGTATGTATAAAACACATTTAATGATTGTTAATTTAAAAAAAATCCCTTCCAGTCACACATGTTGGATATAAAATAAATGATATTTTATAATGACGTGGTCCTTACATATATCTTCTATAGTCAACTCCAGAATTATTGGCAATAATTATTGGCTCATATCATTATTGGGTCAGTGGTAGCTCAGTGGTTAAGGTGCTGCACTATTGCTCAGTAGGTTGTAAGTTCAAATACCAGCACTGCCAAGCTGCCACTGTTGGGCCCTTGAGCAAGGCCCTTAATTGCTCAGATGTATAAATGAAATAAAATGTAAGTCACTCTGGATAAGGGTGTCTGCCAAATGCCATAAATGTAAAATGTCATAAAACTGAGCAGAAATTAATATGTTAAATTAATAACACATGCAGTACATAATATTTTGAGCTTAAACATACTATATACGTTTGCTAATTATAAAAGCGTTATTAAATAGTGCATACTTTTCTGTAAAACATTAACAAAATTATCTGCATTCTTAGCTGTTTTGTCTTAAGTCTTAAGTTCCTGGCAGAGGCAATCATGTTTTGGCTAGAATATTCTGGTACTTAGTGGAATTTTTTGCTATCAGCCTTCATAAGACTCTGAAGAAAACCAACAATTAATACAGGTCAGATCCACCACCATCTTGGATAATGGGTATCAGGTGTTTTCCTTTGATATAGTTCCCTTTTTCCCAATTATGCAGATGTTCATGGCCAAAACATTTGACTATTTTGAATGTTCAAAATAAAATAAATAAATACAATGTACTATTTATTCTATAAAAACATTTTTTTCAAAAGGTGACAATATTTCTGGACTGCTGCATGAAAGAATATCGCATTGTCCTCTCCTTCTCTCTGCATACTTTCCAAGTTTCTCTTCATCCTTGATACCCTCTTGTTATTTCTGTCTCACTTATCAGCCTTCACCTTCTCCATTCCATCTTTTTCCCCCTCTCATTCCGCCTTCAGCGAGGCTCTCAGATTCACTAAGTGTTTGCATGCTTAAGGAAAGGGCTTCTCTCTCTCTCTCCATCTCAACCTTTTCCTTCAGTCGGCGAGCTGCAAATTGCTCTCGAGACCTCTTCATCTCCTCTCCGCTTATCCCACACAGCCACGCTCTTCATTCAATAATATTTTCACTTAGATCTAGATATACAGGCCTGCATTTGCTGCACATTAAATTGACATTAATTTTGTATCTCTATATTAATTATTATAGGGCCAGGGACTGCTATGTTATAGATATCAAAGTTCTTCCAGTTATGAAGTCAGAAAAAAAGTACATCTTGTTAAAAATAAAACGTTATAAAATAGCCTGAAATGATATGAATATCTTCAGTATCAGCTACAAGCACTGTAATAGAGATACACCACAGACATGAACATATTGTGAATACTGACATACCAGACATCCTTAAAAACTTGTTTCCTCACAGCCTCATCATATATGGATGTCTATACTGAGCCTGTTTATAAAACATTCTGGGCATTTTTGGCCGCTGTTGGCCCGAGAGCATTTTTCTCCTCCGCTCTTGTTGTATCTCACTTTAGACTGGAAAGCCGGAGGGGGGATAGGGGAGGGGGAAGCTTGTCTATTGATGGAGGGTTCTTGGAAAACGGATGCATGTTTGATGAAAACGTTCAGCCTCCTACTCAAAGGCACTCTTTTTTATCAGCTAGCACAGCTAACCACATGCAGTGCATATAGAGCAAACAGGAGCAAAAAGCTAGCCGCTAGGGCTCATGTGTTGGCTACAACCCCGTGCCTTTCTTTTCATAATGACTGAGCTTAAGTGTTGTGCTGGCACTAAAATAAACACATTTTAGCCTGGGAAAGGACAGTTTTGTTTTGGTGGATGACTCGGTTAACACATCATTCTCCCTGTGGATTTTGAATGCTTTCGATCTGCAAAACACTGCTGCCAGTGTATTTTAGTCCAGACCTGGTGGAGAGCGGCTAGTATTATTAAAGTACACGGTCAGTTACATCGTCATAACATACTATGTTGCTGCCTAAATAGTGGAAGTGTTAGTGTAAATACAATATTAATTATGGAATCAAAACATTCCACTGATCATTGATTATTCAGACACGAATGCTGTTGTATATGATATGAATGTTAACACAAAACCAGTGTATATTCATCACCGTGTCTGTGTGCAGGATCAGTTTCCAGAGAGGGGAGAGATTCTCATCTCAGCAGCAGATCTGGAGCTGATTCTAGAAGTGGAACGTAATCAGTAAGTTTTCCTTTCAGCTTGACTACATGCAGGGTTGTAATTTCTATCTCTGTTGTAATTTCTATATACTGTTAAATTCTTGAATGTGATTGGTCAAAAGGTGTTTATTCATTTTCTAGAATACTTTTCTCAAAGTAGTGTTGGCTGTAATGCAAATAACATGTTTACAGTAATGCTCTCATTATAATACGTAATCATGTTATAGTAGCAGCTAATTCACAGGGACTTGTTTTGGACATGTGGACATGGAATCTCCAGTATTAGCACTTGTAACATAAGCGAAAGTCTTCAGGAATTTGGAAAGTGCAGGTCCTCAGTAACGCGACAATCTGCAATTTTTGTGACAAGCTGCAATTTTTGTCTTCAAGAGAGAAAAAAATGGAACCACTTTTTATTGGTGTTATAACATCAAAAATGACAGGAACTAACTTGAATAAGGATAAGACTGAATAAGGATCTTTTCGGGTTGTTTTCACACTGGGCGGGCACATTTGCTGCAGTCCGAATCCGAGTGCGATCATTCCCGGCACCCCCCAAATCATTGAACTGGTTTCAGACTCACTTGATTCTATCGAACCCCGGTGCATTTGCATTCATCTTACATCACCACAAACACGCATGGAGAACACAACGAGACTCACCATTTTTTATTGTTATTTTTTATTTTGGTGCTATTATGCACAGCAGTGGACCTCTTCTGTGTCCCACAACGTTCCCCTGCCACTCATGGTACACGTGTTGTGGAAACTAATGATGTCATCATCGGCTAAACTTCCTGAACGTGCGGACCCGAGTACGAGTTGCATTCACGTTCACAGGGATCGCGGCACAGTTCCAGTGCAACCGAACTCAGACCACCTCCTACAGCTAGTCTCAGGTTCGGTACAGTGGTGTGCTTCCCGGTCCGCATGACAGCTTTCACATTACCATTTTTTCATGCAAACCATGCTCTGTTTCAGACTAAACTGCCAGTGTGAAAACCCCCTTAGTCTTTTAGGCTAAAGAGTCTCAGTGATCAACAGACAGATGACATATTGTCAAAGTGAGTTTGGCTCATTCATCAACTGTCACTGTGCTGCCAGCATTTGATGAAACAATACCTAACATAAACAATGTTTATATTCTCCAATTTTTATAAAAACAACACTGATACTAATCTTGCGTCAAGCCCATCTCCTAATAGATGTTAATAGGAGGAAGCTGAGGTAGTTTGTTCAATTTAATCTGGTTCTGGGAGAGTGGTTTGGACAGTTCAGTAAATGCGTTGGACATTAGACAGGCTGTTAAATGACTGTTGTTCTATTGGGGGAAGGAAAAACACGCCATGTAGCTCCATCACAGTCTGATTGAACAGCCAAATGCTGACACACAGACCATGGAGTTTGGTAAGAATGGGACTGCAGGGAATATTCTACCCAGGATTGTGTTTCTGATCTTCTGGTTCTCATTAGTAGCAGAGTTAATGTTTCTGTTAGCCCTAGTCATCCCTTGCGATTCCTCACTGTTTTGTCTGCTGTGGAACATCCAGAACCTTTTTTGGCCCTAGAAAGGCAAAGTATTTTCCCAAGCAGGTCAAAGTGAAAGAGGAAGATATTATAAAGAGGAAGGAGAGGACAAAGAAGATGGAGGAATGGCTAGGAATTTAGATCACATCATTGCTGTGGCTGGGGATAGGGAAAAACTCTAGGACTATTTGATGAATTAACTGGAGACATCTTTTTTTCAGGCACTACCAGTCTTTTTTCCCCCCCTAATAGTCAAAGCCAATTCCCAGCAGGTCTCATCCCTAATGCACATCTGAGCGAATGAGTCTGTGTATGCGTTTAGAACATATTGAGACACAACATTATTACATGCTTCACATACATAATGTGTAAATGCTCATCCTTTGACCCTTGACACTTGACCAATTCACTCTCTGGGCCAGCTGCTTATTGAAGAATGAGAAGAGCAGAATAAATATAAATAAATATAAAAATAAAATAAAAAATAATAAATAAATATAGCACAACACAATACAGTCATTCCAATAAATAAACACAGAAGCTACTGAAGATAATGTGATTGCATGTACTGCAAAGCTCCAAACATCATTTTCAGCTCATCTTCCTACTCCATTTACAGCAAAACTACAGCACTCCACTATTACTATTATGGAATTGAGGTTATAAGAGCTCACCTTCTGGAACTCACTGTCAATATATAATATTTACTTTACATTATCCGCCTTGTTCCCTTTACAAAAGCGTGGTAGTGATGCTATTAAAATGCTTGCGAGCTCTCATGAAAATGAAACTGTGGGATTTGGCAGAGATCTCTGGGCTTTTTGTTAATTTGTTAAGGTTTCTGCAGCCAAGGGTAACTGATAATAAATGCTGTGTTAAACAAACTAATTCAAAACAATAAATGAGGAGAGAGATTACTATTTATTGTATACTGTATATAAATAGTACACTACCTGTGCAATCCTGAAAACTAGCAAGTCTTTTTAAAATAAATAAATAAATAAATAAAACAAGAAACAAAAGAACATTATTTTTATCAATCCATCCATCCATTTTCTGTACCTCTTATCCTACACAGGGTCGCAGGAAGCCTGGAGAGTACCCAAGGGGACAAAGGGCACAGGGTAGGGGACACCCTGGAGGGGGTGCCAACCCATCACAGGGCACATTTGCGCACACACTCACACATCCATTCACACATTACAGACAATCTGGAAAAGCCAATCAGCCTACAATGCATGTAGGGTGTTGAGCAATGTCTAACACTGGGTTGAAATGATGTGACCGTGAAGGCCATAGCATCTGATTTACATCATTTTCATCCTCACCAAGGTGAGCTCTCGTGTCCTGTGGATGGGGATGGGGTCATCCAGGAAGAGACCACACCCATCAGAATAGAAATGTTTCATCATAGGATAAAGGTGATCAGTGAGAATAAATTTGTATTCATTTGTGGTGGCCCATCATTCTAAAGGGACAAGTGACTCATTATTTATATTTGTGAGCTACCTGATACCACTGATTCACAATTGTTGTGCCCAATCCCAAAGTTCACACTTGGTTTTTGGTGCAAAATCCTTTTCAGGATGTATCACAAGTACACAAGCACTAAAAGCATTCATAGTAGAGGTAGTTCATGCTGGAGTTGAAGGGTCCTTCTCTGTATGAGTCAAAACTAACAGTCATTTGAAGTGCACTTCAGTGTGGTGTTCCACTACCACAGGACAGTATTGCAAATTCATGAGAGTGGTGACTTTTTAAACCGTTCTTTCCAAATATACAGTGGGGGGAAAAAAGTATTTGATCCCCTGCTGATTTTGTACATTTGCCCACTGACAAAGAAATGATCAGTCTATAATTTTAATGGTAGGTGTATTTTAACAGTGAGAGACAGAATAACAACAAAAAAATCCAGAAAAACACATTTCAAAAAAGTTATGAATTGATTTGCATTTTAATGAGGGAAATAAGTATTTGATCCCTTCGACTTAGTACTTGGTGGCAAAACCCTTGTTGGCAATCACAGAGGTCAGATGTTTCTTGTAGTTGGCCACCAGGTTTGCACACATCTCAGGAGGGATTTTGTCCCACTCCTGTTTGCAGATCCTCTCCAAGTCATTAAGGTCATTTTCAATGCCCTGGCTGAGGGATGGAGGTTCTCACCTAAGATTTGACGGTACATGGCCCCGTCCATCGTCCCTTTGATGCGGTGCAGTTGTCCTGCCCCCTTAGCAGAAAAACACCCCCAAAGCATAATGTTCCCACCTCCATGTTTGACGGTGGGGATGGTGTTATGACTTGGGGTCATAGGCAGCATTCCTCCTCCTCCAAACACGGCGAGTTGAGTTGATGCCAAAGAGATCTGACCACACCTGACCACAACACTTTCACCCAGTTCTCTTCTGAATCATTCAGGCAAACTTCAGATGGTACATGTGCTTTCTTGAGCAGGGGGACCTTGCGGGCGCTGCAGGATTTCAGTCCTTCAAGGCGTAGTGTGTTACCAATTGTTTTCTTGGTGACTATGGTTCCAGCTGCCTTGAGATCATTAACAAGAGCCTCCCATGTAGTTCTGGGCTGATTCCTCACCGTTCTCATGATCATTGAAACTCCATGCGGTGAGATCTTGCATGGAGCCCCAGACCGAGGGAGACTGACAGTTTCTTCCATTTGTGAATAATCGCACCAACTGTTGTCACCTTCTCACCAAGCTGCTTGGCGATGGTCTTGTAGCCCATTCCAGCCTTGTGCAGGTCTACAATCTTGTCCCTGACATCCTTGGACAGCTCTTTGGTCTTGGCCATGGTGGAGAGTTTGGAATCTGATTGATTGATTGCTTCTGTGGACAGGTGTCTTTTTACAGGTAACAAACTGAGATTAGGAGCACTCCCTTTAAGAGAGTGCTCCTAATCTCAGCTCATTACCTGTGTAAAAGACACCTGGGAGCCAGAAATCTTGCTGATTGATAGGGGATCAAATACTTATTTCCCTCATTAAAATGCAAATCAATTTATATCTTTTTTGAAATGCGTTTTTCTGGATTTTTTGTTGTTATTCTGTCTCACTGTTAAAATACACCTACCATTAAAATTATAGACTGATCATTTCTTTGTCAGTGGGCAAACGTACAAAATCAGCAGGGGATCAAATACTTTTTCCCCCCACTGTAGATCATGTTCAAGTCATTCTTGCTTGGTTCTGAAGCTCTAAACAAAGCAAAACAAACATTTTAATTTTAAATTAACATGCTGGATTAAATTATATTAATTAATTTTGGGCATTTTTTGCATTCTCTTCAGAGAGAGAGAGAGAGAGAGAGAGAGAGAGAGAGAGTGAGTGCTGGCTATGAAAATATCTGACTAGATGTTTGTTTACAATGAGCAAGTCAATTTATGGAGCATAATCAAATGACATCTGTGCTGTAGGTAATGTTTTCGACCTCAGGTAATGAGTTTTAATCTCCTTGAGAACCAAACATCACTTTCACATTGGATTTTGTGAGCTTATTCTATTCCCTTATCTTTAAATGAAAACTGTCTCCTCAGAAATTAAATTTGTTTAAATCAGTCTCTGCCCAGTTGGCATTTATAGTTTTATTGTGATTTAAATGCAAATTGGGTCTTTAACTGTGTGATGCACCCAAACAAAGGGAAGAAGGTGTGCCTTGTAGTGTCTTTTCACACATACAGAGTAGTATCCTCTGTGCTTCGCAGAAACTATAAAACAAAGAAGAGCATTTAGTTAAATGGAAAAATACTGACGACAGTGCTTCTATGTGATAATGTATAAGCATGTATATAACCACATTGGAGGGGGTGGGAAGAGAAGGAATATTCAATGGATATAAAAAAATCTACATACCCCTGTTAAAATGGCAGGTTTTTGTGAAGTAAAAAAATTTAACTAAGATAAATCATATCAGACCTTTTCCCGCCTTTAATGTGAAATTGCAAAGTATACAAATAAAGTGAAAATTTATCAGAAAGTTTTATAGGGAATAAAATAAAAAATAAAGAACTACAATAACCTAGTTGCATAAGTGTGTACACAACTAAACTAATACTTTGTTGAAGCACCTTTTGATTTTATTACACCACTCAGTCTTTTTGGTTAAGAGTCTGTCAGCGTGGCACATCTGGACTTGGCAATATTTTCACACTCTTTCTTCCAAAAAATCTTTTTAGAGCTGTCAATTTGTGAGGGCATCTCCTGTGCACAGCCTGCTTCAGGTCACCTCACAGATTTTTAGTTGGATTCAGGTCTGGGCTCTGGGCTAGGCCATCCAAAAAACATTGATCTTCTTTTGATTAAGCCATGCCTGTGCTTTGTGTCGTTGTCATGCTGAAAGGCGAAATTCCTTTTTTATCTTCAGCTTACTAGGAGATACCTGAAAGTTTTGCACTAAAATCGACTGGTATTTGTAGCTATTCATGATTTCCTTCACCTTGATAAAACCTGCAGTTCTGATTGAAGAAAAGCAGCCCTAAAACATGATGCTGCCACCACCATGCCTCACTTTGGGTATGGTGTTCTTTTGGTGATGTGCTTTTTTTACACCAAACATACCTTTTGGAATTACGGAATTATTCTACCTTTTGGAATTGTTCTCATCAGACCATAACACATTTTGCCACATGGTTTGGGGTGATTTAGTTGAGCTTGGATGTTTTTTTGTAAGAAAGAGCTTCTGTCTAGCCACCCTACCCCATAGCCCAGGCATGTGAAGAATACGAGAGTTTGTTGACACATGCAAGGATTAATCAGTTTTTGTCAGATATTCCTGCAGCTCCTTTAATGTTGCCATAGGTCTCTTGTCAGCCTCCCTGGTAAGTTTTTATCTTGTCCTTTTGTAAATGTTGGAGGGACATCCTGTTCTTGGTGATGTTACCGTGGTGCTCCATTTTCTCCACTTGTTGATGATGGCCTTCATGGTGTTCCATGGCACATCAAATGTTTTGGATTTTTAAAAAATCTTTTGACAGTGAGACCCTGTACAGGCTTTGTAAGGCTTTGTGGATCATGGCTTCAGCAGTCAGATTTAACCAAGAAGATGTAAAGAAAATTCTACAGAAACAGCTGATCTTTATTTGGTGTTAATCAGAATAATTTCATTGATGACAGCTGTATAATAATAACTTTTGAACATGAGATTGAATGTTATTGGTTCATTCTGAACACATCCACATCCACAATTATATACAAGGGTGTGCACACTTCAGGTTATTGTAACTTTTTTTTTTTTTCCTGTTTTTCCCTAAAATGTTTTTGATTGTTTTCATTTAATTTATATATGTTGTAATTTCACACAGAGGGTGGAAAAATTTCTGATATGATTTATTTTAGTTTAATTTTTTTTTACTTCACAAAAACCTTCCATTTTAACAGGGGTGATTTTTTTATATCCACTGTATGATAACTAAGATAAGAAGTGTGAATGAGGGTGATCTAAGCAAGAAAAAATAGACCAGGTGAAGTTAGGATCATGGAGTGAAAATGATAAAGTGAAGAGTAGAGAGGCTTGAGAAATGGAAAAGGGACGAAAGTGGTTTAACCACCAATCATTCTCATATTTGACCTCAAATGAGAGCTTAAAACCACTGACCTCCATCTTGATATTATTCCTGCAAGGCAAGAATCATTACAAGTTACTGTATGGAGTAGGTTGGAAGAAGTAATGGTCTGAAAACTGTCCACATTGAACCTCCACTTTGGTAGTTTGTGTTTGAATGTCAGTGTGGTTGTTTGCTGTTTTCACACACTGTGGACAAATATACATAGATTATTGGCCTGTGGATGTTAAGTGTGTCACGTCTGCACCAGCCTCACAGTCACCTCTACACAAAATATAGCCATCTGTTACTTCACATTGTGATTATTTTAGCAGTTCTTTGAAAACAAAATTGTCAAATTTCAGAAAATTGATGGGCTTCACACTTACCCTTCTGGCTAAGGTTGCCCTAAACATTATTAATTTTTTTTTTTTTTTTTTTTTTTTTTTAATGGTATGCTTTCAGGGGAATTCATTTGCAGCAGTTCTGATAATTTCCAATGAGAAACAGAGGAAGCTGAAAACTGGATTGATACTGTGTCACAGAATGTATAAACCACTCAGGTTCCAATGTACCACTGTATGCATGTATGGACAGTGGGTATAGAAAAGAATCACCCCCTTTAAAATAATCACATTTTGTTGCTTTTCAGCCTGAAATGAAGACGGACACAGTTTTTGTTTTATCCAGCTGTATTTACTCAGTGCAACTTGTAACATCCAAGTGAAAGATATAACACCAACATATCAGAAATTTATTTATTTTATTTATTTTTTTTTAATTAAAAACCAGAATCACTGAGTTGGAAAAAGGATCACCCCCTTGTTTTAATTTGCCTTAATTTTTTAATTACAGCCTTTAGTCTGTTGGGATATGTCTTTACTAACTTTGCACATCTAGTCTTTGCAATATTTGCCCACTCTTCTTTGCAGAACTGCTCAAGTTCAGTTCAATTTGATGGTGACTGTTTGTGGACTGCAGTCTTCAAGTCATTTCACAGATTTTCAATGGGGTTTAAGTCTGGGCTCTGACTAGGCCATGCAAGGACATTCACCTTTTTCTCCTTCAACCACTGTGTGTTCAGTTTTGCTGTGTGCTTTGGGTCATTGTCATGTTGGAAGGTAAACCTTCTTCCCATTGACAACTTTCTGGCAGAGGGCAGCAGATTTTCCTCAAGAATTTGACGGTATTTTGCCCCATCCATTTTTCCTTCTATCCTGACAAGTGCTCCAGTCCCTATTGCAGAGAAACACCCCATAACAGGATATGACCACCAGGTGTATATGCAGACAATGTTAATTATGGGAGATTAACTTTTCCATGGCTGCTAAACAGAAAGCTGGCATGAATGACAGATCCAGTGTTAAGGCAGAAACAAGTCAGCTGAATGTACAAAACAAGCATAAGGCTGAAAATCTAGATTGTGTAAAGATCTGCAGTATTCATTTCACAGGACAGGTTCATCCATTTTTGGCAGAAAATTCCTTAACCTCATGTAGATCAAGGAAAACAGAGAGCATAACTGATTGCCAGAGGTTACTGTTAGCTTTCTGTTTATACACCAAGCAGCAAGTTACAAATGACAGACTGCTTTCAGTGTGTAACATCACCTAAGACAGCAAAATAAATACAGTGAGAGATGGTCTGTAAAAATATTTGTAAAATATCTGGAGAAGCTTATGACAAAATGCAGCAAAGGTGTTTTTTTTTTTTTTTTTTTTTAGGTAGAAATGTAATCTGTCTAGCTTGTATAGCTCCCTGATAAAAAAAAAAAAATAAAATAAAATAAAAAACCTTGTAGCCAATTCTCTCTTAAGCATATTGTTTTATTTCATTCATGTATGCTTTTCTGGTTTTGTTAAAAGTTGTTGTGATTGGTGAAAGTTTGTAAATAGTGTGTGCTAGTTAATTAATGCTCAGTTTACTAATTTTCATTGGCTGAATCTGCCAGCTCTTTTCTATGTACACTACATAGTATATAAAAGGCTATATGACAGACATGTGAAAAAGGCTTTTACATCACTTTAAGCCCAATAACGTGACATTTGGAATTCAACCTACAGCTTATATGGTTTCAAGGGCTCCTTTTCACAAAAACAAGTACATAGACACAGAGTACACAGAGACACAGAAACACAGAATTATTACCTTCTCTCACATTGAAAAGATTTTTTTTTTACCTCAACTTTGTTAACACTGCCAAGATTAAACTTTGAAGCTTTGTCCAGATTTGTTAGCGAATACTGAGCAATGAAGAATTCATAGATGATGAATAAAGGGTATCAATTCTGTATGGAAGAATTCATTCACAGCTTTACTACTGTACAGTGTAAGGTAACGTTAACCGATATTAGCAAATTGTTGATGAGTAGCTAGACATGTAGTTAATTGTATTGTTCTATATTTACCACATTACCAGTAATTGCTTTGCAAAAATGTTACAATTGTGCAGAGGCCAAAAACGTTAGAATCCTTTTGCTAACATTAACTAGTTGTAATTCTAGTTAAATGAGAGCTGAGTTAAGTAAGAATGATGAGTGTTTTTGTTTGTTCAGTGTCAAATATGGTGGACAACAATATGGTACTCAGAGCTAGAAGCTTCCGAATGATGAGGAGGAATGAACAGCCACACAAACTAAATGGTTAAACTCCACTGGATGGCTTAAGAGTCTGTCAGATTAGTTTTAGAAGATCCATTTCTCACTGCAGTTGCAGTTTATTTGCCCTCTAAACTCTGCTTGCACTCATACTTCAGGCTGTTTCTTTAATTCCTCAAGCAGATCATACTTTTTCTATAAACACTTTTCACTGTGTTTCATCCCATCTGGCTTTCTTTCAATGTGTTGTTCTTGTAGCAGAAGTAAAGTTATCCCGCGAAAGTTACCCTTCAAGAAGCAAAAGTCTAGAGGTGTGAAAAGCATGCATTGGCAGCTACATTATCTTCACAATCAATTATATGGCTTGTCATCCTGGATAGGAATATATATTACACCAGGAGTTACTCAAAGATTTGCACTGTCATGGAGTATGATGAAAATGATGATAGTTAGTTAACAGTAAAGCTGGTGTTAGTTTCCTAGCTTGCTAGTTAATGGCCAGTTTACCTTGCAATTAGTGGCTGATATACAGAAAATGCATTTTGATACCATTAACTAGGGGTGTAACGTTACACTCCAGTCACAATTCGATTCGATTTACAATACTGTTTTTACGATTCGATTAAATTAAAATCTCCGAAAATTTTAACAAAATTTGAATGAAGAAAAAACAGGACTTTTTGTTTCTGTATAATAAATAATGCAAAACAATGTGTATTTTTGTCTGTATAAACCTAAGTTAATTCAAAATGTAATATTTAATATTGTAAACAAAATGTACTACAGGTTCACCATATCTGAATTATAAATTTAAAAATGAATTTTGATTGAATAAATAAAATGTCTGACATGGGGAGCGCCGTAGCAGAAATAAGAGCTCCAAAGTCGGCTACAATGACTGGTTTCTGCGACTTCTTTCTCGGGCACTGTAGATCACAGAGCTGCAGGGATGGTGTTGGTTGAAAGTTACCGAAGTGCTCTTTTTAACAGTTATAACCTGGTCATGTAACCGTATAATGTATAAGGCATGTTGGTCATTGTGATCCGGAGTTATCAGGCTATCGGTCACTTCACAAGTACAGCTGCTTCCGCAGGCGCTCCACAAAAGAATGTGATCACGTGACCAGTGTGCTCTTTATATATTTGTTCCCTATCAAGAGCTACTCTCGATGCTGGGCATCAAACGCTAATGAGAACATTCTTTGTTTGACCGGTTGCGAAGTATGCGTGTCAAACACACCAAGAATTTGGCCTAAATAACCTCGGTGAGTTACCTCATTGATAACTTGCACCTGCAGGTTATAAATAGACGTGAAACAGGCATACCTTCAGGTTTCTTTGTCTTCGAGACCACTTTGTGTGTGTGTGTTGTCCCTGTCTTGGTAAGTGGTAAATTATTCCGGATGATGATCCGCACGGTTTTTGTTTGGAGTGCCTCAGGGAAGAGCAAGCTATTGCTGCTCTTGAGGACGCTGAGTGCGAGCACTGCGAGAGAGCACCGCCTCTGAGTGCTCCTCGCGCGACGACAAGGAGTTTAGGGAGCTACTCGAGGTAGTGACTAACGCGGTGGCCAGGCTTAGGTTAGACTGGTCACAGGAGCAAGAGAACCCCAGGCACTCCAAATTAGACGACAGATTTCTGTCGGGTGGCCAAGGCGAGAGATCCCAATATCGATCTCTCCCCTTTTTTCCCCAGACCTCCATAGGAGTTATCTCGCTCATGGAGTAAGCCTTACTCCCCGCGTATCTTTGATGTCGATCTATTTGACTATCGTGGGTGCTAAGGCGCATGGGTATGTGACGATGCCTCAGGTTGGGGAGACGCTCGCGGGCTATCTCTCCCCTGGGAGTGCGTCGTCACTTAAGAAGCCTATCCTCCCCACCAAGCCTTGCAGGGTAACATTGTCGCTGGTGGGGATGGCATTTCAAGCAGCAGTCAGGCTGGTGCTGCCCTGCACACCATGGCAGTTCTGCAGGCGTTCTGTGGCACACCTTTTGCACTCTCGCTTTTCACTCTCTAGACCTAAGTTCGAATCCCGACCTTGACAAAAAAAAAAGTCACTCCAAAAATTTGATAAGTTTCTTCCCCGCCGTGCTCAGGCGTCAGGGCTGTCGGCCACCCAGCCCCGACCCAATCCGGTCTCTATGCGGCGAGAGTTGCAGAAGCAGAGTGTGGTGAGCCGTTTGCCCCCTCGTAGGGACTGGGGAGTGGCTCGCCGACCTCAGCAGCCCAGTAAGAGGCCAGGCCTGAGGACGATCATTTCGTCTGGGAAGAAGTCCTGAGGGTCAAGTCCTTGGGACCGTGGGGGTGTGCCCCTCCGGGGAGGAGCATGAGAAGTTCCAACGGGAAGTAGACGCTCCTTCCTGGCACCCTCAGGATAGGTGTTTGGTTGCCTCCTGCCATGCTTCAGGACACCAGACACCTAACTCCTCCCCATCTAAGTGAAGTGTCAAAACTAGTGCCCCTCTCAGAGAAACTGGCAGCGTGGAAGCTACTGCCAAGTATCTCTCCATGGGTAGAAAGGACTGTAGAAAAAGGCTACAGGATTCAGTTTGCATATCGGCCTCCGCGTTTCAACGGCGTGGTCTCCACTTCCGTGAAACTGGAACGAGCCCATTTTTTGACACAGGAATCGCAAGCTCTGCTGGACAAAGGGGCCATAGAACGTGTTCCCCTACCAGACAGAGAGTCAGGCTATTACAGCCGGTATTTTTTGGTTCCCAAGAATGATGGGGGGTTGCATCCAATTTTAGATCTTCGCAGGTTGAACCGATACCTCAGAACATACAAGTTCAAGAGCTTGATGATCAAGATGATTGTGTCTCAGATCCAGCCAGGGGACTGGTTCATCACAATCGATCTCAAGGATGCATATTTTCATATAGAAATCTTGCCACAACACAGGAAGTTCCTGAGGTTCGCTTTCGGGGGCGAAGCTTACCAGTATCGGGTTCTTCCATTTGGCCTAGCTCTGTCACCTCGCACATACACGAAATGCATGGATACAGCACTGGCTCCTCTGCGACTCCAGGGCATCCGCATTTTAAATTACATAGACGACTGGCTGATTCTGGCTCAGTCTCAAGAGCTGGCGCATCGACATCGGGATGTCGTCCTAGCTCATCTCGAATCTCTGTGGTTGAGACTCAATGCCAAATAAAGCGTTCTCTCTCCTGCTCAGAGGACAATGTATTTGGGGGTTGTATGGGATTCGATCACAATGCAGGCACAGCTTTCTCCTGCGTGCGTCGAATCCATTGTAAATGCCCTAAAGAATATCAAGCTAGGCCAGAGAATTACGATTTACTTCTTTCAGAAGCTTTTAGGTCTCATGGCAGCTGCATCCTCGGTGATACCCTTGGGTCTCCTGCACATGAGATCATTTCAGTTGTGGCTCAGAGCCAGGGGATTTCATCCAAGGGTCAATCCCCAGAGGCAATAAGGGTCACGTGCCAGGGGCTTCGTACCCTTTCTATGTGGTTCAGGCCCTGGTTTCTGACTTTGGGTCCCACTCTAGGTCCGTGTTGTCGTCGCAAGATGCTAACGACAGACGCTTCCCTCATCGGTTGGGGTGCGGCCTTGGATGGCCGTCCAGCCCAAGGGATCTGGAGAGGTCATCTTCTCAACTGGCACATCAATTGCCTAGAAATGATGGCTCTATTTCGGGCCCTGAAATACTTCCTCCAGCAGGTAAGAGGCTACCATGTCCTTGTGGACAATGGACAATGTCCTTGTGGCGGTAGTCTCTTACATAAATCACCAGGGTGGACTGCGTTCGTGCCGCCTGAACAGGCTAGCGCAGCAGGTCCTGCTCAGGGCGATTTACATCCCCGGGTATATGAATGTGGGAGCAGACTTGCTGTCCAGACAGGCTGTGACACTCGGGGAATGGAAACTCCACCCCGAAGTGGTCAGTCAAATCTGGGGAAGATTTTACAAAGCAGAGGTGGACCTCTTTGCTTCATAGGAGATGGCACAATGTCCCCTCTACTTCTCTCTGACTCCTCCAGCTCCCCTGGGTCTGGACGCCATGGCTCTTACATGGCCCAGATGGAGTCTTTACGCATTTCCCCCGATCGCTCTGCTCCCGGGAGTCCTGGCCAAGGTCTGTCAACAGGGGTTTCGCCTCTTACTGATAGCGCCCTGTTGGCCGACCAGAGTATGGTTCTCGGATCTAATATCTCTCCTCGACGGCTCGCCGTGGGCGATTCCAGTCAGGAAAGATCTCCTATCTCAGGCAAAAGGGACAATATTTCATCCCCGGCCCGAGCTCTGGAACCTTCACGTCTGGCCCCTGAGGGGGCCCAGCTAAGGGATGCTGGGTTCCCTGCTGACGTAGTAGAGACCATTCTGAGTGCCAGGGCCCCCTCCACTAGAGAAGTTATGCCTTCAAATGGCACATTTTTGAAAATTGGTGTATGGCGCACCACGTAGACCCAGTTCACTGCCAAGTGGTTTCAGTGCTGGAGTTCCTGCAAGGGAAATTATCCTCAGGCACATGACCTGGTACTCTCAGAGTCTATGTGGCAGCCATTTCGGCTTGCTATGCTCCGATTGATGGGGTTTCTGTGGGAAAGCACCCTCTAGTCGCTCGCTTCATTTGTGGAGCCAAGCGGTTGAGACCATCCATGAGAGCTACAGCCCCTTTGTGGGATTTAGCTATCGTGCTCGAGGGTCTGGTCGGCACCCCTTTCGAACCACTAGAGTCAGCACCTGTCAGGTCTCTGACCCTAAAGATGGTTTTTTTAATGGCTATTACTTCTCTGAAGAGAATTGGGGATTTGCAGGCTCTGTCAGTCGTGCGGTCCTGCCTAGACTTTGCCCCTGGGCTGATCAAAGCTATCCTGCATCCTCACCCTAATTACCTTCTGAAAGTTCCATTCTCGACCATGCATGCGGTTGTTCTTGAAGCCTTCTGTCCTCCGCCTTTCACGACTATGGAGCAGGAAAGACTTCACTTACTGTGTCCAGTATGTGCTCTTCAGATTTACGTCCACCGCACCAGCCAGTGGTGTAAGTCGGAGCAGCTCTTCATATGCTATGGAGGCCGCAATCGGGGGGCGGCTGCCACTAAGCAAACGGTGTCTCATTGGGTGAGGGATGCCATTGCCCTAGCCTAAGAGGCGCGTGGTCAAGCTTCACCGCTAGGTGTTAGGGCTCATTCAACCAGGGAGGTTGCATCTTCTATGCCTTTGGCAAAAAGTGTCCCCCTCCAGCAAGTGTGTGATGTGGCAGGTTGGTTCTCTCTGCACACATTTGTCAGATTCTATAGTTTGGATCTCCATGCTACTCCGGGCTCGCATGTCCTTGAGTCAACATCCCTTAGCCATGTCTGAGACCTTCTTCAATGTTTGTGCACACACACTACACAACCTTGGGGGCTCAGACACTTCCAGTGCGGCGGCGTTGGTATTCTCATTCCCATTAGCGTTTGATGCGCAGCATCGAGAGTAGCTTTTGATAAGGAACATCTTGGGTTACTTGACTGTAACCCTGTTCCCTGAAAAAGCGGGAACGAGATGCTGAGCCTCAATGCCGCACTGCAGACGTGTCTGGCGTCTCTCAGACAAAGTGTAACCTGAAGGTATGCCTGTTTCACGTCTATTTATAACCTGCAGGTGCACGTTATCAATGACGTAACTCACCGAGGTTATTTAGGCCAAATTCTTGGCATGTTTGACACACATACTTCGCAACCGGTCGAACAAAGAATGTTCTCATTAGCGTTTGATGCGCAGCATCTCGTTCCCGCTTTTTCAGGGAACAGGGTTACAGTCAAGTAACCCGAGACGAACTCTATGGGTTGTGCAGATTGGGACCTCTGGCATTCACACAGAGCAGTTGCATACATGCATAATTAATAGAATGCTGATATCACACATTTCTACGGCCATCACATTTTTGCATCGCGATGCATCGTGTATCGTTACACCCTACCATTAATCTTTGTTGAACCATTAGCACACCATCAGCCTGAGTCTCAGTCATACAGGGCTGTATGAAAATACTGCTTTGGTTTTATACCAGTTTACCAGGGAAAGGGGGTAGGCTCGGGGTGTTTCCAAATTCTATATTCATACAATCTTTTTTTAAAAATATTATTTTTAAAAGTGTAGGTGTGTCTGTGCCACATCAAGCGATTTAGTACTTAATATAGAAGCTATAGAATGTGTTGTGAAAATATAGAATGTGTTTTTCAGAACACGTTTTGGGTGATTTTATTATGCATTAAGTCTGTTTTCTTATTGTTTATCTAGGATTTGGCACTATAATAGTTCAATAAATTGGATCAAATGATGTAACCAGTAATGTATAGATGGTCTAGTGATAGGATTAGAAGATATTTACTATTTGGGAATTGATTTTCCAGTGGGGATTTCCAGCCCCATTTTCTGTAGATCTTCTTGACCTTTAAGTTAATGAGAGGATGGGCTGAGTGTCCCTTGCGTGCTTGCGTCCTTGCATCGTCATTGGGGTTGGGTCAGATAGGTTCATTTTAGGCAGGGCCTACTTTAAAATCACACCAGAGAAAAGAGAACTGAGATCATTCTGTTTGTTTTGATAAATGCCACATATTCTATATCTAAATACTAGTTTATTTTAAGATTAATATTTTCTCGTAGTGGCTTTTTGTAAGAGTGTAACAATACACAACATTCAGTACAAGCAAAAATAAGCATCGTCTGAATATGTGTCTTTACATTTGAAACTGATTAAAACATTCAACTCTGTAAAAATACAACGATTAACACTTAATAATGGCACAGTGTTTGTGTGATAAATCCAGACTCTTAGCAGCACACAATGAAACAAAAAGCTGTGTATTAGAATGCAACAAAATTGAAGCATGACTAAATAAACATTAGCTGTCTGGCCAGGCTTTCATCCGTGTGCAGGGTTGCCAGGTCATGGCAAAATTTCCACCCCAACTACATCTCAATAGCTGCACAAAAAGCAGTTGACCTGAAACTATTTCTCCTTCAAGTTCTCATTTTATTTGTTATTTCAGTACTAGACCAATTTCACATAAAAAAAACCCCCAGCAACCCTGCTGGTGTGACTCAAGGTGGTGTGTCTGAAGCTAGTAATGATGTGAAAGTCATGCAGCTCTATAGCTCAAATGTGTTTTTGAATCCTTTTGAGTTCTTCTCTATACCCAGTGGCCTCATAGCTGTAGGTATGAACTTCCCAATCATTCTGTTAATTTATTTTACTCGGATTGAATCGTCTGGGAAATGCAGCAGAGAGACTTTACTCTTTGTGTGCTTGTGCGTGTCTTATTAGTACCATCTAGTATGCTAGCATATTAGGTCATGAAATGTAGCATGCTTAGGAGCAGTCCGGTTTAACCCCTGCAGCCTCTCCTGATTGAAGATAAAGAGGAAGTTACTATTTCAGAGACAGGAGTGTCTAAGTTTAAATGTTTATTACACCTCTCATAATATAAACTGATTTTATAAAGAATAGCCTACTTTATTATGCCGTCTGTTGCATGTAATGTTTGCAGAAGTATTGTAGTGAGAGCCTCATATTGAAAGTTATGATACACTCTGTCTTTACACTCTTAGCCTTTTTGCAGAACATGCTGCTTGTTTAAGGCCATGCTTTGCAGAGTAGAAGGATGTGGTAGTTCTAAAGGTGCCAATGAGTTCATCCATCTCTGCTAATGAGTGCATCAGTCTCCGCTAATTCTCCAGCACAGGAAGTAGCACTCGTGCAAATAAATTAACCGATAAATGCTTCTTAGCTTAAGTGTTTTGCAATACTATTGACTCAGGACAATTTCCTTAGGCAAGCTCAATGTTAAGACACGTGCCAAAAGGGTTAGGAAATACTTGTGTTTTCCTTTTTGCAGAGTTCAGCGTACAATAAGTAGCTGTTTACGAAGGCACAGAACATCTGCATGTCTGGCCCAACACGACTGACTCATTGTGGGGCAATGTGCTTCTTTCAGTCTCTTCTCTATAAGGCTGATTCTGTTCCCCTCTCAGCTGGTGTTTGTGTAATATGACTCTTCTCCATCTGTGCCTCCATATTAAAGAGTTGAACAACTGACTGCAGTAACACATTGCAGCAAATTGGTGCACTTTTAGATAGTACTTCATCCGAATACACTCAAGCAGTAGTTTGTTGTTCACTAAATGCAATGTGTTGACCAAAATCTCTATCGAAATGAGTTTAGAAATCTAAACAAGTCCCATAAGTACTTTAAATATGGCTAAAGTGGGATATACAGTATAGTGGGTTCTAGTCCTTGAGTATACTTAACATTGAATAGTGTTTTGTCTGCCAGTACAAACTGTAACTGTAGTGTATAAAGTCAGTGCCAGAACAAGAACGCAGCTTTCCAGTCAGATTTTACCATTCTTCCAGCATTGTGTCTCTGGACGTGACTCAAAAATTTTGACTGCTCTGTGCACAGTGAGCTCAGAGCGTCCAGCTTATGGTGGTTGTTTTCCTTCATTGCGGAACAACACACATGATTGTTTTAGCATGAAGCCAGCAGACGTACAGTCAAGCAAACTTACTGTATTGTTAGTGCGGAGGCATTTCGAGCCCCTCCCCCACCCACTACTAATATCCTGCCACGTCTCAGCCTGACAGCCTGGAAGGGTAGTGAGAAAAAGAAGAACGGAAAAAAAGAGGAGAAAAGGGGGTACATTTGGGTTTCTTGCCTTGCTTTGTCTGTATATTTTCTTTGTTTCTTTTCGTAGCTCTATCCCCCCACCCCACACACTCACACACACACACACACACACACACACACACACACACACACACACACACACACACACACACACACACACACACACTGCGTTAAATCTAACAGCTCAAACTGAGTAAGGTGATTCCCCACAGATGGTACTGTTTAAGGAGGCAAGGAATGTAATACCCTTTGAGGGTCACTAGGTCATTTCTCGTCACATATCCCCCCACTCTGTATTTCTGTTCCTCTCTAAACTCTCTTTCTCTCACGTATACACTCGCGCACACACACACACACACACACACACACACACACACACACACACACACACACACACACACACACACACACACACACACACACACACAATTGGCTGAGTTTTCCCTTTAAACATCTTACAGCTGTCCTTGCTAGGTCTAAATCCTGAAAATGAGAAACATATTTTGAAAAAAATGAAAAAAAAAAAGTGTGCAGGATGCCATTGTGTGTGTGTGTGTGTGTGTGTGTGTGTGTGTGTGTGTGTGTGTGTGTGTGTGTGTGTGTGTGCGTGTGCGCGTGTGATGTATTGTGCTTGCTCAGCCGATCTTGTCCTTTTTTATGCTAAGCTGATTTATCATGCAATTGTGCAGAATGCTACCACGTTGTCAAAATGTGACGTGGTGATCTTCCGGTGCAGTGCAGAACATGTTCACATATTCTGTCATCAATCACTTTGACTTCTAACAGAGCTTGTCAAAACTGCACATGTGCTCAGTAATCCAGATGGGATTAATAAAATTAGCAGTTGTTCAAACTAGACTGACAGACAAAACCAGCAAAGTACAGGTCCTTCCAAAGCTCTCGAATCTACTGCATATCCTAAAAGAGTATAAAAGATTAAAGTAGGCATTTTTTTTTTCTTTTTTCCATTTTTAAAGTGTTTTTTTTTTCTTTTAGGGTGAAAAAAAACTTTTCTTGTATGTGTCATGCCACAGTATGAGTGCCAGGAGACGTGATACAAGCACAAAGAAATAAGCTTTTACATACCCACTTCTGTAAAACGACATTGTTTTGTTTCATTCTTTGTTTGTGTCAGTGGGAAGACACTCATGTCGCAGGTACCATGGTTTTGGCCACATCTTCAGTTAGAAATGAAGACAGCCACACCTTGTGTGTGGTGAGTGGGGAGTTGAACATCCGGGCTGTGGCTCCCCAGGAGTGGTGCATGTGTGGTCGAAATTGTGTCTTTTCACACCCACACAGGCTTCCTGCTTGTACCTTTTTTACTGTGAACATTTTTCCCTGCACTTTCAAAATAAGACTTACTACCAGGCCTTGTTTCTTTGATACATATCCACCTATTAATAGAAAAACTGCGAGATGGAGGGTGGTTGTTTTTTTTTTTCTTCATCTAAGTAAAATAGGAAGTGGATGGAGCAGTGCTTTAATATCACACAATCACAGAATAAAGAGGTTCTCTCAGGACATTCATCAATTTGGCGGAGGTAAAGCATTACAGATCAGGGTGGTGGTGGTGAGTCATTTCAAATGGCTGATTGTTAAAGTGCACCTGTTTTTAATGCTGGCAGACACACACACACACGCACACACACACACACACACACACACAAACACACACACGCACAGACAAAAACCTGTCCTTGAATCTTTTGTGCACATAAACAAAAAAATTAATCTACAAAGCCAATGGACAGCTCTTCCAGACTCCTTAAGTGCTTCAAAATCGGCACACATAGACACACCCGGAAATATACAAGATAGTAATCAGGAACTTCTCATTAACACACCATTCTCACTACCTCTACCCTCCCTCTTTCTCTCTTTCTCTCTCTCTCTCTCTCAGTCCAGCTTCATGCCTTCAAAGATGAATTTGACTTGCACTGTCTTTTTTTTTTTTTACCTTAACTTCTCTCTCATTCTCGCTTCCCTTCTCTAATGGACTCATCATCATCATCATTAGCAGAAGAAATGTACTGATTACAGCACACAGACACACACATAAAATGGTGTCCAGTTAAGCAGCACTGTGTGGCTTGAGTTTACACATTAAAAGGAATTACATCAGCAGAGCAGCACGTAATTCACCAGCAGGCACTACCTCCTGCCCAGCACTCGCTTCTTGAAATATTAAGCTCCAGACTCAGTGTAGAATACGTTTACATCCATTAAAATGTAAGTGCAACGAGAGATACTTACCATTCCACCTGAATAAAACAGCTGCGTCTAACCTGCAAAGCTTGATCCACCACTGGTGCGCGTAATAGTTAGCCAAAAAGTGAAGTGATCAGATCGGAAGTGATCTGAATGTAAATTGAGGCACTATGAATGCTAAATATACAGTAAATATGTTTTTTGTTTGTTTAGTGGATACTCAGGATTTACAGGCTTATCAGGCTCTTCTACAATTATTGGAGGCTGTGTAAAAAAGAGCAATTAAGCATAACACTGTACATGAAATACACGTAGCTGTATCTTCTTCTACAGCCATTTGATTTACAAGATGCATTAAAATGCACAAAGGCATTGCCAATTAGAGGGTTTGCTCAAGGGCTCGTTATTCCATATGTACCATATGCTAATTCAGATGTGTATTTCACTGTAAGTGTGTTATTAGAAAATAGCAATTGGCTTGCAAAGATATTTCTGTGAAAGCCTGTCGTCAGTTTTTGGCGTAGGTGGGAAAACAGCAGTATGTGTACGCTTTATCACAACGAGAGTAAGGCTTATTAACAAATCACATAAAAATAATCAACAACTACTTGCTAATTAGCACTATCCATCTGCTCAGGTGGTCTAATTATTTTGCCAGTTGTAACTATGGCTGGGAAATATGACGATGTAATACATTATGTCACCACACACTTTTCTGAAATATTGAGGCTATGTTTTGATGTTTATCTCTTTTTTTAGCAACAGTTACAAACAGTGAAATATTTGTATTGAATTTTTTAAGATGAATTTGAACAAATTTGTTTTCATTCTTCTGTTAAATTATATATTTTCTATGAAATTAAATCAAACGTAGGTTTTTTCCCCCAAATAGTGCATTGTTTGCTGTCAGTTTTCTTTTTTTAGCGAACCTATGCACCGATCAGCCATAGCATTAAAACTGCTGACAGGTGATGTGAATAACACTGATTATCTTGTTACAATGGCACCTGTCGAGGGGTGGGATATATTAGGCAGCATGTGAACAGTCAGTTCTCGAAGTTGATGCGTTGGAAGCAGGAAAAATGGGCAAGCGTAAGGAGCTGAGCAAGTTTGAGAAGGGTCAAATTGTGATGGCTAGACGACTGGGTCAGAACATCTCCAAAATGGCAGGTCTTGTGGGGTCATGGGCGCCCGAGGCTCACTGATGCGTGTTAGGTGTTATGACCTCAACTAGAGGTATGTGCAGGACTGTTTAGTTAATCTACCTTTCCCATAATTATTATTGTTTGTCCCTGCTTGATACTTTCAGACGAATAGTTGGTTGTGTTTCTCAAAATATAAACAAACCTTGAACAGGATAAAGCAGTTACTGATATAATAAATATCAGTATTATAATAAATAAGCAGGAAATGTGTCACAAGGCACCGCATGAGCAAAATGTTTCCGAACGTGGTTTTTCATTGTCCCAGAAGCCTCGTATCTGACCGCCCAAGAAAGTAAAAACCTCCACACTCCTGCGACTTTTTTATTTGGTCCGGTGGGATCTGAGTCCCAACACACACCTCTGGTCTATAAAGACAAACCCACTGAAGCGACGGTAGCTTTATTGTTTGTTTGCACTGTTCCGAGAACATTCTGACCACTTATCTTTGAAGGTTAAGCATGGGATTGGAAGAAGGGAAGCTGGACTTAAACCGGCGTGAACGCCACAGGACAGCATATGTGGGCAGAAGGCGAAGCACGATACTGTGCTCTTCACATTTTGAAGCTTTGATGCTCTCAGTAGTGAAGGGCTTGTTATTGCTATTTTCTTTCTCCCCTCTGGTTGTGTTTGGTGAGCACGTAGCTGTTTACCCACATGCCTTTGGGAGCTCACGCACTCTCTCTGCACTAAGCCAAGGCTAATTGAAGGAGAGTTGCTGGGTTTTTGTATAGCTGAGAGCAGGTGAAATTCATGCAGCTTTAATATCAGCAGAGTTGACCATTAAACCAGTGTGTATAGTGTATTAATGACTACCACATACAACACTGGCTAATATATGGTAATTTTTGCATATAGCAGGTCTTGTGTTTTATTGGTTCAGAATGTAACTCATGGTGTGTATTTTGGTGTCATTAGATTTAGATCCTAGAGGGTTAGGTGTAGGTGGTTAGGTGCAGGAGTTACATGTAGAGTGGTTGTGTTGGATATAATCCTGAAAATTGCATCAGAAATAAGAAGTGAATTCCAAACGATAGAAATATCTATAGACAGAATAACAGCATGTTCAAAATGACAGGGATCTCCACTTTATATGAACTTTACATGCCCTCATGCACACACACATTTCCTTTCAGAATCACAATGGTAGTCTGTATTACGACGCCAGATTGACAATGAACCATTCTTCGTCATTTGTTGAATGCTAATGATCATGTTGTTTGGGTGATTGCTTTATTCATGCGGTGAGATTTCTTTTATTCTGTGCTAAAGTCCTTGACAGCTTCAGACTTCTATTCACAGTGCCATATGATTTCAATCCGTGTTGTTTCGGTGGTATTCTTGTGTAAGCTGCAACCACTTGGAAAGATTGAAAACGAAAATGCAATTTCATACAGCAGAATACAAAAAACACGGTGGATTTAAGTCTACTGCGTTTCTCTGAAGGACCTCTTTTCGGATACAACCATGTATTTAGGAAATGGATATTCACTCTTTTTGTCTGTCGGTCTCACTCAAACGTGCAGAGGCACACACATATAAATCAGTGGGATGGTCCAGCTGCCTAATACTAGTTGTCATTCGGTTATTGCATGTCCTGTAATGTATAATTTGTTTTCCATTAGGTTCAGCACTAGTGGATAATGACTAGTACAGAGGGGCTTTAGGGCACGCCTCTGCTCCAGCCTCTACCAGCTGCACTTATGATGCCTATTTATTTGTGACTTTGGCGGCGATTGGGCACCATGCAGATGCTGCACTGCTTTAGCCAAAAAGCCATCTATCATTCCCTTTGCCATGCCAAACACAACCCAGAGACTGCAATTACAACAGCTTGGGGCTTGACAGGCACCCATGACAGGGTACACGTGCATGTGTGTGTGTGTGTGTGTGTGTGTGTGTGTGTGTGTGTGTGTGTGTGTGTGTGTGTGTGTGTTCATGACTGTTCTACAGTGTGTATACATGAAGGTATGTATACTACAGTGTATATACATGCATAAATGAGCTAGCAGGGTCATTCAAGGATAAAAAGACATTTTCATTTTTGGCATCCACATCAGATTGCTGTTACCAAATGTCTTCATGTGGATTCTTTTGGTGCAACAGCACCACCAATGGTCGTTCAAAAAATACTCAGAATGATATGAAGAAGAGAGTCTAGGGCTGATTTCTTTCCAATCCAGACTGTAGATTCATGCAGCCTGCGAGTGACAATTGTGCCACGTGATTATACAGAGTGAAACACACACTAGATTTGATCTACATTTGGGCTGATATTATTGATATTATTCAGTCCACTTGAACATGAGATGGATTATTTACTCAATCATCCTTTTTTTTGTCCAAAATGTCTTTGGAGAAGAAACTAAAATTATAACAATTAGGCCATGGTGGCTGAGTGGTTAGGACGTTTACCTCGCACCTATGTGGTTGGGGGTTCAAATCCTGCCTCTGCCCTGTGTACTCATGGAGTTCGTGTTTCAGGAGTGATTGTACCCTGTGATAGGTTAGCACCCTGTCCAGGATGTCCCCTGCCTTGTGTCCTGAGTTCCCTGGAATAGGCTCCAGGCTCCCTGCAACCCTGAGTAGCATAAGTGGTACAAAAAAATGGATGATGTTTGGTATTCAGAGGAAACATGGCATTAAGCCAATAGAGCATAATAGACTTGAAACACTTGCCTATCTGCCTTTAAGTGTGTGTGTTTGTAATAGTTTGCCCCACATCATTATTATTATACAGTTGATGAGATCTCATGATATAATGCATTACTCAACCCTAACAGTTTCATTGTTTAGCTATTGATAGATCTTAGGTTTTTAGATTGTAGCCCTCACATCTAATATCACAAGCAGGCATCACTGTGTGTGTATGAAAGGAACAGAGGAAGGTGGGTTAATGTGGGGATTAGGCTGCAGATCAGACACTCACATTTTTCATGTCTCACTCTTGTCATGCCTTATTCTACTGACAAGTCCTCAGCTCTCTCTGCCTCCACATTCTGCAGCCTGAATACCATGTGATTGTACTTAACTTGCATAAGTTGCTTCTTGTCATGTGTTTTGTGAGAAAGCATGGTGAGAAGGATTACATTTCTTTAGAGAGGATTTATTGAGTAGATGGAAGCAGAGTAATGGCTGTATAATGTAGGTGGCACAGGGTTGTTGTTCTTGAAATAAGCCTTGTTATTCCAACTCTGACCTCAAATAACATCTCAGAGTGAGCTAGTAGTCTTATGAAATTCTTGTAGACTTCATTATATCATGATAATTGACTAAATCCTGATGAAGCCAGTATACACATAATGTCATTATGTGGCTGTTTATTTTGCATCATGGAACAAATGCAGCCTTGTCTCATACATAGTTAAATGTTGCCCAATTTTTGCCTCCACTCCTTTGCCACCCAATATCTCAAAACCTTGACACACCATTGGATAGAAGCCTTGGTTGCTGGACTTGAATCTCTGCTCTGTTTTGTAGCTCAGACAGCCAAAGTGTGTGCGTGTGTTGTTTTGTTTTTTTCTTGTTTTTTTTTTTGTTTGTTTTTTGTTTTTTATCTAATTCTGTTGCACAAGTGAATCTTCAGCCAGTCAAAAATGTGCAAGAGTAACCACTTTTTCTGTAGTATCCATAGTGTCCTCAGTATCTAATGAATTTGGCTGCGGAAAGCCAGGAGAGCAAAGCCAGCAAAACATATTATCACTCTAGCTAAGTGTTTTGATGAAAATCACATGGGTTGCTGAGAGACCTCTTTAGATTAATCTGCAACTTACTTGGCCATCTGCTGGAGAGGAAATATGTTCAACAAGATAGTGAGTGATACAGCTGTTTCACCAGAGGAAATGAACACGGTGATATATTGGCAATGCTTTCAGTGTCAATGCTTTGAATCAGAATTAAACATTTGTCTTTATTGTCTTTGTCTTTGTGTGTGTGTGTGTGTGTGTGTGTGTGTGTGTGTGTGTGTGTGTGTGTGTGTGTGTGTTTTAGGGAACTTCTGGCTAAAGACTTCACTGCGACTCACTATGAAGACAGCGGGCCAATTACCTATACTGACAGTCTCACTGTAAGCAAGATTTACACCCTCTTCCTCTGTCTACTTTTCTCTCTTTTTCTCATGCTTTTATTCTGTCTTTTTTTTTTTTTTTTGGCTTCTTTCTATCTTCTTCCTCCCAAGGGCATTATTTTCACATGCTAGGCCACATGATGGTATGAGCGTTTAGCTGGAAAACAGAATCCCGTGCTCTGTGCTCACAAACACACACACACACATACACACACACACACACAAACACACATTTGCATATCAGCCATGAATGTTGAATGGCACAAAGGGCAACCTACTTTGCTGCAAACACCTTTTTACTTCAAAAACACGAGGTTCAAAGTAGCAGCGACTTTTGTCACTCCCTATTTCTCAGTATTTTTTTTTTTTTTTTTTTTGCTGCAGAGTGCAGTTTTATTTGGGCCAGTTTATTGCACACTTGTGCAGAAAGGTGTGAGGCACTATCTTCCTGTCGTATTCTGGTGTGGTGTGGAACTGCCAGATTCAATTAAGATGAGAAACTGATGCAAAGTGCCTAGCACATCATGCACACATCCTTCCTCGCTGCCATTGCAAAGGTCTCAGCACAGCAGAAACAGTCTGTTCATTCAGATTCATTGCCACAAAATATTCAGTTGATCACCATTTCCAAATTACTAGAGAAAATATCAGCAAAGTACATTAAAATGCCTGTCTATATATTGCTCTGTTTTTTTTTTTTGTTTTTTTTTTTAAAGTAATCCAATCTAATACAGAATTACCATATTGCCATATTTCTTATATTTATGAGCGAAATATTCAGCTTTGTATTCTGCTCTTTGCTCTGGATATATTGCTGCTGCACAAGAAGTTGTCTATAAGCTTCACTTGAAAAGAAAAGAAAATGGAAGAAAATGAAAAAGTAACCGACTGAAAGTAAAAGGGACCATTTTACAGTTCTGTTTGTTTTAAATCCTGCTCCTTACTTCATATTTTGTTTGATGTGTTGGGTAAAAATTATAGCTGTGCAATATGTCATTCATCAGTCGTTACTGCACTACTGGCCTTTGCGTAGTGATATAGTAGAAGCCTACAATATGCAAATGAGCCTCTAATAATTCACTATTTCTATTATGTTCTGTGATCAGTCTGTTCGATCTCAGAGATCCCAGATAAAGCTTGTGTGTGTGTGTGTGTGTGTGTGTGTGTGTGTGTGTGTGTGTTTTAATCATTAAAAATTCTTTACTCAAGTAAAAGTGCAATTGCTCATCTAAATAAATACTCTGATAAAAGTTGAAATACAGTTTCAAACTCTTCGCTCAGGTTGAGATATCTGCTTCAAATCACACACTGATTGTTCTTACTGACTATAAATTTCTTTCACCAAGAAAACAAGGAATGTGGGAAAACATTAGCTAAGGCTAATTAACAGTGACTTTAATCCTAATCTCTCAAATTATAATATTATAATTATAAAGACGTGTAGTGATCTAGTGTTTGAAAGTGCAGTGATTAGAAAGTAGAGATTTTCCTCTTGAAAGACAAAAGTATTAGGTAAAAGAAATGCTCAAGTCCACATACTAAAAAAAAAAAAAAAAACAGACTTAAATACAGTAAGAAAGTACTTCCCAACTCTGATTGTGATAAACTAAACTACCAAACTAACATTCTGCCACATTCTAACTGATAAACATTAGTTAGCAGTCTGTAAAGACACCCATTACACATTCACTCCCACCTATTCAGCAAAAATGTTCCTTTCATTAGAAATGTTAATGAAAAAGTCATACATCAAAGAAAATCAATTGAATATTAATCTTGCGCTTGGCAGATTATACTGTTATGCCACAGTCACTCATTATCAGAACTGAGATGCATATGTCAGGTGTAGTTATTAAAGACTGTTCAAAGCTTTTCTAATTTGCTGGCATAAATCAAGACAGGAACTAAATGGTGCACCTTTGGCTGGCAGTCATTATTTCATTTTGAGTGTCTTCCTGAGTACAGCTCTGTCTCTTTATTAGGAAACATCTGCTTCAGCTGTTAGAGGAAGCTGGGGAGGAATCGCAGCTGCTAATTTCAGTCTCTCTTTCAGTGCTAGCCACTGCCCTTCTTTTCTAAAAGGTCTTGGTCTCATTTTTGAAGAAAATACCATCCACATTAAAACATGTGGTGCTTCCAATTTAGTGCTGCTAATTGGAATGTGTCACTGATTCTAGTCATTTTGAGCTTGTCAGTGGGATGACTAAAAAGAGAGATAAAGAGTTTACGAGACAAACATGACAGCTGCAGCAGTCCCGGATTTATCCAATCTGTATCTCCAGCAGAAAATAATCACGCTGTATGACAGTTTAAGTCAGTTTCCTCTTAATGGTTATGAGGTGTGGGTGTATCTAAACCTACAAACCCCAAAGCAATTCCATTTGTTCAAATCTCACTTGATTTTCAATTAGCTACTATGATACTAATCTACCAAGTAATTTGGTTTCTAATTCAGCTGCTTTTGCAGAAAAGAAGGTAGTGAAGAAACTGTGAATTGTGGTTTAACTACATTAACATTTTAAGCATTTTAAGAGATTTGCTGTTTAGATTCACAACCTGTGCTGAATATTGGCAGGTGTATCCAGCACCTTTAGGTGAGGAAATTAGAAGTTTGATAATATCTTCCCTGCTATCTCTCTGTGCTCTGTTACTGGCTATTCAGAGTCTGTGACCTTGTGGTTATAGCCATCAGACACTTTACCACTGCAGCCTCACATAAAAGCCTCCACAAGTCATTAAGTATCTCTGTCACTACTGTGTTTGTTTTTCCACCACGAGGATGCACAGATTCCCCCCTGTACTTAAGTAAAAGACAGTTAACTGTTTAAAAATGGAATGGTTTTTATTCATCTTATCAAATATTTATAAAATATTCTGCTAACTGAGGCAAAATTGAATTTGGCTTGTTGGTTAGCTAATGTTTAATAACCCTGTTGGAATGAATGAGATGGCATTAGTGAAGAAAACTAAACTAGCTAGGATATTTAAAGATGATTTACCTCAATGTGCTTCTTTAGAGTTCACTTGTCCGTTCTCGCGTCAACACAAAACACACGCATCGTGGTTCTCTCGTGAACGCGCGTCGGAGATCTAAGTGGAAGTGAAGATTTTTTGTGAATAAAGACTTCATATTAGGTTTTTTGCACACGCACAAAGCATTTGTATCACTTCATAAGATTGGGATTAAACCACTGGAGTCACATGGATTACCTTTACGATGCCTTTATGAACTTTTTGGAGCTTGAAAGTTTTGGTTACTGGACTGTAAATGGAGGGACAGAAATTTCCCAGGTTTCATTAAAAATGTCTTCATGTTCCAAAGATGAACAAAAGTCTTATGGGTTTGGAACACCATGAGGGTGAATAATTGATGACAGAATTTTAATTTTTAGGTCAACTATCCCTTTAAGTATTGTAGTATTCAGTTTTAATAATACTTTAAAGTATAAGTCTTCCAAAATAATACTTAAGTACAGTAATGAAGGAGTACTACTCTAAGTATTTTCCTCCCCTGCCCCAAACCTAACTAGAATCCTTTAAGAGTCATTTCTATTAAAAGTGTACCTTTAATCAGTGCTAGACATGCTGCATTAACCTGATGCAGAATAGCCAATGAGATTGTCAGCAGCTCCGATTGTCAGCCCATGTCTCCAGTGACAATTGATTTGTGTGTCCGCTGTGCATGAGTGTCCCGCCTTGCTTCCTCTTTGTTCAAATAAATGAGCTAATTTCACGGTCTAATCGTTTGAATGAGCCCTTTAAATAGCCAAAGACTGACGCCCACGCACAATCTGGATCTGTTTCAGAAAATTAAGGTGGTGCCATTATTTCCCAAATGTTGGTAGAAGACTCAAGAGAATGATTATTATGAGGGATTTTTACCTACAGTAAAAGGGGCAACGGACGATGCTTTGACTTTGGAGACAGTATAAGCATGTCCGTGAAAAAATACGGTTGAAAATCCTGTTTGATTTATAAACTAGGGCTGCCTTTTAAGCAGGAAAAACACCAAACAATGCATTACACTGGTTCACCAGGACAGGACTTAGAGACCCCAACCTAGACTGAGGCATGTAGCCTTGATTTGAATCCTGTTCATGATTCACAATGCTGTCTCTCTTTTTTTCTGCCTCCCTCTCTCTCCATCTCTCTTTAGGATCATCATTGCTTCTATCATGGAAGTGTTAAGGACCATTCCTCTTCCTGGGTTGCTCTAAGCACATGCTCTGGAGTGAGGTATGAGCTGGATGCCTTATGTAATTGAATTATCCTGGGTCAAAACAAGGCCACAATGAGTTCAATTTGTTTAGTATTGTGTCTGGAGTAAGTAATGCTAGCTAATGGAATAGAAAATGCATTAACTCTTGTGTGCTGTACTGCTATAATGTTTGTGGTTGTGTGATTGTTTATGGGTTTCATGGATGTGTGTGTATATGAGTGATTGCTTTATGGGTTATATGGTTGTGTGAGTAATGTGTGCTTTAAAGCCAGTCACATGAACCAAAAATATATGAAGAAAGCATTCATTTAATGCACTTTTTTTGGTTACTTCTGTTATTTCAGGTATACAAATTGTTTAGACCCAATTTAAGGCTCTAGTAAAGAAACATTTCAAACAAATCAGATTATTCTCCAAATATATTCTGGGCTTAAGTGAAAATGCAATTTTTAAATAAATCACCTTGAACATGCACATACAAAATAAAAGACCATAATTAGTTTGCACAGATTCACTCACTCATTTTTAGTAACCACTTTATCCTGGTCATGGTCCCAGAGCATATCTTGGGAACACTAGGTGTGAGGACAGAATACACTCTGGATGGTACACCAGTCCATCACAGGGAGCCATGCACACACAGATTCACACACTTGCACAGATTCAGCATCATGTAAATAAACTACATGTGCAGTTTGATTTGGGTAAGTTTATATATAAGTGTATATACAGTATCTCACAAAAGTGAGTACACCCCTCACATTTTTGTAAATGTTTTATTACATCTTTTCATGGGACAACACTGACAAAATGACATTTTGCTACAATGTAAAGTAGTGCGTGTACAGCTTGTATAACAGTGTAAATTTGCTGTCCCCTCAAAATAACTCAACACACAGCCATTAATGTCTAAACCGCTGGCAACAAAAGTGAGTACACCCCTAAGTGAAAATGTCCAAAATGACAGCAAATTTACACTGTTATACAAGCTGTACACTCACTACTTTACATTGTAGAAAAGTGTCATTTCTTCAGTGTTGTCCCATGAAAAGATATAATAAAATATTTACAAAAATGTGAGGGGTGTACTCACTTTTGTGAGATACTGTATATATATATATATATATATGTAGACACACATGCACACTCATTACTCAATACCAATCATGTGGCAGCAGTGCAATGCATAAAATCGTGCAGATATGGGCCAGCAGCTTCCCATCAACCATTAGAATGGGAGAAAGAAATCTCTGATCTCTGTGATTTTGACCGTGACATGATTGTTGGTGCTTAGCTGGTTTGAGTATTTCTATAACTGCTGATCTCCTGGGATTTATATACCTAACAGTCTCTAGAGTTTACTCTGTTTACTCTGGTGCAATAAAGAAAAAACATCCAGTGAGCTGTAGATGGAAACACCTTGTTTATGAGAGAGTTGAACACAGAATGGCCCAACTGGTTCGAGATGACAGAAAGGCTAAAAATAAGATAACCACTCTGTAAAATTGTAATGAGCAGAAAAGTATCTCAGAATGCACAACATGTCGAACCTTGAGGCGGATGGGCTACAACAGCAGAAGACCACTCCTGTCAGCCAAGAACAGAAAGCTGAGGCTGCAGTGGGCACAGGCTCACCAAAACTGGACGGTTGAAGACTGGAAAAACGTAGACTGATCTGATGAATCTTGATTTCTGCTGAGGCACACAGATGGTAGGGTCAGAATTTGGCACCAACAGCATGAATCCATGGTCCCAACCTGTCTTGGCTGATGGAGGTGGTGTAATGGTGTGGGGAATGTTTTCTTGGCCACTTTGGGCCCATTAATACCAATCAATCATTGTTTGAATGCCACAGCCTATTTGAGTATTGTTGCTGACCATGTGCATCCCTTCATGGCCACAATTTACCCATCTTCTAATGGCTACTTCCAGCATGATAATGCACCATGTCACAAAGCAAAAGTCATCTCAAACTGGTTTCATGAACATGACAATGAGTTCAGTGTTCTTCAGTGGCCTTCCCAGCCACCGGATCTGAATCCAATAGCACACCTTTGGGATGTGGTAGAACAGGAGATTCGCAGCATGAAAGTGCATCTGAAAAATCTGCAGGAATTGCATGCTGTTATCATGTCAACATGGACCATACTCTCAACGGAAAGTTTACATCCTTTTGTGGAATCCATACCATGAAGAATTGAGGCTGTTTTGAGAGCAAAGGGAGGCCCTACCCAGTATTAGTATAGTGTTCCTAATAAAGTGCTCGGTGACTGTAAGAGAACAGCAGTCACTGAAAGATGGAAGGTCATTGTATAGTCATAAACCCAGTGGCCCGGTCATAAACCCATGGCATCTCCATGGTGTATTGTGAGTACTGAACGCATACTGCTGATTGTTTGCTTCCAAAAGCTCATTTGAGATTGAACCACGCTTGAGCCAGTGTTTGAGAAAGCAGCTATTGCCTGCATACGTCATACATGCATCATAAAGCTTAAAGTGCTTAAAGTTGTACATTAAGAAAGCAGCGTGTTTGTGAGCCATGATGAAAGATACGCGAGTCATCAATCATCAGACATTTGCTGTGTTCTCGACAATTTTCTGACTATTAGAACATGCTTGATAGTCATATCAAAATGACAGCGTTATTAAGTGTGAACCCCAGGAGCCTGTCTCTACAGATATTGCTATGGGCTTTTTTTCAATTAATAAAGATAAAATAATAATAGATAATGTCAAAGCCTTTTGTAGGAAAAGTGTATAAGCTCAACAGCATTTCCTCATGAATATGATCAAGTATTCTTACTGCGTTGCTGGTTTATTTGCTGTCACACCATTGACAGCACCGGAGTTCAGAATGATCAGCATGTATTAAACTGAATCCCTGTGACAGTGACAAGGAACTTGAAAGAAATCCTAGCATATATTCCCAGCAGTTTTTCTGAAACAGGAGTATGTTTAAAAGCATAATAAGGTCACGCCAGGGCAAGTCACAGTGAAGCAGAACTTCCCCAAGGCCTCAGTGATCAGAATCTACATTACACACATATTCAGAATAATTTGCCACTCTTTGGGGGCTTTGGCAGATGCTTAAGGACAGCAGCTGCCATTCTAGTAATAAGTTTAAGCCTTGAAGCATAAACAGAAATTGTCTTCAACAAATAGCAAACGATAGATTTGCAGAACGCTAAAAAGTAAAGTGACATGTGAAGGCCAATGTATGGTAACTACTTGGAATTTGTCCTCTGCATTTAACCCATCCAAGTTAGTGCACACACATTAGGAGCTGTGACACATGTGCACACACACACACACACACACTACAAACCATGAACACACCCAGAGCAGTGGGCAGCCATTTTTGCTGCAGCGCCTGGGGAGCAGTTGAGGGCCTTGCTCAAGTGCCCAACAGTGGCAGCACTGGGATTTGAACTCACGACCTTCCAATCAGTAGCCCAACATCTTAACCACTGAGCTACCACCATCCCCAGAAAAAGCACTGAATGTTTTACTTGTTCCTGAATAGATATGAAGCTCAACTTGACTGTTAATCTTGTAGGACAAATGGGGAAAAAATGGCAAAAACAAATGGATAACATTGGGCCTCATTTAGCCCCTTTATCTTTTTTTTTTTAATTAATGCTGTGTGTAAAATGTTTAAATTTACAAAAGGTTTGTTAACACTAATTTTCTTTGTACTCGTGTGCATATATTGATGAATGCCAATCATCCATGAAGTGCAAAGCACATGCAAGCTACAGCTCATTTGCATTTAGTGACGTCTACAAAACTCTATAAAAGGAAAAGCTCACAGAAAGCACGATGACAACTAAAGAAAAGGATTTTCTCGGAAGCAGGAGTGGAAATTATTTTGACTCAGATCTATGCTAATTAAAATATTATTTTGCAGTATTTAACAGCACCTGGAAAGCTCAGAATCTGGAAACAAATTACAGTAAAGGTCAACTTGGTGTGAAATAAGTGAAAAGAAAATGGTTTTACATGAAAACTAAGAAAAACAAGAGGTCTACACTGCACACTGTTTTAAGTCTGATCTCGAAGACTGCGGCTAGTCTTTTTGACTTCTCACACACCAGTGCAAACTGACTTACATGCCAGCTTTCATCCTCCAAAAAAAAAAATCATACCAGTCTCTAAATATTCAATCCTTACTAATTGTTAAATTTTATTAGTAGCCTACTACTAGCCCAGTAGCCTAATACCAGCTCATTGCATTGGCTTATGAATATGTCCTCCTTTTATACAGCAGCGTTTCTTTTGTCTTAATTGAATGACTCTTAATTTATGGATTTGTGTTGGCTTGCTTTCTTTAATTTTTTAATATTCAATATTTTTTTAATAAATGCTATTAATATGAAACTGGGTTTCACAAAAGTTTCATTACATTGTGTGCAATTGAAATAAATAAGCTATTTAAACCAGAAAAGTGTATGCTAAATATACGAGTTGAAGCTGCTCAGTCGAGGTGTACATTATTTGTGTAAATGTACACACACTCCAGAGCTCTCGTAGGATACCAAAGAGTTTCTGACAGGATTTTAATGGATATCACATTTCTTGTGTAAATGCCCCTACGAAGAATTCAAAATGATTTGTATCCAGCTTGACAAGTGAGGCCCATTGTTGTTACACTTAATGTACATTCAGGTCCATAAGTATTTGGACAGTGACAATTTTCATAATTTTGCCTCTGTACACCACCACAATGGATTTGAAATGATGTAATCAAGACGTGATTGAAGTGTAGACTTTCTTTCAGCTTTAATTCAAGGGGTGTAACAAAAGGATTGCATTAACCGTTTAGGAATTATAGCCATTTTTTACGGAGTAACTCCATTTTCACAGGCTCAAAAGTAATTGGACAATTGACTGATAAGCAGTTTCATGGCCAGGTGTGGCCTGTTTCCTCATTATTTCCAAGCATTGCATGTGGTAGCTGTTCATGGGAACTCACAATATGCGGTCCAAAGAGGTATGGAGTGACAGAGGCCATCATTAGGCTGATAAAACAAAACAGACCTTTCAGAGAGATAGCAGAAACTTTATGAGTGGCCAAATCAACAATTTGATACATTCTTAAAAAGAAGGAATGCACTGGCGAGCTCAGCATCAGCAAAAGTCCTGGAAGGCCATGGAAGACAACGAAAGTGGACTATTGCAGAATTATTTCCTTATTGATGAAAAACCCCTTCACAACACCCTGGAGGAGGTAGGCGTATTATAGTCAAAGTCTACGATCAAGAGACGCCTTCATGAATGTAAATACAGATGATTTACCTCAAGATGCAAACCTCTAGTAACACTTAAGAACAGAAAGGCTAGATTAGACTTTGCTTAAAAAAAAAAAAGACTCTTAAAAAAGCCTGACCAATTCTGATGAAAGGATATCTTGTACCACAATGATGGGAAGAGAAGATTATGAAGAAGGAAAGGAAAGGCTCATGTTCCAAAGCACACCACATCATCTGTCAAACATGTGGAGGAGGTGTTATGGCATGGGCATGTATGGCTGCCAATGGAACCGGCTCACTGGTGTTTATTCACGACGTGACTGCTAATAGAAGTAGCAGGATGAATTCTGAAGTGTATAGAGTTATACTTTTTGCTCAGATTCAGTCAAATTCTGCAAAACTGATAGGACGGCGCTTCACAGTACAGATGCATTATGACCCAAAACATACCGTGAAAGCAACCCAAGGGCTTCTTAAGGCAAAGAAATTAAATGGTCTTTATTTATAAATGTTTGATGACCTCAACCTAATTGAGCATGCTTTTCACTTACTGAAAACAAAACTGAAGGCAGAAAGACCCACAAACAAGCAGCAACGGAAGACAGCTGCAGCACAGCAGCTCAAGGGAACAAACTCAGCATTTGGTTATGTCCATGGCTTCCAGATTTCAGGCAGTCATTGCCTGCAAAGAATTTGCATACAAGTGTTAAAAATAATCCTAATATTTATGAGTATGTTAATTTGTCCCATTAATTTTGAGCCTGTGAAAATGGAAGCCAAAAAATGGCTGTAATTCCTAAACGTTGAATGCAATATTTTTGTTAAACAGCTTGAATTAAAGCTGAAAGTCTGCACTTCAATCACATCAAAATTACAAAAATTGTGTCACTGTCCAAATAGTTATGGACCTGACTGTAGGTTTTAGAGCGCCTTTTTCCATAAATAGAAAAGACCAGCGACCATCACAGTACAGCCTGCTTCACTCATGGCCAAGCGGTCACACTGACGCCAGACTCACTTATTACAATGCCCCTTATCACACTGTGTGCTTGAGGGTGTGTGTGTGTGTGTGTGTGTGTGTGTGTGTGTGTGTGTGTGTGTGTGTGTGTGTGTGTGTGTGTGTGTGTGTGTGTGTGTGTGTGTGTGTGTGTGTGTGGTGATTGGCAGAGGTCTTGTGTTGCAGAGACAGCCCACAATTAAAAACCAAATTGAGTGTCACCACCAGCAATTACAGCAGTCCTATCAAGGCTACTAGTTACTGTACTTATAATTACTGTTATTTAGTATGAGGCAAAAAAAAAACAAAAAAAACAATCAGAACTATAGAGCCTTCAGGAGCCCTCTGCTGATGTTTAATTAAAAAACAAGCTATGCAAATCATCTTCAGTGATGTCTATTGTAAAAAAAAAAAAAAAATGCTGTCTGTCTTTTACATACCCTTTTTGATATCCTGTTCCTAATTCCTTTCCCAGGGGCCTCATTGTGCTGAACTCCAGTGACACTTACTACTTAGAGCCAGTTGAAGGGCAGGAGATTCTCCACCACATCTTCTATCACACAGACGACCTGCCAATTAAAGGTGGTACATGTGGACACGGTCATGAAACTGGACATAAAGGCCTTCTCAGCGGTCTCCTTAAACCTTTGCATCAAAGGGTCAGTTAGCAAACACACTCTTTCCATAAAAGTTAATGTATTATGTTGTTATGTACAAATTCACAGGAAAAAAATGATATCTTAGCAAGTGGCAATACCTTGAATAAATGCCATGTTATGAGATTATTATAAAACAAATATAAGATTAGTAAGATTATTTCTGGACATTGTGTTACTAATTCCAAGCTTCTAATTATCTTCTTCTATTGTCAGATGATTTAGCTTCTTTATATAACTGAAATCAGCAAAACCATCTGCCAACAGAGCGAGGCAGTTGAATTTAGTAAAAACATCTGCAAATAAGCGTAATAATGTTATATTCGTTTATAATAATCTAATAATAAGAAATATTAGATAAATTAACTTAGATATTTTCATTTGCAAAGATAATTTTTCAAAGAGAATAAGCAAATTTATAAATAAATTTATAAAATATAGTAAATTAATCAACTGCAGGATGGGGTGATGCCATTACTACCAAGAAGTTGATTGTTTTCCAGTAGCAGCATGTCTTGAAGTGCTTTATTCCTCTTGTTACCGAGAAACCACGAAGTTTCACAGAGCACTGACACTGGAGACTCAAAATAAGTGTCTCCTCACAGAAAAAATGCACCACATCAACAATTACACGTGTTTTTTTTTTTTTTTTTTTTTTGGTTCATTTTTGGAGCGTCTATCATACAAGTCCCAGTGTTACTATAGAAACGATAACATATTAGAATGAGCACTTTCAATCTTTCAACTGGCACTATTGTCAGAGCTGCTGTTATAGAAAGTTCCTCCACTCTTTCAGAATCAAGAAGTCAATAGTGTGGTGAAAGCCAACACAGTAACATAAAAATCTTCTGATAAATTAGTCTAGAATCAAGATTTGTTCACTTGCTAAAACATTTTGGCCAAGTTTTTATGGGCTTCTTATATGCTCTACATTCTGGACACGTTCATATGCACTCACACACACATATAAGAAGATGTCCTGCAAGCAAATATGGTGAAAAACTGCAATTTCAGGACAAAACCCCGAAGCATTCAACTGCCTGAAAAGCTTATCTCAGCATAATGCATCTGCAAGTGTCTTTACACTCATAACAGTGAGTCATTTTATCAGTATCTCCTATGCCGTGCTGAGGGACTTTGATTGTATGTAAAGTAAAGATGCAGACACACACACACACACACGCACAGAGACAATCCACAGTCGAATCATACTCTCTGTGCCATGGTTATGTTCTTACTTGAATCAGCGCTGCTCATGTACCAGAAAATTTTGTTCTGGTGAGAACAGCCACCTGCTTTGCAAATCACTTCAGCCATTCTAGCTCATTTTATAGTAACTTAAATAGGAAAAACTTACAGCCTTCACGCTTTTGAGCACTTAAACCCAATTGAACCATTAAACTTGACGAAGAGCCTGAGGGTTTATTGATAGGTGTGAGAGTTAATCTCCTCACATCTGTTATGTGTTTGTCCTTTTTGGGCAGCTTAGACACTAATCCCATCTCCTATTAGAGGAGCTAAAGCTCTTGATGTGTGTGTTTTTTGTTTTCTTTTCCCTTTCTTAACGAAGCAACACAAGGTTGTACATAAGCGAATAAGCCGAATGAACCATGTGCCTTTGTCTTCGTTAGTGGCTCATCAAAATGGCTTAGATATCTCATATTCGATCCGATCTTTAATATCGTATAAAGTCATTTGTGCCCTGTTGAGAAAAGCAAATATGACATTATGATGAAGACATTTCAAGTTAATGAAAAGTGCTTTGGACTGTAGGCTCAGTGAAACCACAGGAAACCAATATCTCATTTGAAAACCCTGATTTATTTATTTATTTATGTATTTATTTATTATTAACAAAACACTGGTATTCTGTGATGTTGATGAGAAAATAAAAATGATATCTGGTCGTTAATGATGAATTTCGGAAAGTCGTGCCATATGTGGTGATGCTGTAAATCACTCCTGACTGGATCCTGCTTGTAAATAAGAGCAGTTTTGATTTCAATGCCTATTTGAGAAGATTCATCAACATGTACTCCCATACTCAGAGCTTGAATTAGTGACTCATGCATGCAAATCAGGCTAATTGCATCTTTCACTCCACTCTTATGAAAGACGTATTTTAGAGAACTCGCTCCATTTCGCGCTGCCTTAAATAAGTAGCTGTGGCTGTGACTTAATGAGGCTTTGAGATGAGGGGACACTTTTTCATGATACCTCAGTGAAAACAGCCTTGTCTCCATGATGCTGTGGGAGGGCAGGACAGGGCCGATGATTAGCGAAGAAAAGCAAATGTTATCAATAACAATGAGCTCAGCAAGTTGAATGTTGCAGTGAATGCTGGGAAATGACACAAGGACAGCGGGTCCATTTACTATTCTGTTGACCAGCTTTCTATAACAATTATCTTTACATTGGAAATAGTCCAAGGTTTTCCTGCTTTCACTGTCTTTCTGGACATTTCAATTAGTATAAAAGCTTCAGAAGAATAGAAAGCTCGATAATATATATATATATATATATATATATATATATATATATATATATATATATATATATATATATATATATATATATATATATATATATATTTTTTTTTTAAATTAATTAATTGTAGGACAATAGGTTTAATGGTTTCAAATTTTTTGCATTTTATGATGTTTTTCAATTTACTTTTACTTTTTCATAGCAGCAAAGTATTCTAGATATCTTCAATTACTATATCTTGTTGACTAATCCTCATAGATTAACCCCCTTTTTATTGCGTGTTAGATTTTCTGTTCAGTTCTGTTGTAAGCATTGATAAGTAATAACACTGTATGGTCTTTTGCTTCAGCTTTTGAAGCAACGCTGCTATAATATTTACTTTAAAATACCTACTATACTGTATCTCATCCGTATGCTAATTATGCTCATTGTAAAAAAAAATATGCGTACGCAGAAACGTAGGATCCTGCTGCAGGTGCGCAGGTAAGATACGGACATAATGTAGCAGATGAAATCAGTTTTTTTTTGGTTCTCATTTGCAAAGAGAACTCAAAGATAACTTTTTTCGTCTTGTTACTCTCAGATCAAGATTTCTTGCACACAACTGCTTTATAAAAATAACGTTTGAAATTAAGTCTTGTTGATTAAATCAGGGGGTTTTGCCTTCAGGAACCCTTTTGGTGTAAAACCAAAATTCCTGGATTCCAAAATTCCTTATGATTAATATTACAGGTCATTAGCATGGATTATTCAGCATTTTATATATATTTAGTGAAATTATTCAGTTTTTTAAATATTCAGGGCATTCGTCAAATACATCATATACAGTTACTGGAGCCATTAGAAATTTTTATGCCTGTGCCGCTGAATGGTGGAGGCATCATATGTTCGGCTTGTTCATCCGTCTGTTGGAAATTCTAGGATTTATATGGAATTTTCCTTGTAACCAGCATGATTAGATTTTGTGAACTGATCCAAACAGGATTAAGGTCACAGCAAGGTCAAATGTCTGAAATAGTTTTTCTTCAATGCTTTCTTCCTTGTTTGTCCTGCAGAGATGTTACTTACCCATTCAAGTTCAGGAAATCAAGGCCCATTTTTTGGCTAGCTACGATTTTTGCCATCCGTTTTTTGCCAACCATCCGTCCATGTGTCCGTCCATGCATCTGTCTTTCCATGTGTCTGTCTAAGATTCAAGATTAGCCGAGATATGTGTCTGTTCAAGATACTCATTAGCGTGGTATCTCAAGAACCTCATATCTTCAAGAGATTGAATTTGTAGGATTTATATGGGATTATCATTGTAACCTGCAGATGAACTGATTAGATTTTGAAACTGATCCAGACAGCATCAAGGTCACAGCAAGGTTTTCTTCAGTAGCTTCCTTCATGTATGAAGTATATTTTAAGGTATGTTCTGGCATACATATTAGTGACAAGAAAGACTACACTTGGTGGCGGAGGCATCCCCGTCGATGCTGTTGGCGATGAGTTCGAATTGTTATTCTTAACACTTTTCCTAGTTTCAGCAAAGTTGTATTTAGATTCAAGTTGACAGTTTTATGTGTGTTTTTTCTGTGAGATTCAGGAAAACAGACTACTATGTTTTGAAACCCATTTAATTCAAGGGAGGCTTATAATTATAATAACTCAACATTCTTAACTATAACAACTATAACAATAGCAGTTTAAATAGATCTCCACCATCATTGTTGAGAACCATGGGCTTAGCAAACTAAAAACAACTTATTGTAGAAGAAATCATCTTTTATTGTTGTTCTAAGACTGTTCTAAGAATTAAATTTCCAGTTGTCATTTCAGGCCAAAGAGGACATAAATGTTAATTAAGTTGCTTAATGTGACAGAGAAGAGGCAAACAGATGACGAAAGTCTGAAATCAAGCTTTTTTTGTGTGTTTTATGACTGTTTTATATTTTATGAAGAACAGTAGACCCATTGAAAGTGTACTTGATTGGAGTTAGATGGATTATTGGGTCAGAGTATGCAGTAGGATAATACGATGTCCACGGTTGGTGTGATGGTGGTGAAAATTTTAATATCCTCGCTTTTGAAATTTTCTCTTGCTGCAGGCGATGTGTGCTTTGTACTCGAATGTGGTAATTAAATGCAGCCTGCACAAACCCAATGAGTTTCAGCCACTTTAAAATGTTTTATGGACATAGTAATGTAATCTTAAAATGCCACTGTATGGGAAATCAAATGTTTGCAAGTAAAAGAAGTAACCACAGAAACCATTTTAACCTTGAATCCTTTCACTTCCGCAGGTGAAACGAAATGCCTGGGGCACAACCAAGTACATGGAGCTTTATATAGTCGCTGACAACACACTGGTAAGCCCCTGATCCCTCTGCACCCACAGCTACAGTAATTAAAGCTTACACAATAGAAAATGCTATGCAGATTTCACACCCACAGTTCAGCAACACATAACTCTGAAGCTTAGGATGGAGGGAGGACAAAATAAACACGTATTTTAAATGTGATATTAGTAAGGGTTTAGGCGTAAGGTTTAGGCTTAGGCTGCTTTTATACAGTAACCAAGCAAGTGGTGTTTAATTGACTTTCTCTTTTCTAATCTTGCTTTGCTCTCTAGCTACATATATATGCTCAGAACTAGACGGACTGACAGCTTTTGATTAAACCAGCTTCACTTAAACAATTTTACATTATTAAATATCTCCAGAGCATTTGGAGAAAGTTAATTGCAACATTCCATCAGCTTTTTTAAATGGAGCACTTGTCACACAAATTTTTAGTGTCATCACGTTTAAAGGATAGCCTCAGTGCTCCAGGGGGTGGTGTTAATGAATATAATCACCTAATGTAATTTCTCTTTATGTTGGTGCGTATACACTGGCGTTTGACCTTGCATAGATTACAGCAGTTTTGCCCACTGGAGAAACATGATCTCATAATGATTTTTAAAATTAGACTTTGTTGTATTTTTGCACATGTATTACTATAAACTATAAACTACTTCTTTTTTAATTTATTAGTACAGAAAGCAAAACAAGGACCTTGAAAAAACGAAACGAAGAATAATGGAAATTGCCAATTATGTCGATAAGGTATGCTGCAACATCACACTTATTTGATCCTCATTACTGTTTAAATGAATGATGTTTTATTTACTGTCTCCCTGTTGTTCTGTCACTGGCTCATTAAGTGAAATGTGAAATGATGACAGTAGCAGAGTGTGTGCATGGTGGAATCCACTCCACTCAGCACTACATATTAGTAAATCATTGATTAGGTGTGGGAAATATGACAAAAACATCATACTATGAAAACACAATCAGGATCAGGAGACCTCATTGAAATTCTGCTTGGTTTTTTTAGTGTTATTGGTTTTGTTTGTTTGTTGTGTGTGTGTGTGTGTGTGTGTGTGTGTGTGTGTGTGTGTGTGTGTGTGTGTGTGTGTGTGTGTGTGTGTGTGTGTTCATTTATAACTGGAAATAAACAGAACATTTTTAATAAATAATGAAAACAAAGAAAAGGAAATGTTCCACATCTTAAACATCTTAAATATCCTTAAAGATTCTGTGCGATTTGAGCACAATATAAAGGTTTGGTAACTAACTACCAGCGAAATAGCAGTGCTGCCTTAAAAACTGTTTGTGATGCTTTTATTTTATTTCTACTAAATTAATAATTTAGCATTAAAAAATAAGGAAAATAACATTTACAATTTAAAAGATTCAGCATATATTTTTAATATCAGAGTTTGTAATCATTACTTTAAAATGTTATTTAAAAATACCTGCAATATCTCAAAAAAATATCTCTGATATATTTTGCTCATCTCTGATCACATATTGTGTTGTGATTGGTCAGTTTTACAGAGCTTTGAACATCCGGGTGCCTCTGATTGGTCTAGAGGTGTGGACAGATCGTGATCAGTGCATTATCAATGAAGAGCCCAACGCCACTCTGTGGTCCTTCCTGCAGTGGAGACAGAAGCTCAAGTCCCGCAAGAAACACGACAACGCACAACTTCTCACGTTAGTCCTGAGCCCATGGAGGATCTAAAGCAGTACAGCACTATTCAAAAGAGCAGACCTGCTTCAAATGGAGTGTTTGTTGTAGATCTGTTCTGAAAGCTATTGACTTAGATATATTCACTTCATATGTCAAGGTGTCTTATTGTCTATTGACCCAATAAGCAGTTATTCATAAGTTACTTTGGATATTATGAGTAAATTTACAGACATCCTTGAATGTTGCTTCCTATGTTTTGCATATTGAATTCCATATCATATCAGATATACCTTACTTACTTACTTACCAGCTTATTTACCATTTTACCAGCAATATTTACCATTATTTACCAGCAATATTCATTGTCATATTAATGAGAACGTCTACATAGAAGTAGTGGAGACATCATACACTGGATTCAAAGTTCCAGAATACCATCCAGCTATATGATGCAGTTACGGCAGAGACTTGGGATCTATGAGATCGTTAAAAGCATGAAAGATGAAGCTTTGGATCATGATCTGTTTGAGTGTACAGACGAGGAGTTGTTAGAGTTGGACAGACTAAAAGGACTAAAGTGCTGCTGCATGGCTCTATTTAGATAGAGATGATTTCCCACTGGTGTCACCATCAGCGAATAACTGAATGGTAACGTAGGAAACCGTTGTCCAAAGTGAATTTCTGTCAGTGAAAATAGACGACCAAAGACGTCAACACAGAATTCAATCAATTCAATGAATCTTTTGCACAGTTGAAGATCACATATTGATTCTAAACACTGAGAAGCAATTCATTCATATTGGATTTTCATTTAATCAACTGAAAATTGACATTCATGCTAATGCCCCATCCATACAGTTTTAATCTCTCTGTTTTCATGCTTTATTAGTGATCGATAGGTCTTTTCCTTTTGTTCACTCACAACAAAAGCTTCATATCAGGTCACCACCGTTTCCATCACTCACTGATGACCAAAAAAAATCGTGCGGTTAATGCGTATTGATGTATCTTTTCTTCTTCACTGGCAGGGGGGTGATATTCAAGGGCACCACTATTGGCATGGCTCCCCTTGAAGGCATGTGCAGTCATGAAAATTCTGGCGGCATTAATGTGGTAAGACAGCAAACGGACATATTTCTCTGGACTGTACCACTGTGCAATTCTAATGATGTGTGTGTGAACATAGATGTGTGCGGTTCTGATGCACAACGGGGTCTGATTAAGAGATCAATATCACTCACTCAGCTGATTACGCTGTAATAGGCTCTATTAGCTCGCGTAGTGACAGACAAAAGCTGTGAGGAATACTAACCTGGAGTGATGGGTTCAACATTTTCACAAATTTATATTAATTAAGAACATTTTTATACTTACCGTACATTTCTTGTGGTTGCTTCTGAGGCTTTTGGAATATTTGATGCTTCGTGAAGCAGGGTCGAGGGTAAGAGCTTTGTGCTGTGCATCGGAAACATTAGTTAAAATATGGGTTCATTTCATACTGTGTGTTCTATGTATGTGCAATTGAAAGGGTTTTTCGAGGCCAGTACATACATGATGTGCTTGAATGCGTTTTCCATGCTCTCTATAAAGTCAGATAATTACAGTATCACTTTCAGTGGTCTCTGAAGGACTGTCTGTAGAGTACCCCTGCACACAACAATTAATCTATGTTCTTCTATCAAACTGGAATGGTGCTGTGTTATATATAGATATAGAATCAGTGGTACATGCTCATCATCAAATTATCAAATTAGATTGTATCCAGCAAAGAGAGAGAGAGAGAGAGAGAGTGAGAGGGAGAGGCATTTTGGTTGCACTGCCTTGGTACCAAGTGCCTCCTGCAAGTACAAATATGAAGCATTACTAACACTTTATTTCCCCAGATATAATCCAGTTCCTCCTTTATGTTTGCTCAGATGAAAGCACCATTTACCAACTAAGAAAGCAATCAAACCGACAAATATAGCAAATACACAGTGAAATAATAATTTCACATTTTTTTTATCTGTAAGAACAAATATGCTGTTATTGTTTCATATTCTCTGAGGGTATTCACAACAGAAATGGATATATTATGAGCATCAGGCATGATGAAGCCATCGCACACACTGTTTCAGCTCAAATCAAATCTGAGAGATTACATTTTTACTTCAAGTTCTATATTATGGAGAACAAGATAAAGAAAGTATATGAATGCTGAGAATGTGAGGGCAAGTTCTGCTAAGAATAAAACTGAAAAAAAGTGAACGTGTCAAAGACAAGGTGGGGCTGTTTATTTGAAGTTTCTTCGGTTTAAGAAAATGATTAATATGTATAAATATTGTATGACTTTTATATCATTACATGCTTGCTTATCTGCAGTCGCATAAAGATGTTTCCAGAGGGAAAAAAAAAATTAACAAATTGATCTAAAGTGCAAAAGTGTTATTTGAGTGCATTATACTCCTAACATCAAATGTCAGTCTTGCCTTTCTCGTTTTGTTGCCATTATACGTTGCATAAATTGACAGAATAAACATTGCTGAATGATTATTTTGTGAAACAGAAGGATTTTCTCCTATTTGGATTGAAAAATGAATGAAAAATGAAATGATAACAGGATTGACCGGGGGATGCAGTTCCCCTAGCTACAACAGCCTCAGAATCCTAAACAGCCCTTTGCCTTTCTAACTCTAATGGACACTAATAGCACAGGGATATGTTGTAATCTCCACAAACCTAATCACCATTGACAGCATATTCCAAGTGGCTGCTCGTCCCTGAGCGGCTGCCCGTCCCCTCTGACTGCTAATAGCTTATGATTGATGTAGAAATATCTAATGCTCCGAGTGCCTGTTTTGTTCTGACTGATTAGAAAATTGATTCACACATGAAATAAGTTTGCCAGACCACACATTAAAACCTAAATGGCTTCTGAGATAGACATGTGACTCAAACACCGAAGTTTCCTAACCACAAGCGCTATAATTCCTGCAGGATCATTCGGATTTGCCCATTGGGGCGGCTGCCACCATGGCTCATGAGATTGGCCATAACTTTGGCATGAGCCATGACCATGAAGGTTGCTGTGTGGAAGCTACAGCCGAGCAGGGAGGCTGCGTGATGGCAGCAGCTACAGGGTAAGTGCCATCAGACTAATCCATGCTGGCCGGCCTGTACTGTTTCCATAAGGAAAAAAACAAAAATGGCCTAGGGGACTTTACCTGAATTTGTTCCATCTATGTTCCTTTATCCAACCTCCTGCATTTACAGTGACAATTTACCTGCCCAACAGGCATCCGTTCCCTAAAGTCTTCAGCCGCTGTAGCAAGAAGGACCTGGATAACTACTTCCAGAAAGGAGGCGGGATGTGCCTGTTCAACATGCCCAACATGAAGGACTTGGTTGGGGGGAAGAGGTGCGGGAACGGCTTTGTAGAGGAAGGGGAGGAATGTGACTGCGGAGAACCTGAGGTCAGCACTACACACATTTGTCTTGCTATCTTTATTGTAGTAACTTCCATTGAAATAATTATTAATGCAGATAATGAATGCTAGGCCTACACCGAAATCTAACTCTAACCTTAATCTTAAAACCTTAAACTCCAGTTTCTGTAAATAAGCAGTTATTCTCATGGGGACCAGCTAAATGTCAAAACTGCCAGATATTCTTAACCTTGTGAGGACATTTGGTCACCTCCAGGATTAAAAAAAACACATCTCACACACACACACACACACACACACACACACACACACATATACAATATCTTGTAAATAGCCAAATGTATCTAATATTTTTCATTATGGGATGATAAAACAAATACGACAATAAAATATAAGATACTAATTGTAGAACAGGAATGTTTGGAGAAAGGCTTAATAGCTTTATACTTGTTTGATGAGAAATAGATCAGTTCAATTATGCCTATGTTTATATGATTTTGTAGAAATACAAGATACACATCTAATTTCCAAAAAGCACTATTTCAGTCAATTATTCTACATAAGTAGAGGTGATGAAATCTAAATTTCATTCTCTGATTGGAATGCTTGTTTATTTGGAAACAATTTATAGTAATTTCTGTGGTTTGTCTTTAAACAATGGGAGCAGATGGTAAAGCTACGTGCACTTACTCAAAATGTAAGTCAGGGGGAAAAAAAATGAGTGACAGAAATGAGGAGGGGATAGGAAAATTTCATCTTCCTGCAAAGCTGCAATTGGCAGGTTGTCAGGGCTCATATTATGGATGGATGGTTTACCATCTGCTGTAGGTAGACTTGAGTAGCCATTCCTAATTATACATTAGCACCTGGACTTTTCTTAGGGCTGCTACAGTATATACCTCACTATCCACACTGTGCATTATGCTAAAACGCATGTGTAATTTATTTATTTCATTTACCATTGAGATCCTAAAAGCTACCTGCAGGCTGCATTAGAGGGAAATGAATGCGCACATTGTCAGAGCTACCCTAAGGTAACCTTTTAACGCACCACACTTATCTGGCTGTTCTATACTCCAGCTCGAGACAGATTTGTCAGCGCTGGTCCCGCTCTGCATTGTTGTGGGTGTGTTAATTATTCGTATTCAAGCTTCGGCTCTCACCACCTGCTCCTTTGTATTTGTGGAAAAAAATGGCACTTGTGCTAACTTTGCACAACATTTCTGTACGTGTATGTGTGTGTGTGTAGTATATGTTGAGCTACATTTGTGTGTTGAGCCTTACTGTATAATTAATGGGTATAAAAGCTCGCAGTCTGCGAGTACCCTTCTGCTTCAGCGTCACTACAGTGACATGCATTATCTCTGACTACCGGTGTTCAGGTATTTTTTTCTTTTAAACTCTGTCACTGCAATGAAAACCGCTCTGTTCGCCACCTACGGCTGATGTGCCTTTGATATGAATGTGTGTGTGTGTGTGTGTGTGTGTGTGTGTGGTCTTGAGGTCGTTGTGAATAACTCGACTTGTGCTAAGTGACTGAGTGTGTGGGTACAGGGTCACAGAATGATGTCCTTCAGCAGCAAAAGTACAGAAGTGGTGTGTGTGTGTGTGTGTGTGTGTGTGTGTGTCTGTGTGTGTGTGTGTGTGTGTGTTTTACAGGAATGTACGAATGACTGCTGCCATGCCAGTAACTGCACTCTGAGGCAGGACGCACAGTGTGCCCACGGCGTTTGCTGTGAAGGCTGCAAGGTCTCTGACTGTCACTACCTCCCTCTCATTTCACATCCTCTATTCCACATCCTCTATCCACATCCTCTTCTGCTTGAATCACTCATTAGTCTCTCTCTCTCTCTCTCTCTCTCTCTCTCTCTCTCTCTCTCTCTCTCTCTCTCTCTCTCTCTCTCTCTCTCTCTGACACACACTTCTGATACATTGTCTTCCGTTCATTTGTCTTCTCCCCGTTGCACACTTTTCTTGATTTGTCAGTTCTTGTCATGCATATATCCCGGTCCGCTTATGTGAATGCCCATGTGACCTCGCTTTTTCTGCGCTCTCAGCTGAAGCAGGCAGGTACGATGTGCCGTAGTGCAGCTGGCTCATGTGACCTTCCAGAGTACTGCACGGGTGGATCACCCTACTGCCCCTCTAACGTTTACCTCCTGGATGGATCGTCATGCCAGTACAGCCACGCCTACTGCTATAACGGCATGTGCCTCACTCACGAGCAACAGTGCCTGCAGCTGTGGGGCTACGGTGAGAACACACACCTCATACAATGTCAGCAGGATGGATTTTCAGTCCTGTCAAACCAGATAAGAATAGACAGACAGGCACACTCCACTCCACTGCGCATACCGTGTGCATGACACATAACGGATATTTCAATATCGACACATAATTAATAAATGACGATAGAATAATTTGCTTAGTGTAGGATTTACACTCATCACACATTGCCTTGGCTTAAAATAATCACTAATCCTGTTGAATACTATGAGGTACTAAATTAATTATGCTACTCTAATATGGATTTCAGTGCTGATATATATGTACAATGTTTATACAATACAGCGATATCAGATTATATATCGCCCGATAACAGCTTTAGCCTAATTTATTTCAACCCTTGTTACAAATAAAGGTGTAGGAACTCTAAAAAGAGCAGATCTAACATTTAGTTGGATCTAATTAGATCTAACATTTATGTTTGTATGTGTGTGTGCGGGTAGGGGCATCCATTTTCCTTTAAATACTTGTAATTATTCTTTAAATAAATGTGATCGAGAGTTTTTCTTTTTGTCTGGCTTGGTTGAATTAATGTTTCACTTCTATGAATCCTTTTAATAAAGATGATTTTAAAAGTCCTGGAAGTATATGACAAATTTTAAAGAGGTGTATGATTTTTTTTTTTTTTTTTTAGTATGCATCTTATTAATCTGACAAAAAATATCAGTCAGATTTATAGCATTTGTGCTGAAATAATTGTACAGCAAATATACAGCAAAGCCAGAATTATAAGGAAGCATTTCGGATTGACTTCAATGGCTTTAATTATGGCTTTTGTTTACAATCATAAAATTTACACTTGAGGTCATTAATGAGTTGTTGTTGTTTTTTTTTTAATTAGCACTTTGTAATTTGAATCTATGTCATTTCCATCGGCCCTTCTGTTTTCATTTGTGTGAAGAAGAAAAGGGGTGGGAAAACACAATCCCTAAATCAGAGCCTTCCTTCAAAAATCCTCTAGAGAAGGACCAATTTGTTCTAATTTGCTCTCTTAATTGAGCGGTTGTGGAACTTTTTTTTTCTTTCAGCCTCGCTGATCAAACACTGGTTGTATTTGCTGGTGGCAGAGCTCCTCTCCAGCTGTCTGTGGGCTTCAGTCCAGTCAAACCTCTAGGCTGACATCAAGCCACAGATCAGAACAGACATGCAATCTGTGTTCACCATAACAGTTACTGCCATATTGAAACGTGCATTATTAATGATGATAGAATAATTTGCTTTTGTAGTGAAATTAGGAAGAATGATTAAATGGGTTCTTTTAGTCCAGTATATACTGTATATACAGTATACTCAATATTTCCAAAATGGCTCTGTATTAAGATAAAAGTTTAATAACGTGACAAATGATAATGAGAAAACTGAACGTGTTTTGTTCAGGTGCACGGCCTGCACACGATGCATGTTTCCAGGATGTCAATGCAGCAGGAAACGCGTTCGGAAACTGCGGCAAGGACGCACGTGGCAATTATGTCAAGTGTGAGAAAAGGTGAGGAAAATAACCGTATGACTGAGGTCGGGGAATATTCTTCTCTTCATTCTCTTCGTTTAAAACTACCCTGTTTTCAGTCAGATAATGGAGGGAAGGGTAGTAAACCTTTCTAAAATGTAGCAAGTCACTGTGTGGAAGACAGAATGATCTGCTGCAGTTTCTTGTTCATCATAATAGATAGATTAGGAGCTGGCTGAATTCCGTTTCTGAAAAACAACTCGTTGCACTCATGACACTCACAATTTTGTTTCCCACAGAGATGCCAAATGTGGGAAGATCCAGTGCCACAGCGCTGCCAAAAAGCCGAAGGGCACCAACGCGGTGTCCATCGACACCACCATCCGCACAGATGGCATCGAGGTGAAATGCCGTGGCACATATGTGTACAGCACTCAGGACGGACAGGGGGACCTTCCTGATCCTGGCCTCGTCATGACTGGCACCAAGTGTGGAGAGGGCAAGGCAAGCAGACAGACAATAATTTCACTCAGATTAGTGAAGTCAGTAGAAATAGGAGAATCAAGAGTGTTGAAATCCTGGATCATACATTTGTAGTGTCTTTCTTGCTTATGCTCATGTTATCTTATTAAGTAATAATGAGTTTAATAAGAGGAAGGGCACGGTGGCTTAGCGGCTAGCATGCTCGCCTCACACCTCCTAGGGTTGGGGGCTTGATTCCTGCATGCTCTCCCTGTGCTTCGGGGGCTTCCTCCGGGTACTCCGGTTTCCTCTTCCAGTCCAAAGACATGCACTGTAGGCCGATTGTCATCTCTAAAATTGTCCGTAGTGTGTGAATGTGTGTGTGATTGTGCCTGCGATGGGTTGGCACCCCGCCCAGGGTGTCCCCCTGGGATAGGCCACTATAAGTCCAATATGCAGCACTCTGGGTTCATACAGATGTCGTATTAATGGACATCTTGAGTTTAAAAAATGCTTGAGTTTGAAATGTCCTTAATTGTAAATAAACAGAGAATTACAGACCGCAGCTCCGTCAGATGATCTCCTTTTTATGCATTTGGCATAGGCAAATAACTGAATGCCTAGTCATCATCTGACCCATTTGACTCACTCCACAGCTCTGCTAACTGTGCATACTAAACATTTTATGTCACTTGTAATTGAGCAGCTCACATAACTCTCGATATCTGGAGCTGGCAGGAATGATTTTGGAGTCATTAGAAAGGTTACAGTCTATTCTGTGTAATGACAGAAAAATGGACATTGGGCCAATGTGAATTATGAGGACAGGCACTTAGTATTATAGATAACAGAAACATTATCATGCTATAATGTCTGTCACGTCATCAAACTGATCTCGCTGTCAAAATTCATGAGTTACAGCAACCAATTCATTTATTACAAACATCTTCTCTCCCTCTCTCACTTTCACAGACACTGACACATACACACAGAGATCATAGACAACCTCACCCATAGTTACTCAAGCACGCTCAGACACGCACACAAACACATTCCGGAAGTGTGTTTTAACTCACTTTATACCACAGCACTGTTGAATTCTCCATTCTGATTGCACAGAAGGTGTTTATTAATTTTGTATAACAGCAGCTCTGACAGTAGTGCCGCTGCAAAGTATATTAATGCGCTTGTTCTAATACAGTACGTTATTGTCTAATATAGAAACAACTCGTTCACAGGCACTTGTGTGGTAGCTGCACTCCGTAAGGGGCATGGTGGCTTAGTGTTTAGCATGTTTGTCTTGCACCTCTAGGGTTAGGGGTTTGATTCCTGCCTCTGCCCCATGTGTGTGGAGTTTGTATTTTCTCCCCGTGCTTCGGGGGTTTCCTCCGGGTACTCCGGTTTCCTCCCCCAGGCCAAAGACATGCGCTGTAGGCTGATTGGCATTCCCAAATTGTCCGTACTGTGGGAATGTGTGTGCGATTGTGCCCTGCAATGGGTTGGCACCCCATTCAGGGTGTCCCCCTCCTTGTGCCCTGAGTTCCCTGGGATAGACTCCAGGCTCCCCCAAGACCCAGTGTAGGATAAGCAGTACAGAAAATGGATGGATATTTAATTACTATTTATGGAAGGAGCCTTAGGTGTCAGCTTTTTGTAACAGTCTGTAAGTTTTCCACCACCGGAAAGTCTTCAGGATAGAAGGCATAACTCTTTCAGGTTTCTCAGTAAAACAACAAGCTGCATTTTTGTCTTATTAACTGCAAGTGAGAAAAAAAAAGAGAGGCTTGTGAGGTAGTGACTGTTTAAAGTGATAGCAGTAACTGACTTGTTTCGCAGACATTCCGCAATATTAAATGTAAATACAAACGGTTATAATCTATGTGTCATAAATAAAAACAAATCATTGGCAAATTGCTGTGGTATAAGAGAGATAAAACATGGTATTATTATTATCACCTTCAAACTGGTAATAGTAACCCTGCTGGGCATCAAGCCACATCACACCACTTAGTCACTGATTATTTTCCCATAACAGCACACCCCATCATGCAATTTTTTTTTTTGTATTTTTTTTTTTTTTGTATTTTTTTTTTTTTTTTACTAAATTCACTTTTTCACCAGTCACATGTATATTTAGCTGAAATTTCTATTGTTTTATACTGGAAATTAAATTCTTGACCTGCCTGGATTTCACTTTAGAACAGATATAAGATCATTTCACATTTAACTAGATGAGATTATTATACACGAGTGGAAAGATTGTAGGATTATTTATGAGATTAAGCATTTATAATGATTTGTGTCAGGTGATCCATCCTCTTAATCGGTGCCTAAATTGAATGTGGCACAGCTGTATTTATTTTATTTATTTATTTATTTATTACTCCTCCAGGTGTGCAAGGATCGTCGGTGCCAGAATGCTTCTTTCACCGAGCTGGAGGCCTGCATTGCCCGTTGCAACGGTCATGGGGTAAGAAACAAAATGATCACCTCTTTTATGTTATCGGTCTAAAATAAACTGAACTTTACTCCCTCAAACCATGACCATGAACATTAGTATTCATCCCGACTAAATTCGTCTCAACCCTGAGTCAGGCTGAATTTCACACCTCTAAATCCTTTAATACCACCCCCACGGTCACTCACATTCCTGCCCCTACTGGTACTCTTAAAAGGAACATTTTCTTGTGCAAATGGTCGTAAACAGCCTCCAAGCAGCATAAACACCCAACTCCATCTTCCTTAATCCTTTTGCCTTTTCTCTCTTTCTCCCCCTTTATTTCCATTCTCTCATTTCTTTATTTATCACTTGTTTACTCTGTCAGGTTTTGAAAGGGCAGCCAAACAAGAAAATGCTTGGAAGGTGGATTAGTGACTCAAAAAGCCCTTTCCTATTATTCTTTTGCACTATCAGTTGATTCAGCATTGATCCCGTGGCTTAGAGGTGTGTGAAGATCATGAGCAAAACAAAAGTTATTGCAGTACAGCAAGCCTTTTCTTCTACTTTTCTCTTGATTTAGTATTATATTGAGCATGAAATAGAGTTTGCATAATAAACGTTGCAATTAGAGCAGAGGGAAATAAATTTTCAATACATGCCTCAAAACATATTTTCAGCTATTTGGTATCAAAGTGCCCATCAACATTTAGTTTTATGAACAATCATTAGAATGTTCTGTGTGGAATAATACATTGGGGGTTTTTTTTGGCTTAGGAACATCTTAACACATTTACTCTCATAAAAGAAAATTCCAGGATCTATGAATATGCAGTTTGGAAAAGCCGCCACATCCTCCTGCCGTCAGCTAGCTTGATGTGAACTGTTAGTAAACTAGCTCATAATGTCGGAAGTAGATACACGTAGAATTTTAGGATAAAATAGTTTCAGATTTTCTTTGTTATACTGTCAATGATTTATTCGACAGCAGGAAAACACAAAATAGCTCAGAACCAGAATGATTTGTTATTCACTAGTATTAGTAACATTTGTTAGCTAGCTAGCTTAAAACTAGCTCAAAATACATTCTTCAGCTAAAGGTTTTCAGGCATCACATCCATCTTAGACCTATTTTATGCCATCAAAATGAACTTTATATGCAAGTACTGAGAAGATTTTTAAATGGAAAAATGTCCATTTAGTGTGAATAAACAAATTTGTCCCAGAATCAGCAGTTAAAGCAGAGAACAGTTTTAAAGAATCACTTCACTTGTTTAAAGGTGCTTGCCAATATACCTTCATATTTATTATTTTTTTTAAAAATCTTTTTACAAGAATTGTCACTTGTTCAAGTAAGCAACACTGTGCACTTAAAAGAAGAATAGAAAGCTGGAGAAAAGTATTTTATTGTTATTGATGTGTGTCTGATTGTCCTGATAACACAGTAAACACGAAACCCCAGTGGAGAGCGAGTTCCCTTTTGAGTCCGGTTCCTCTCATATTTTCTTCTTCATGTCGTCTCAGGGACTTTTTCCTTGTCAATGTTGCCTCTGGCGTGCACAGTAGGGATCGAAATCAATATCTGGATTTCTGTAAATCTGCTTTGTGACAGTGACTATTGTTAAAAGCGCTACACAAATCAAATTGAATTAAGTTGAGCGCTAAGTGAAAGCAGGAGATTTCCATTTGTCCTTCTTCAGTGTAAGGTGCTGTTTTGTATGCAGGTGTGTAACAGCAACAGTAACTGCCACTGTAACCGAGGCTGGGCACCACCCTTTTGTGATAAACCAGGGCTGGGAGGCAGCATGGACAGTGGACCGGTGCAGTATGACAGTGAGCTCATCTTCACTCCCTCCCTCCAGCTACACCTTCATTCTCTAGCCTCTTTCTACCCCATCTCTTTAAAACGTTTAGCGATTTTATCTGGGTTTTTTTTTTTGTTTTGTTTTTTTGTCTGTCTCTATTCTATCTAGTCTTCTATCTATCTTCTCCCATCTTTTTCTTTCACACACACTCACCTTTTATCAAAATGGCATCATCATTATTGATCTCCATCCTTTCAGTTTTTTTTTTCTCTTTATGACCATCTCAGTTGGATTGTGACCCAGGCTCAGTTCATATGTAATGAAAAAATCTCTCTCAGTAATCTATAATTCAGTATTTTGTAGCTCTATATAGTGCTTTCCTGCACTCTATTATTTTTGTACTTAGAGCTCTGCACATTTCAGTAAAAGTGGTGTTTTCATGTCTGACTGAAAATTTTGTGTATTTGCTGTGCGCACTTAGGCCAGGTGGGGCTAGTTGTCGGCCTGCTCTTTGCTTTTCTGGTGCTGCTGCCTGCTGTTCTGATCGCCTTTTACTGCATCAAAATCAAGACCTCCTATTACCACAAATGGCTCTCACAGAGGCAGAAGAGCAAGGCTAACAACAGGTATACCATCAGCAGTGCAATAAAAATGCTTGTATAGAATGGAAGGGAAAAAGTTTGAGCAAGTGAAAAAGGCATCATGGGGTTGGTGAGATTAATAAAATGATGCTGGACGCTCTGATTCTGTTCTGTAGATGTGGCCCAGAGGCTTTGTGTCAAAAAAAAAAAAAAAAAAGTACAAGTCACATTATTACATGGTCTTTATTGGGTTTTGAGATAAATGTGCAACCTTTAAAAAATATGGTCTATCTCTGGTCTACATCCTGTCTGTATAATTATCTGTATATATCTCTGTATATCAGTAACCAGAGCAGGTTTTTAGCTTTATTTAAAGCTCTGCGGCTGTGACCAGGCTGTTCGACTGAATGATTGAATGAAACCTGTAAATGCATTGCACAGTGACTCACATTCACATCAATACTGAATGTGAAAATGACGCTATTTCTTTGTCCAGTGAACTTCATATCTGATTACTCACTCACATGAAAGTAAAAAAAACTTCCTGTTTGTGCAACTTTTTTTTTTTTTTTTGCGTCATGCAGGATTCAAGTGTTATGCAAACCTCTAACCTTAACTAGATTTCTGCAAGCTTTCTAGAAAAAAACCCATGAATAATGAACCCCCTATTCGTATCTGTATTAGTATCTATTTAGAACCCATTGTCTGTTCAGTTCAGATTATGTATCTGTGTATGGTTGCATCCCTAGTCTGTACGTTATAGTCAAGGTGTTTTGTGCCCAGATCTTCAGTTATAAAGACACAAATCTTGCGAATGGTTTTCTCACAATTCTTATAACAGGCTTATAATCCACCTTATCAGCCATTTTGCAAATGCAATAATAAGGAATAGGGTCATGGGGTTGAATTTTGTGGGTGTGGCGTCATTGTAAAAAGAGGCTGGGTCTTAATGGATACATAATGACTAAACATGCTGCTGTGATATCCAATGCAAATGTCTGCTCTCAATCCATTTAAAGCTAAATTGTGCATCAGTGACTCACCGCAGTGGCTTTTTCAAAATGATATACAATCAGGTTTCACCCATAGACTTTACCAGGATATTTAAGTGACAAAAACATGTTGCTGTATTAAAGCTGTACATAGCTGTATTAAATATTCTTTCGATCATTTCTGATTTTGGCCAAAAGTATTGTTCTGTTACTACCATATTTTACAAAATTTTTGGCCCTAACCGTGAAACAAGGATTGTGATGTAAGCTCATACAGTATATGCTGCAAATTGCCTCTATTGAATAATTAGATCATTATAAGCATGCATTACCACAGTATATGATTTTTTTTTTTAAAAAAAAGCTTGTTAGTCAAACAAAATAAGCACAGCGTGCATGAAGCCACTTTTCATGCGGCAGGTTTAAATGTCCAACTATCAAAGTGCTGCTGGTTATAACTTCTCAATGAGCTTTTAACGTTTAAACTTCTTTTCAGTACACTAGCGGAATGAAAAAAAAAAAAGATGTGAGAGAAACAACACAGTCTGTGTTATAGAACAGCCAAAGACTTTCTGCCATTTTGTCGAAGTTTTGTCCAAGGCACAAACACAGCAGGCTGTAGAAATCTGTGATAAGCTCCCAGGAATTATTGGACTTACTCTTTCAAGTATGTGAGCTGTGAAAACTTCCCAAATACACACCTCTGCAGTGGATATAAAAGTCTACACACCCCTGTTAAAATGGCAGGTTTTTGTGATGTAAAAAAAAAAAAAAATGAAACCAAGATAAATCATGTAAGAACTTTTTCCACCCTCTATGTGAAATTACAACGTATAAAAATGAAGTGAAAAACATTTAAGGGAAAAATCGGAAAAATAAAAAAATTACAATAACCTGGTTGCACAAGTGTGTACACCCCTAAACTAATACTTACTAATACTAATACTGTTGAAGCACCATTTGATTTTATTACACCACTTTTTGTCTTTTTGGCTAAGAGTCTATCAATGTGGCACTTCTTGACTTGGCATTCTCTTTCTAGCAAAAACATTGTAGATAACTGCAGGTCCCCCCACAGATTTTTTGTTGGATTCAGGTCTGGGCTCTGGCTAGGCCATTCAAAAACATTGATCTTCTTTTGGTTAAGCCATTCTTTTGTTGATTTGGATGTATGCTTTGGGTCATTGTCCTGTTAAAAGGTGAAATTCCTTTTCATAGCCAGCTTACTAGCAGATAACTGAAGGTTTTGCACTAAAATCGACTGGTGTTTGTAGCTATGATCATGATTACCTTCACCTCGATAAAAGCCCCAGTTCTGGCTGAAGAAAAGCAGCCCTAAAACATGATGCTGCCACCACCATGCTGCACCATGGGTATGGTGTTCTTTTGGTGATGTGCTTTTTTTTGGCACCAAACATACCATGTGGAATTACGGAATTATTCTACCTTTTGGAATTGGCCTCATCAGACCATAACACATTTTGCCACATGGTTTGGGGTGATTTAGTTGGGCTTAGATATTTTTTTCTGAGAAAGGGCTTCCGTCTAGCCACCCTACCCCATAGCCCAGACATGTGAAGAATATGAGAGATTATTGTCACATGCACAGAGTAATCAGTATTTGTCAGATATTCCTGCAGCTTCTTTAATGTTGCCATAGGTCTCACGGCAGCCTCCCTGGTAAGTTTTTATCTTGTCCTTATGTAAATTTTGAAGGGACGTCCTGTTCTTGGTGATGTTACTGTGGTGCTCCATTTTCTCTATTTGTTGATGATGGCCTTTACAGTGTTCCATGATATATCGAGTGTTTTGGAAATTCTTTTATACCTCTCGCCTGGTCGATATCTTTCATCAAGTGAGATGCCATGCATGCTTTGTAAGCACTTTGCGGACCATGGCTTCAGCAATCGGATAAAACCAAGAAGATGTTAAGAAAATGCTACAGAAGCAGCTGTATGATAATAACTATTGAACATGAGATTGAACGTGATCGGTTCATTCTGAACACAGCCACATCCATAATTATAAAAGGGTGTGCACACTTATGCAACCAGGTTATTGCAACTTTTTCCCCTATTTTTCCTTAAAATGTTTCTGATTGCTTTTCACTTAATTTTTATACGTTGTAATTTCACATTGAGGGTGAAAAAAGTTCTGACACGATTTATCTTGGTTTCATTTTTTTTTACATCACAAAAACCTGCTATTTTAACAGGGGTGTGTAGACCTTTTATTTCCACTGTATATAGTTTCTACTGACAAATAAATAATAGAGTGTCTTTTCTGACCCCCATTCCAATGATTACGGCAGGTCGGCCCATGGCTAGTGACACAGATGGTGTTTGAACACAGGGGTGAGACAAAAGGGAAAAAGGCCACATGAGTTGATCTTTAGCTGATAGAAACAACTAGATGACTGATAGCCACAACTGAGTTGTTTGTTCCTTATAGTTATGAATAAAATAATTTGCTCAGTGGTGTGTTGTTAGAAACTGGGGGAAGTAGCTTATTTATATTGAAGTAGAGTGACTTTAATTGGTTATATCCACAAAGCCGGGCTGTAAGAAATGGGACAGGACAGAAAGTTTCACAGTCAGCAAGTCAACAAAACGTCATTATGGCACTGTGACTTCACTAAGTGGGTATTGGAAGGAGGTAATGTCAGGGCAATTTTGGACTAATATTTTGGTTTAAAATAACACAGAGATGATGAATTTTGAATGTCACACCCCCTGCTGCACCGCTCTATCCACATCAGTACAAGCATGTCTGTTTATCACCACTGCATTTCACTGGCTTTGTACTCGTATTCTGCATAATGTCAGTAAAGTTTAATCTAACCTGATCTAAAGCTAGCAGCTGGCAGCAGTAAAGATTGCTTGCAGCCATAGTAGCAATACCCCAGCATTATGCCATCACTTGTTTGTGCCTGCAAAAACTAAAGCCCTAAAAATGGACTAGACATGTTCACATCCTTCGTCTTTTGAAAGTATTTTCTTTTCTTTTCTGTGATTGTCCTTGGACATCTACTTAAAATAATTTAATCTTTTAAAAAAAAAAAAAACCTCCTCAACATATGTCAGCAGTCTCAGAGCGCTCTAAAATAGAAGAAATGTCCTTCAGAAGTACTTATTTTTTGTTGAAGAGAATTGTGTGTGATTTTATTTTACCAGACATGAAAATTCAATGGGGAAGAACGGACACTTAAACCCAGCTTTCCATCTGAAGGTAGTGGGACCGTCCAACAAAAGCGCCAATCTTAAGGTACAGAGAACCAACAAAGAACAAAGTATATTATTATTATTATTATTATTATTATTATTATTATTATTATTATACATTCTAATTACTATCTAATGAGCAGCTATATGTAAATGTGAAATTATCCAATAATGGAGATGATGTTAATAATTGGTGTAGTATTAAACAATACTTGTATAGTATTGACTGATTACTTTATGTTGTATTCCTCTCTGCAGCTACCTCATACAAGTAAGGAAGTGCTCCCTCTGCGACCAGGCCCCGCCTCCAACGGCACCCAGCCGGTCAACATCGTCCATCCCCTCCGGCCCGCCCCCTCCCCCCACTTCCGTGATGTCAAAGTGCCTCGGCCTCCTCCTCCCATCAGCAAACCTCTGGAGGAAGCCAAGTGCAGTCCTACTGCTGCCAAACTCAGTCCTCCCAAGAAACCCCTGCCCCTCAACCCCACACGCAGCCCAGTGGTAAGAACTACAGTCCTCACACTTACTCCTTTATGTGTACAGACAGATAAGCAGAAACACCCGGAGATTACTTAGATAGAGCTGAGCTTTATTAGCTCAAGCTCTACTTTAGCATGTTCGGTTTATCTGAGAATAATCAAGGCCTTTATGAATTTGAACCAGATGTATGAAAGCAGGGAAAATCTGCGCAGAGCAAATGTTTGCGTTAAAAACTCATCACATTAGCTTGTTACACTAGTGCAGCAGTGATTTATGAGAAGTTAAGGCTGGTGGGTTGTTTTATAGTAGGATGGCTGGATCTGATTTGCATCTCCCGTAATTATGAATGCTACAGGAAGCAGATGCATGTCTTTGTGGCTGCATTAGTATGCATTTGTTGGTGTGCTTTTTGTGTCCCAGTTGCTAAGCAGGGTGTCATTGATCAACATGGTGCTCAGGTCGAATGATATAACTTAGTACAATTATTGGTGCAGTCATTTATCTCAGGTGCTCTGAGTCATTTTTCTGCCTCCCCCCCCGTTTGTCTTTTCCTCTAATTCCAGATGGCATCAGAGGTCCAGCCGAAACCTTCCCCCACACCCCCACAGAGGCCTCTCCCTTTGAGCCCCAGCCACGGAGCCCAGGCCAAAACTTCCAGTGGAGCTGGGGGGTTACTGGTGATGATGCCCTCTGCGGCGGGCTCCAAGCCTGTGGGCAAGGTCACCGCCATTCCTCCTCTAAGAGCACTCAGGTGAGAAAGCCTCAGTATACCAAAGTTAATGTATTATGTTAATGTTAATGTATTTTAGCAGTTAAGTACTACAAACTGTACTGCACATGCCAATGTCTTTGAGACCCAGCACTCTAGACCAGTGGTATTCAGTTAAAATTCCTTGCTTACAAAGGTCCATGACAATAACATCAGCTATGCTTAACCATTACTGAATTGTTTATGGCTATAAATAAGACATCAGTTTGAAGTGGTTATGTTTGGTTTCACAGTGGCACTTCACACAACGCATAGTTCTCTGTCCAGTCATAATTATACATTCTGTTTTTGTTGTCGACTTTTATTTTTAACAAGTCGTGTAACAAGACATGTCACCCTTTATGCCTCCAGCTGAATAATTGACATAACCGCTGCAGAGAAACTGAGAATCTGCTACAGGCCCACATTTTTTTGAAGTGTTCGGATCAATCCACTAAATTACTGGGCTGCGGGGTCTGTAATAAGACCGTGGTTCTCTAGTTGATGACCCCTGCTCTAGACATACTGTATATCCAGTTTAAGCACGGGATCTTTCCTGTAACATTAGAGACATATTCACTAGAGAAATTGAGGCCAATATTAGCTCTTGGGGTATAGTTCCAAGAACCTTTTAGTCCCTGCTGGCTGCTACAGCCTGCTGTACTGAACATCACTAATTGTCCAAATGCAAGCTTCAGGAATGGCTGACACCAGCGTGATTGCTAAACTGTATTTAAAAGCATATCAGCAAAGCCAGCTGTTTCTCCCCGTGCTTATAATTTAACACAAGTAGCAGCAGAAACATCACAGTGTATTTATACATGCTTCTAGTGGCATGTGTCTTACAGCAAGTGGCACGTGTTCGCGTTGTAATTTTTTCACTTGCTGATATGCCGCAACCATCACACAGTGTGTGTCACTTATGTTTACATCCTGCTCTTGTTCCCGGTTAGAAATGCAGAACAGAAACTCCTCCAACAAGTGTTTAGATCTCATTAGTTTAGTTTCCAAACTCTTTGTTTTGCAAAAGCTTACAGAACCTTGGTGGAAATGCAGGAGTTTGATTAATCTCCTGTATTTATTTTATAGTCTTTCGCTCCACCAAAACACCACTGAATAGGCTCAGATAACTCAAAAGCCAATGCTTTATTATAATCCTCACGTCAGTCTGTTATCTTTGAACACAAAAGCACCCGGTATTAACTAAAAAGAAACATCGGCGCCTCCATTCAGATCTTCAGCTGATCTTTATCCTTCCACATGTCCATCGATACAATCCTCAGAGCTCAGTCACCACTGCATATAGAGCTTAAGCGCATAGATAAGACTGCTTTACGTCTCTCTGTGGAGGACTGAAGCTCTGTGTGGAAGCTGCCTTCTCACACAGAAGGAGCCGTTCTTGCCTACCTGCATCCAAACCTTAGCTGCTAGTAAAGAAATTGAAAAGCAAATCTCACATCAAGTCAGTGACTCCATCAACACTGTGCAATGAAATATGAATTAGGCTGTGAAGCAGCCACAGCAAGTCATGATCAGCAGAACCATGCACCTGGAAAAATCAACCACATGCTGTGAGAACAGGATTTTATTTTGATAAGCTTGCTGGGACATACATTTTGTGTTTGCGGGATTTTTACATGTGGCGGTAAACACAGTGCGTGATTATTGTTTTGCCTCAATTGACATGGGAATAAACAGGACGAAAGTGAAAAGAATGACTCAGTTGAGTTCAGACAGAGCCAAAGTCGGCATCTGAAAGATGCACAATAATCACATCCTTCACCTATGTGGTGCATCATAAAATGATGTGCACTCACTTTTTAATCTCTTGTAACGCAAATCTACAGGAGTGTCAAACAGCACGAGAACAAATGATTTCAGTTACATTAAAAAAACACACACACCCACACAAAAAAGGAACTTATAACATCCATGTATTTATAAGTGGTAAGAAGGATATTGAGTTTTACACTTTAATAAAGTCAGTCTTAAGAAAACAACATTTATATGGTATATTATTTGTTCCCTTGCAGACCTGTTCCAGGACCCAAACCAAAAACAGTCACGCAGTCCCCTTTCCGAAAATGACCTTCATAGGATCAACTTTAAAGTCAGCAGCCAGCCTATTTGCACTATATGAAGGCCTTCATTGGGAGATTTGTAATTTTGTGGAAAAGCAGAGGACAAATGTACGGTGCTAAGGCCGGGACATTCTAGGCCTCGGTTATTTAAGCCTGAGTACAATCCAGCCCAGTGTCCAAGGGGACCAGATTTTGCATGGATCAGAATGCAGATTTAGACAAGATGCTTCTTATGGAGCATCACATTGCCAAAACCTTGATTAATTTTGTTTTGTTTGTTTTTTTTTTTTACTTCACAATCTTCTCGTACGAATTGTTGTTGTGTTATGCCATTGTCGTGTTTACATTTTCTTATTACTTTTATTAATTGTGTGTTAATTTGCCAAAGACCTTATGTTTGAATGTCAGTCTAATGTGTCCTTTGCTGTATGTATTTTTGCATTTGTTATATAAAATGCACCATTATAGGTTTTTATTAAAAACTGTGTTGTTGTAGTTGTTTATGAAGGTTTATTCAGAATGCCGTGTATATCTAAATTTGAAAGGTGCTAAGCGTACTGTATAAAGCGCACGTTGGAGACTGAAGATGATCCTTAATTAACAGCAGGGATGTATAGGGAGTGAAGCGGAACAAACACCAAACAATGACGTTGACATTTTCTGAACACACATTTGTAAAAACACTTCACATGTAGTGCTGTGCCAAACAGAACCCCAGCCTCAACTCCTCAGAGAAGACAAACGGATAAGAATAACTGAGCACGTGAGGATCAACGGGAGGAGCTGTGCATCACACAAGCTCACTCCATAATGGATTCCGGCGAATATAAAATGAAATTTCTACAAGCCGTCATCTTATCTCTCCAGAGAGTAATGTATTTGGAGAGCATGAGGCTTGGAGTGGTCTGGTGGGACAGCTCACTATGGGCACACAAAGGAGAGATTTATCGACACCGACATTTTCCAAGCCATTACTGAGACGCCCAAACAGGCCCCAAGGCAGGACACTATGTTAGTGATGTGATCTAAGTGAAATACGGCCTGTTTGCTGAGATGCTGGATACTAATCATGGGGTACAAGAAGTGTGATTCAAGAATAGGTGCTAGGAAGTGTCTCTTCATAAAAAGCCAGGATAGCTAAATTGATATGCGTGGATGCTTTCCAGACAGCTGTAAGGCGACATAAAAGGTAAGAGTGTGGAACATAAGTCAAGGGTACACAAGCTTTTGACCTACTAACAGCAAAAAAAAGCTGCTGTTTAATGATGGGTTTGTATCATTCATTCAAGTGTCAATAAAAGCGGTCAATAAACACTTTTATTACCTCTCCAGACTACAAGTCAAGTCATAAGGTCGAGGTTGGAAATACATTGGTTAGCATTTATTTGTAAGTCATACAGCTTTATATCCTGGATTTTCAGGCAAAGTTAAATGTTAAATGTCTATGAAGAAATGTCTCACTCTACACAGAGCCACATACAAAAAAAACAAAACATCATCAGATTCCTCTCATTAAACAAAATGTTTCATTCTGTTTTTAATTTAAATGAGTTTTGCATAAAAACACAAGCTAGTCAGCATCATAGTCAGGTGCATCTCAAAAAATTCGAATATCATGGAAAAGTTCATTTTTTCCCATAATTTCATTCAAAAAGTTTTCATATATTATAGTTTCATTACACATAAAGTGAAATATTTCAAGCCTTTTTTTGTTTTAATCTTGATGATTACGGCTTACAGCTCATGGAAATGAGATACTTGAAAAATCCAGTATCTCAAAAATATTAGAATAAAGAATTTATAATACAGCAATGTCGACCTGAGAAAACTCTAATCAGCTAATTAACTCAAAACACCTTTTTACTCAAAACACCGTTGCTCAGTGGTCCAAAGTCCTCTTTTCAGATGAAAGTAAATTTTGCATTTCATTTGGAAATCAAGGTCCCAGAGTCTGGAGGAAGAGTGGAGAGGCACAGAATCCAAGTTGCTTGAAGTCCAGTTTGAAGTTTCCACAGTCAGTGATGAGTTGGGGTGCCATGTCATCTGCTGGTGTTGGTCCACTGTGTTTTCTCAAGTCCAGAGTCAATGCAGCGTCTACCAGGAGATTTTAGAGCACTTCATGCTTCCATCTGCTGACAAGCTTTATGGAGATGCTGATTTCCTTTTCCAGCAGGACTTGGCACCTGCCCACAGTGCCAAAACTACTAGTAACTGGTTTGCTGACCATGCTATTACTGTGCTTGATCGGCCAGTAAACTCGCCTGACCTGAATTTAGTCAAGAGGAAGATGAGAGACACCAGACCCAACAATACAGACAAGCTGAAGGCCGCTATCAAAGCAACCTGGGCTCCCATAACACCTCAGCAGTGCCACAGGCTGATTGCCTCCATGCCACGCCGTATTGATGCAGTAATTCATACAAAAGGAGCCCCGACCAAGTATTGAGTGCATAAATTAACATACTTTTCAGAAGGTCGACATTTCTGTATTATAAATTCTTTATTCTAATATTTTGAAATACTGGATTTTTTTTATTTCCATGAGCTGTAAGCCGTAATCATCAGGATTAAAACAAAAAAGGCTTGAAATATTTCACTTTATATGGAATGAATCTAGAATATATGAAAGATCCACTTTTTGAATTAAATTACGGAAAAAATGAACTTTTCCACGATTTCAAATTTTTGAGATGCACCTGTAGTGCTGTGTTGAATTTTTTTAATAAACACTAAATGAATAATTTTAGTACTGGTGATAGCCTTTTTTCCCTCTTTCTCTTAAGTTATGTTTAAAACCTTAATCTAAAGAAGAAATATTTCACATTATCTGAGCATAATGTTGAAATAAGACACACCTCAAATCACCTCACCATTTCCCCTGACCTTGAATATTGAATCTTTTTATCGGTTTCAATAAACAGGAGAAATTTTTATGGGATATTTTTTTACAGCACGATTTTACACCGTATATCTCTCTCCATCTGTGTAGTGGGTGTCTTGCCACTGATCTGAGACCAGTTGCACTCATTAGAAATGAATCTGCCAAAAAGATATAATATGGCTATAAAAGGGCAGTTCTATAACAGTGCACATTTTAAAGCGTGCATAAAGCAGAAGCTGTTGTCTGTGTTTTTGGGGAGAGTTCAGCTTCCTGCTGGGTGTTGTGCTCAAAGATGGGCAGCTGGGAGGGATGACTAAAGGCACGGAGCACCAGGAGGTGCAAACCTTCTGTTCTGATCATCATCTGGTCCGGTTCTGCTTCATAACATAGGTCTGCTATGGCCGCATGCACAGTGTGCTCAGTGACATTGAAAAGTCCAGCATCTCACATAGTGAGCTCCATTAGCTGCATCTCTAGGTGATGCATTCTTTATATTTCGTTCTCACTCTTTATGTCCATATCTCTGTCTTGCATAAACTGCTGGAGGATATTCCATATTGCATGCTGATTTAAGTCTGCTAGAACCACCCTGAGACCAGGATGAAAATTGTGTTCACATTCCTATTAAAGGTACATTTGGTGACTTTGGTTTGCCTCGCACCTCCAGGGTTGGGGGTTCGACTCCCCCAGTTCAAAGACATAAGTTGTAGGCTAACTGGCATCTCTAAATTGTCTGTAGTGTATGAATGAGTGTATGAGTGTGTGTGCTATTGAGCCCTGCAATGGGTTGGCATCCCATCCAGGGTGTCCCCCACCTTGTGCCCCGAGTTCCCTGGGTTAGGCTCCAGGCTCCCTGTGACCCTGTCTAGGATAAGCGTTACAGAAAATGGATGGATGGATGGTAACTTTGGTGGAAGTTAGATGAAACCAGGTGGTTTGCAATTCAAAATTCAAACAGCTCCTCCTTTAAGTGTTGCATGCAATGTCACAACCCCAGAACACTTGCACTTGTGTCTAAGGCAGTCTGTGCAAGTTTATGCAAGATTGGTCCTTTCTGAAATGACAAGCGACATGATTGACAGGTAGAGAATGTCTCTTGGTTCTGATCGGTTGGATCGTTTCTTTTTTTTTCTATTTACAGAGATCTGGGGATGTAGAGGTGTGTGCAGAACTTTTTTTAAATACCAGTCCTGCCTGCTCTTGCATAAAGTTTAAACAATGCCTCCTGGTTCTATTCCCAAAATATGAACAAATTAGTCATTTTGTCACAGCAACGTTGAACAAACTAAAGCATCTACTGAAGATGAATGAATGACCAGAGTAAACTCATTGCATGGTGCAGTGCAAGCAACCTGCAGTATTGTTCTGTGTTAATGTACATGGCCTTCAATTGTCCTGTGATCTTTAGATCTGAGCAGCTGCATGAAACTAAAAACCACCTGCTCCTAGGACTTTTTTGTTCCAGTCTCGATGCATACCTCTAACTGGCTATTACAAAGACACAAGAGGTTTTTTTTTTTTTTTTTTTCTGAGCCAGTATTTTATTGACAGCTGCCATAATGTGAAGAGAACTTATAATGTTACAATATTACCAAAAATGTTCTGACTCCACATTAAAGTCCAAGTGCTTTATATAAAAGCCAAAGCAGTGAACTCTCAGGGCTATTGAATATTTTAAAAAAGCAGTGAAATCTCAGGGCTACTATTAAAATTTCAATTAAATTCACTCCCTCAAGCGAGTACGCCATCTATCTGCCAGTGTGATGAAGTAAAATATGATTTTATCCTCACTGCCTACTAGCTAAACATAGGGAGAAAGTATTTTTTATGTAATCTATGTTTAACTTATTCTAGCTTTTCAAGCTGTCTCTGCACACATTTTAAAAGTGCATGCTTTTGAAAACTTTGATTTTCAGCACAATTCTTTTCATAAGGCACAGTAACTTTCCACTGACAGGTCTATTTGGTGAACACTGGGGCTCATTCTAAAACACAAAGTCTTTTGTCAGCAAAAAAAAAAAAAAAAAACTCCAATGCATTCATTTTTATTATTGTCTCAGAAATATAACCTGAGAAGTGGTTGGGCCACTTCCATCACTCTTTGCTGACCTGGCATTTCTAGCTCAGCTCTGAGCATTGTATTGTACTGCATGGTTTTAATTAAATTCAGTTCTCCATTCTCTCTGGTTGCCCTGAGTCAATCTCTCCAGAGTCTGTGGGAGATGGGGTGTGATTAATTACAGAAAGAGAGAGTGGAGGTGTTAAACCAGGTGCCACGGGTGTTAGACACCATGAGCAATCAGTGTGGTGGAAAATCAACACTGAATAACATATCACCCTGTCTCCCTTTCAGCTATGCCATGCTCTACATGAGGTAGTTCGGCAAAGTTAGACCATGACTTTACTGTTCCAAATTCATCACGAAACTTCATGACTGCAGAAATTTCATTGACATGACCATTATATAAATAAGGCCCAAATCCTGTGAACAAATTCTAGACAAATGTGCCCATATCTACCATATGTAAACCGCAGAGAACTAATTCACAATTCAGTAGTCTGAGACCAGTATAAGATCAGTTCACAAGGGTAATGTTAGCATTGTCATGAGTGATACAGATATTCTTCAGACATTGGTGGAACATTGTCACAGTGGTCCCCAGTGTAAGCATCTACACTTTCTACACTTATCTATATCTACACTTACTTAACATGACCCAACACTATCATAGCAAAGCAGAAAACAATCATTATATATATATATATATATATATATATATATATATATATATATATATATATATATATATATATATATATATATATATATATATATATATAAGTCATGGTCGAACAATTTCCTGTTCCTATGTAATATATCAACTGGAATATACTTCAAATATATTTTTCTCATATGAATTCTTTGGGGTGCCAATAATTGTTGCACACCTATATTTAACAAAGTTTTTTCACAGCCTTCTTCGCTCATATTTACCAAGGGTGCCAATATTAGTGGAGGGCACTGTATATATTTGTACTTTGCATTGTGGCATCATGTAACATTCACACCAGAACTGCTCTATGGCTACAAATTCTGTATTTCTTTTACAGTGGGGTCCAAAAGTCTGACATTTTTTTTTTCAGTTTAACACAAAGGTTTTCATTACAAATGACATTACCAGCAATAACTTGTGCAAAAAGTAGAATTTTACAAATATTTATGAATTTCAGAATTTCTTAGTATTTGCTTTAATGACGGTGAGCACTCGAGCTGACACAGACTCCACAAGTTCGTGTAAAACCTGATGATCCATGTTAGATTAAATCCATCGGTATGTCGTCTGAACACGTGCTTCAACGAAAGATATAAAACTCCCGGGAAATCGAACCTTTTGTACAAAGGAGTTAACATGGTCAGTATCACACATTTACTTAAATATAAATGGTGACCTAGAAATTGTGCAACATCTTGAATAGCCTAGATGTTAGATGTTGCATGTCCTTTTTTTTTGTCTGCTTAGGTATTAAAACAAGTGATTATAGACAAATTATATGAGAATTATGAGAGTACGGGACTCTCATAAGAATTATATCAGAGGTCTTCAGTCTTATCCAGAAAGGGCCGCTGTGGCTGCAGGCTTTTATTCTAAACAAGCAGGAGCCACACCTGAGTTCACCTGAGTTCATTTGCCAGTTTATCTTAGTCTCCAACCAACTATCAGGTGTGCCTCCAATTAGGCTGTAATGAAAGCCTGCAGCCACACCGGCCGTTCCAATTCTCATATAATTCTATCATATAATTCAAGGGTATTCGATAAGATTGAAGACCCCTGTATTATATGATAGAATTATATGAGAATTATAAGAGTGCAGGACTTCTGTAGAATTATATATAGGAATTATATGAGAATTGCAAGAGCACAGGACTTCTAAGATGAGAGAACCTTGGTCTATACACTACGTACATCTTTTTTTTTCTTTTTCTTTTTTTTTTTAAACAGATATCCAGCAGTACCCTTGGTTATCTACAGAAGCCAGCTTGTTGAACACAGTCTTGTGTTGACAGCTGCACTTCTGTTCTCTTGATCCTTCAAGTCTGTTGAATGTCATTAATATTTCTGTCGTGATAACAGATTGCGTTCAAAGCCAGGAGTCTGCTTTAAGCCATGATACAGATTAATCTTCATAAGGCGGTGTTGCCTGACACAGCTTATATGCTGTAGACCTGAACTTCCACTTGAACCTGCATTACTGGATGAGAAATGGCATCTTACTACAGCTACCTGGACAACTGGTGTGGTGCTGGATCTGCTCAGGCACTGCCTCTAAGGGCTGTGAGAGAGGGTAATGTACTGAGCTCGATTTAATATGTAACTCATATTAAAGAGAATGCACATCAATGATGTATGTGTCGGCTTGTAAGTATCTTTATAAATCAGATCTGCCTTGCGTCTGTAGACTGCCACTTGAGGCTGAATTGGAGACAGCAGATGGCACTCAGAGCCTCTCAGCTTCTTCACTGAGCACAGTACTGGGAAAAAAAGCACAGCTAATCACAGAAGAGATTCTTCAAATGAGCGACACAGGACACAGCTTCAAGTACTTCTACTGTGTGAATAATATTACAGCTGTTAATTTTACACATTTTTTACACATTATGTTACACTAATCTACAACCCCGAACATCTTTACTTCTGAAAGACTCTGCCTCTCTAAGATACTCTTTTTATACTCAGTCATGTCACTGACCTGTTGCCAATTAACCTCCAGCTGTTTCTTTTTAGTAACATTTACTTTTCCAGCCTTTTGTTGCCCCTGTCCCAACTTTTTTGAGACGTGTTGTGGCCATGAAATTCAAAATTACCTTATTTATTTTCTTAAAATGGTACATTTCCTCAGTTTAAACATGTGATATGTTTTCTATGTTCTATTGTGATTAACATATGGGTTTATGAGATTTGCAAATCACTGCATTCTGTTTTTATTCACATTTTACACAGCGTCCCAATTTTTTTTTTTGGAATTGGGGTTGTAATAAGCGCCCCCACATACACACACATTCATGTTTACAATAGTTACCTGTGGTTTAAAGCTATGCCGGTATCTGTATCTGTTTAGTGTACGAAATATTCATATCTGTATCTGTATTCAGATTTAAACTGGAAGTGGGAGTGGCCTCAACCAGAAGGGTTTTCTTCAAATTAGATATGAAATCTACCACTATGCCCCTACAAACACTGGAAAACACTTAGGAAAAAAGCCAGATTTAGAAATGTCAGTACACATCTGGGAATTCTGTTACTCAACCTTGAGAGATGTGCGTGGGACAGTTTTTATGCCTTACTGATATTTTCTAATGAATTTAGCTGGTTCTATTTCCCAAAATATAAACAAACTAGTAGCCTAATTTAAACCACCACAAACTGGACCAGGCGGTTACTAAGGATTACAGCACATTCATTTTGTGTTTCATGTCACATGCTTGCATGAAACATGTCTGTGCAATCCCAGTCCTCTAGACCTCTAGTTTCAACCAGATGTGAACCTGTCTGGCATGCTTTCTAAAAATAAAAATAAATAAAAATAAATAAATAAATAAAAAAACGAAAGAAAGAAAGAAAAAGAAAAGAATTGTGCCATCATCAATTGTATTCGTCTGCAATACATTATCTGTTCAACCTGAATAATGTATTCTTGTTCAGTTACATCCCTACTGTGTGTCATTGTTCAGTTCCATCAGTGAGAACACATGAACACCCTTTGAGTCCAGAGCAAATATCCTTCTGAGTGATTCCCCACCTGGGGTGCCATTTGTGTTCCACCGATATTACATTTACAAATATGTATGTAAAGAAAAAGGACATTTTAAACAAACTATGTGTATGTTTCAGATAAATAACTTAAAACATTAATACGATCTACAGCACGTTAAAAAACAGCATATTTGTCCCATATTCAGTATATATATATATATATATATATATATATATATATATATATATATATATATATATATATATATATATATATATATATTTTTTTTTTTTTTTTTTTACCTTAATGTGTGAATCTGTTTAACATTTTGCGGATGAAACATCTTTTTCCAGTCATCCATTACACTGTTTCACTTTTACCCCTACGAGATATGTGCCATTGGGGATATGTGCCTTGTGGAATCAACAGGAAGTTACATCATCTACATTTCCTGAAGGTCATGGGAAGAAGAAAAAAAGTTTATTATTTATTTATATTTTAATTAAGTAATTGTTTTTATTATTATTTTATTTTTATTATTTAAAATATTTATTTTATTTTCAATGCTTACTGACTAAAGAGGCCACTTTTAACATAAAAACCTGTTGCCATACTTACAGATATTGTTAGTATCTTCAAATCTTTAGAATTAGAATGTCCTTAACATCCCTATCCCATTAGCATGAATGTTAGGTTAACCACATTTTGTTTATTTGATCATTCTGTTTAATTCTATTTATGTTATTAATTTAGGAAATGCAGCTGTTTTCAGCAAAGAAGCCTTTTTACAAGAGCTTTTTGGTTTAGCAGTCAGTGTCATAAGGTGCCAAGAGGTTAAATAGTCCTGTCTGTACAGATTGTGTAAATAAGTCATCTACTTTAAAATGGCACCATTACTGGGCTCCTTTTGGCCACTGAAGCAGACTGCATCCTCAGGGTAATAACACAGCAGATTGGAAATTGGGTAGAATGTGTGTATTGCAAATAGACTTTAATGATATTTTTTAACAGACCTAAAATATAACCTGTATGTCCACTAGGTAAAGCAAGAAAATCTTTCTGTGCTTTGCTCCTAGTAAAGGGTTTTCATGACACACATCCCTTATACAGGAAAGTCCCATGAGTCCACATGTGAATAATCACGAGTCACAATGTTAAATAAGTTTATTAGACACCTCTGTGCTTCAGGGGTTTCCTCCAGGTACTCCATTTTCCTCCCCCAGTCGAAAGACGTGTTATAGGCTGATTGGCATTTCCAAATTGCCCCTAGTGTATGAATATGTGTGTGATTGTGCCCTGTGATGGGTTGGCATGCTGTCCAGGGTGTCCACCACCTTGTGCCCCGAGTTCCCTGGGATAGGCTCCAGGTGAGCCTGTGTATTATAAGCGGTATAAAAAATGGATGGATGGATGATCTTTACACAATTCCTTTATTTTCACATGATTTCCATATGATTCATTTATTTTCATATTTTCATGTGATTTATTTAGGAGGGGCTTAATGGTTAGCACGTTTGCCTCACACCTCCAGGATTAGGTGTTCAATTCTTGTGTCTGCCCTGAGTACACAGGGTTTACATGTTCTAGTCGTGCTTCGTCGGTTTCCTCCCCCCAGTCCAAAGACATGCATTGTAGGCTGTTTTGCATCTCTAAATTGTCCGCAGTGTGTGAAAGGGTGTGTGAGTGTGCCCTGCGATTGATTGGCACCCTGTCCAGGGTGTCCCCTGCCTTGTGCCCAGAGGCCCCTGGGATAGGCTCCAGGCTCCCCACGACCCTGTGTAGAATAAGGGGTACAGAAAATGGATGGAAGAATTACTCGGGCTTCATTTATTTTCACGTGAGTTTTTCCACATCAGATTGTTTGAAATGATTCATTTATCTTCAGACATTTATCACATGTACGACCCGTCATTCTATCCTTCAGATGTGATTTTCTCACCTGACTAGTTCTTGTTGAAATTTACCTTCACATATTTTTCCATAAGGACACGCTTCCTAGGATTTACAGAAGTATCAGGATGGGTTGTTATTTTTTTTCACATGCAGCCTGCATGAATGCCTGCATTGTATTACACATGTACTCATGATTTCTGCCACCGGAGAGACCCAGACCATGCAGGATCCATACGTTATGAGTAGGAGATCTGTGAGAGTGGGCAGCTTATACATGCCCAAGATCAATAACAGATGGTGAAACAGAGTAATGATCTCAGTATTCTTATTACAATACTGCTTTTGGGAAACCTGGTTGTGTTTGTTCTAAATTGCTTCTGTACTGCTCACCCAGGGAACACCTGCTTCTGGACATGTCTAACTTCACACATCAAATCACAGGGAGACGTTTGTTATAAAGTGGGAACAATTATTAGAAGGTTTGACTGAAGGCTATGAAGGGGTGTTGTATAGACTCACACATATGTGGGTAGACTATAATTTGCATTCATATTTCCTTTCCATCTGGTTATAACCTCAGCCGCTGGTGTACACTAAACTCCGATCCATATTTATGAACAAATGAGGTGTTAAATCATTCGATGGTAATTAGAAAGTTCCTCCCACATGTGCCTTGCCCCTAGTTCATATTGGTTTGTTACCCAGAACAAATGACTCATTAAAGTGATCGTAATGGTTATACGTATCCTTGGGCTCTGTACTTCAGCTCAGGGAATTTAAAATGGAACAATTGCTGTAAATTGAAATTTGAAGCAACTTCTTTTTTTCTTTTCAGATTATCAAGATATCTCATTACCTTTGTCAATTATTCCCCTTGAAACGAGAAAACGATGTGAGAAAGGACAGTTATTTCTAGACTAGGTGCTGATTCTGGATGTTTTTAACCCTTTTTGATACACTGCTATATTTTATGCCACGAGCTTGTGTGTGAATTCATCCTGATGCTCGAATTCTGCACTTATGACTCACCTTCTGTTGCTTTGGATGGTCCCAGATGGATAACCTGTGAAGTTTTGCACTTGCCAAAAACAGCTTCTATACAAGACTCCCTCTTGAAACAATGGATGATCTCACTGAAATACTTTACTCATAAAGTCTGCCCTGTGCTCGTCCCAGCACTCGGATTCACAACGGTTCCTACTGAACATTTCAACACATTTCGTGCTGTTCGTTTTTACACTTCTATTCCTGTACATTATCCAGTATTACCCAGAAAGAGGATGAGTTCCATTTTGAGTCTGGTCCCTCTTAAGGTTTTCTTCATCACGTTGTCTTTGGACGGACTGCACGTGGACCTTGCGCTTGAACAAGGGATGCAAAAATGTGCTGTCGGTGATGTTTCACATAACTAAGCACAGAGACTCAGACTGCAGGCTTGCTTACCGTGAAACACTGAGACCGGTTCAGCCCTAGTGATTTCTATATGGTTATTGCATCACAGCTATAAATATCCCTAATTAAAGCCAACAATTAGGTAATTCCTTTATTTCATTCAAATCCAGTGTATTAGAGTGCAGAGCTGAAATGGGGAGAAAAAAAATATTGTCCATTTACTTATGTAACAAACTGTATATTTCTGTATTCCTGTACCAAATGCTTTATCTCCATATAGTTCTTTTGGTGCCCACGAGCTTGCTTTAGCTTATCATAGCACTCTAATGACTATAGGCTTATCTGCACTCTGCCACAACTACTCTATGCAAGAGTAATTACCTGTGGAAAATCAATTAACTTTGCATTGTTATAGAGCCCAGATTAAAGCCATAATTAATTTTCCAAGAATAAACAACCACCAACAAAACAACATTACCAGCACCACCTCAGCAATGAAGTTGATCTCCCAGTCACATAAATATTTTGCATACCATACATCATCTTGAAGTGAAGCAATTATTTGGCAGGGGAAGACTCGCATTACCAGCTTTACATTTCCATTTAATTTTCGTTCATCTTGTTTAATATTTGCTATCGTGCACCGACTACACGCAGGGGACCACAATGAAAATCTATAGCATACCCCAGAGCAGCTGTACAAGGATTCGCAATCATGTGGTGGGTCAGACTGCACCCGTTCCTTTAATATAATAAAACGCTGAAGATGTTCAGAGGGTATGGCTTGTATTAAAGTCGAGTTTAACGTTATGAACTGGTGGTATTTTGCGCAGGCGTTTGAAGGGAGGAGCGGCGGGGTCCGGACGGGGGCAGCTCCAGCAGAGTCTGGACGGTGTGAGCGATGCGGCTCAGTCCTTCGTCCTCCAGAATGAGCTGAGCTGGACACAGAGAGTCCTGGTGGGGTTTGGAGGACAGTTCAAACAGGTTAGAAATAGGCATGCAAGAACGTGATGAAGCACCAAGGCCAAACATGCGTACATGCACGTACAGATTAGTGCAGACAACAACACACTGATGAGGATTTGTATTTCGCATTCCTGTTTCTCAGCTCCAGTCCTGAGGGAACTACACTGCAGTGTTTCTGTTTTTTTTTTCTTTTTCTTTTTTTTTTTCTTTTCACATGGTAGTGGCAGGACTGGAATTGAAAGACTCTAATCAGGTCACAGGTTTTGTGCAGAAAGAACAAGGAAAGCAGCAGTAACAGCATGCACACTACCCAATACCTCACCCTCTCTCATTTAAAATTCCACAAGTAGATTTTCCCAACTCTAAGCTTTAACAGCCATGCAATTTTATTTATTTTTATTTATTTTATTTTTTTTTTGCAGCAGGAAAGGAAAAGCGTGTTGTTTTCCCCAATCTGTGTATCCTCAGAAGCTGAACATGTTTCAACAAGCTCTAAACTCACTCATGCACAATCCCTTCTTTCCTTCACCTCGTAGTAAGGATGGATTTAACACTTACCTTAGCAATAAGCAAACACAATGGTTAGAGACTTAAAAGCTATCAACGGACACCTGAGGGAAGACGATTGGCTTGAGAAAGAAGAAGAAAAAAAAATACATTGAAGGCAAAACATAAGAGAGAACAGAAAAGGAAGCAGCACAGAACGAAAGATGCTTTTTACCCTTTCTTTTTTAATAATTACAGCCAAAAAAAAAAAAAAAAAAAAAAAAAATCTGTATCTATATAAACTTACAATTGACCTCCTTAAATACATGAGGGATATAAATATTACAAAATACATCTTGCTTCTTAACAATCTCTTTAAAAGTTCAAAATTCAACTCCAGTGAGTTTGGTGCTTTCATAAACTCGCTTCACCCTAAACGACATTTTGGTTGAAACATTATTGCAGATCTTTCTCCAACAAAAACTGAAAGTAGTTGGAAAAAAAATAAAGAAGAAGAAAAAAAACAAACAAACAAAGAGGGCAGCATTAGTGGGTAGTTCTTCAACATCCCTGCTCTGAATAAACAACATGGCTTTCGGTTACAGTGAGCCTTTCAGGCAATTTCATTTGTGTGGAGTGAAAATGTGACAAAAAATATGATTTTAGTTGTTGGGGACCGTCAGAAGATATTTCATATCCGTGCATACTGTAGATTTGAGAAAGCTCATTGGAAATGTTTTAAGACATTAAAACGCGTTCGTTTGAAGGATTCAACAAATTGGTTAAGTGAAAATGAACCCATTAAAAAAAACATTCTTTTTTTTTTTTTCTCTCCTCACATTTTCTATCCTATCTGCCCACCCCTTGTGCTTCTCCTCTCCTCCTTCTCTTTCACTCTGTTCTCTCCCATGTGCCCTTATCACTCTCTCCAGATGAGCGTCTGCTCGTTAGTCAACTGTCTGCAAAGCTGCTAAATCACATTAAGTATGCAGGGAACACAAAAGCAACAGCAGCAGACAGTACTGAGGAAACACGGGGTACTCATGGGCCTAAAACCAACATTACTGAGGCATTTAAAAAGAAGCTTAAGAAGGTTTTAATGGGATGTTATTCCACTGAGAAGAATTTACAGCTTTCATTAACACTTGCTATTTTTGTTTATATCTAGAATATATTTTATTTGTGTGTGTGTGTGTTTATATGTACATGTATATGTGTATATATACATTTTACATACACACAGTACCGTGCAAAAGTTTTAGACACATGCAAAGAAATGCTGTAGAGCAAAGATGCCTTCAAAATAATGAAATTAAATGTTTCTACATTTTAAGAAAATACCGTAAAGAGCAGTAAACAGTAGTAAATGAAACAGAGTCAGTATTTGGTGTGACAAAAAAGTTAAAATAGTAGTCTCAGGTACAATGTGTGCAGTTTTATAAGGAAATGAGCTGGTAAGTTTTATTGAGCATCTTGCAGAACCAGACACAGTTCTTCTGCACACTTTGACTTTCGCACTCGCTTCTTATTTTTGCAGCGAAACCCAGCAGCCTTCATTGTGTTTTTTGTCTGAAAAGTGTCTCTTATGTAATATGCTGCTTTCTTTAATGACATACAAACACTTTTCTGTAACATTTAATTTTGTGCTAAAAAAAACTAATGTTTGGGAATCTAAAATGTTTTTTGTACTGACTTGATAATGTAGACGTCATAAAATAAAAAACTCTATAAAAGTTTGTACTAAAAAAAAAAAAAAAATTAAACTTTTGCACAGTACTGTATACACACAAATATATAAAATTAACCTGTGTAAATCTACATATTAAATGCGGCATATATTGCAATGCCTTGTGAGAGCTGATAGGGACTTGCCCTGTGAGGCCGTGTTTCACACAATACTGCTGCTCAACACAGGAATGCATGAATAAATAAACAATAACTTAATTTTACATAGCAAGCTGACCAAAAACAATACACATACACAGAACATTACTTCGGTACCATAAGACATATAGCTTAGAGTGCAGTTGTGCAACACCGCTGCCCCCTGGTGGTCACAGTCAGTCAACAGGACGAAACAAACAAACGAACAGCGAACATTTCATTCCAGTCCCTCAACCCCAATATCTGAAAGAAATATTCTGATTGAATAACTCTGAACAAATGGGAACAGGGTCTTTTAATACTCATTTGCAAACACCATTCCAAAAAGTTAAATAACACATGCTGCGGGTCAGAGAGACTGGAATGGACATGGACATGGTGGAGTTTGTAACAGTAGCTTCAGACATAGCAGGCACTTACATTTGCAAGCACTGAGACAAAGTGGTTAAAAAAAATTTAAAGCCCTTTGAACAAGATGTGAGCGGGTTTTACAGTTTGCGCCAGACGCCAAATAAACTGCTATAAAATACACTCTTCCCCAGGGACATGTACAAATACTACACCATCCTCATCATCCCGTGTGTAAGCTAAGGCAAAGCGGCGGCGAAGCCCTTTGGGAAGTGGACACTAAGAACAGATAAATACCACTTTAAAACAGACTCTAAGATCATCTAGCTGTGATAGACAGCATAGTTTTAAGGGTTTTAGTAAGCTCCCCAGACAAAAAAAATAAAAAAATAAAAAATACACAAAACTCATCCTCATCCATCAATAGCAGCACACAGACGAAGGCAAGTCATCATTAAATCATGGGCAGTTTGTTGGCCAGATTCTGAGGATTGGTGCTTCAGGGTCAAGCAGAACACAACTCTGACACTCGCAGGACCAAATCAACAAGCATGATAGCACACTTGGACACTTTGACTTGCCTGCAAAAAATCACCTCCATCACATAGACAGGAGCCAGCATTGCTAACGAGAAAATCTTAGCAGGCAGACAGAAAAAATGTGAATTTTACCACAGTGACCGTGGCATATGTCGGAGGTCAGGATGTGTTTGTGATAATAGCATTAAAGCGATAAATCACTTGTGTTTAGGGTTTCATTACTGACATGAAAGAATAACTTGTCTGCCCAAAGGAAATCAAATCACACAAAAAAGGGAAAATGAAGTATATATTATCTATATATAAAGTATATATGAAGTATATCTCATCAATATATAACTGAAAGAGAATGTTAAATGGGAACACACCGCCAATTTTACGCTGTTATTTTACATTTTAAATGAATGACCTGTAGTGCAAAATCCTCTGCCTTTTGCTTTCTAATAGCTCACACAACCTAGATAAAGTCACTGCAAAGCAAAAGTGTCCTTTCCACTTTACCGCATTTGCATCCGACCACTGCTTTAGCGAGGAATTTGTCAAAGGAATTGCGAATTCGAATCCCGATGATGCCACAGCCATCCATGGCCAGGAGTCCTAGAGAGCAAAACTGGCCATGCTTCTAGATGGGAGGAATGGTGTTACTCTCCACCCTGTCAATCAGAGCGACAGTGGCCACTCACGTGCGTCTGTGAGCTCGTGTAGAGGAACAGGGCAGGTAGCGCTTTCTGATACGGTGGCTGCCTTCATGGGTCTCGGAGGAAGCACGGACTCGCTCTACCCAAACGGTAGCTGACGTGCGACAGGGTAGAGCCGGCCAGTGGGTGGGAATTGGCAAATGACCCGAAGAAATGAACAGCAAAACCGAAAACTCGTGTGAAAGTTGAAATACCAAAGTAGTCTACACAAAGTCTAGCTGAGCTGCACCCAGTGAGTGAAAGAATGATCCAACATTGACAGAAGGTTCTTGCTGGCTTCCACACCTAACCGGATTGGTGCTGTTATTAAAGTGAGGGAAGGTGTAAGCAATTATTAGAAAAGAAATGACAGATGAGGCTAATTTTTGTCTGGGCAGCTTATACTAAAATGCTTTCGTTTTGTAATTCATGGGTTTAAAAAAAAAAATTTAAAAAAAATAAAAAACCTGCAATCCTACAACGTCTCTCTGTCCATAAACTTGTAACAGTATTAAGTATTTTTATATACAATTCTGCTTAAGACAGATACAGCATAAAACAACCACTGTGTTGGTTCCACATCTACTCACTGCAGCTTACAGAGTGTAACAGAACTACGTGGCGTATAAGTGTGTATGCATGCCATTGCCAGGCTGTCTGGATGGCAGTGCAGCTAGCTCTACTTATGGCACACTGCTATCGGCAGTGTATGACTCGAGCGCCATAGAGTGGGGAAGTGCACTGCTGCAAAGCCTTATTCATTTGTTGAAGCACACACGTTGATTAGATCTGACACGTGCTCGCATGTAAACACACTTCTGCGCTTTATGCAGTAAGGTGGTGGTAGAGCAGGTAGAGCAGGCCCATGACGAGGCAGTAGAAGAGCAAGAAGCCGGTGGGGACGAGGGAGAAGGGAGAGAGAGCGGGAGAGTGCGCTTGTATCTCCTCCTTCAACTCCTCTCCTCTTCCTATCGACAAGAGAGACTCCACGCAGCGCTGCACTGCACGCAGCTTACTGCAGAGGATATCAGACGCTAGACACACCTCCGTCTGAGAGGGAGAGAGATATACAGAGAGAGAGAGAGAGAGAGAGAGAGAGCGAGAGCGAGAATGAGGCAGCAGAATAGAAGATAAAAGAAATAATATAGGAATGAGAAAGCAGAAAAAAAGAAAGTAATAACAGGAATTAAAAGCCGGGAAAAATAAAAGAAAAAGAGAGAAGCATAAAGCAGACAGAATTCAGTGATACACTGACGATTAAACACATATTAACAAACACACACTTAAGGAAGCACAGAAAAGCAAAGAAAGGTTCTGATAAAGTACTTTACCTCAGGAACGCCCAGCTTGCGGCAGGCAGTGAGGAAGTTTTCGATGTTGAGGCGACACTTGGCGGCACTCAGTTTTGGCTGCACGGATTGAACGGAACAAAGTTTGCAAAACAAAGTCGTGAGTGGTCTCGCCTCATGAGCGCTCAAGGAGGCTGAAGAGGGAGATCGATATCACTAAGGACTCACCACAGCAGGGGAGGGGATGTGGATGATTGACACCGACCGAGGGCGTACGTAATTGGCTAGCTGGCAGAGGATGGTACCGTTGGACAACGATTCGCCGAGATCTTCTGGAAGGGTGATCTTCAGAGAAGACTCCAGGGACTGACAGATGGAGAGCGGACGAGAAGAGGGAGATGTTAGATGATGCTGTCGGTGCCAAAACGTCAGAGTGAGGGATAAGACGACCTTGAGAAGTCGACGGATGTGTTATAAAGTGACTGACTGTGTGGAATGACTTCTTACCGAACAGCCAGTGTTGGAGGATACACATGTTCACTACTAGACATAACGTTAATGTTCTTGTCCTTAATGTACTGCTGAATATGTATGAATGTGCAACATGGAGACATCCCCGCGTTGTCCTGCCACCCCTTTAGCCTAACAATCATAGTCTCAAATTGCATTATGTTCTTAGCATTTAACTGTATTTAAACGTATATAATTACACCTATATATTATATGGGTTGTGATAAAAAAAAAAAAAATTTAAATTGTGTACCATAATCATCCTCTTATTTTGGACATCATTGGTCCATGAATTTAGTGACATCACTAACTGAGCTCATTTGTTACACTCTTCTTATTCATTTGCTATGGACATGCTGTGAAGGTCTCCATTTTAAACTGAAAAGCCTAACATTTAAAAAATAAAAAAAAAAAAATAATAATAATAATAATAATAAACAATTTTGAGTTTAATGGTTTTCATGTGTACAGTTTAGAAGCTTTCTAAACTAAAATGTTCTACTTCATAGTCCATTGCTGTCTCATATTCTTATACAGGCTTTGGAAGAAAAAAAAATATACCGAAGTGCTGTACAAAGTGTTCACTTGTCATACTGAAACTGAAAGTGTAAAAGCAGGGAGCCATGTGGGAGGACGGTCTAGTATAAATGTAAAACGACTGCAAAGAAACATGTGAAAAGTACATAAATTGTCCTTACCTTGCGCAACTGGGAGATTTCTGCTCTCTCCTCTCGGGGTGATTTGAGCGTGGATCGGGACTCACTGCGACCTGACTCAGCCAGAGACTGCATTGATCCTAAAACACACACACAATGTATTGTATAATCATCTTTGTGGGGTATTTCCACAGATTGCTAACGAAATTCAGATACCAGAAACCAACACAGTTGGTTTATCAGGCACATCTATCCTATAAGGTGCACTCTGTTGGTATCTATCCTACTCATAACTGGAAAAGAGACCACTGCAGGTATTACTTTGGTGATGAGCTGTGACACTAATACAGTAGTAGTGACATGGCTTTGGGTGTGGCACACACATTCGCAGGGCATAATCGCACACACATTCACACACTACGGACAATTTGGAAATGGCAATCAGCCTACAGACTGGGGGAGGAAACCAGAGTACCCGGATGAAACCCCCGTGAAAACATGCAAGCTCCGGGAGCACAGGGCGGAGGTGCGAGGCAAATTTACTAACCACTAAGCCACTGTGCCCCAATGTAACCCCCACCCCACTGTGCAACATCCAAGAAACAATTTTATAACAGCTACAATAGTTTCCTCAACCGCCTCTCTTTTCTCTCTCTCTCTCTCTCTGTAAGGTAATAAGACAAAAAAACAAACAAACAAAAAAAAAAAACAACAGCTTATTTTACATAGAAACCACAAAGACTGTCTAAAAACTGTCTACAGTTGCAGCTTTACCCATAACTGTTATAAAGCATGGATACTGGAGATGCCTTCCAAAAATGCTAAATAAATATCTCCTCACAGAAAACGTCACCGTTACACTTTTAAAAATGATACTTTGAATCCATTTATGTAGAGTCCCTGCGCAAGTTGAGTATTAGTCCTGCTGTTACAGAACATTTCTCAAGACCTTCTGACCAATCAGATTCGAGTATTTAACGGTGCTCTGGTATAAACATTATCATTATGGCTTTATAGGACATTTCAAACAGATTTATAAAAAAGCATTTCATTTTTAAATCACTAATATACTATAGGACAAACTAATATGGGTGAATGTGAAGTAAAAGTATTCTTGTTTAAGGTATTATTTGTATATTGCTCAAGCCTATGTTCTGTGTGTACCTGAAGTCTTGACGTTGCAGCGTGAAGAGGTGCGGAAGAGGAAGCTGTTGGGTTTGGGAGCACTGCCAGTGGGAGAACATGGCTTAGCAGAGGGCACATCTATATATATATAAAAATAAAAAAAATTAAAAAAAAGACGACACCACAGCTTACATCTCTCTCTATTTAAAAAAAAAAAAAAAAACTTGTACAGCAATATTCAGAGAAGGTGTAAGTGTAACCATGTAAAAAATGTGTGGAGATGGTGCTGCACCTGTGCGGCTTGTTGAACGTTGCAGGGATACTGGATAAGTCTGATCCACAGTCTGAAAGAAGAGCACACAACATTAAGTGAAAACAAATAAGTAATTCATGAGGAGAGGCACAGACACAGAGAGAGAACAAATGAGACTCACAACAGATCTTTGGCGGAGACCGTTAACTGCAGCGCTGATGTCTGTGGAGTCGCCACTAGAGGGAGACAGAGAAGGTCAGAATAGTAAGAGAGCGTCACCACCCTCATCTACTAGCACACAGGATGGACAAACTTTCACCTAGAAACCAGTTTTCCTTTTAGTGTTTAAACTTGGGTTTATAAGCCTTAGATAAAGTCCCAAAAGTCAATTACTAACATGCTACAACACACACACTAGATGTCAAACAGTGACAGACACACAGCGTCACCATGAACACAAAGCAGGCCCCAGCCATCTTACCACGAGACACTTCCTGTTCCTGCCTGTTTGCCTGTTGCCGCTGACTGACTTCCTGTTTTGAATGCTGTCTTCTGCATACTGGAAGAAAACAGCAACAACAACAAAAAAACAGGCATAATTTAATAAAAAATCACCGAAGTGTACACACTTTCTTAAAACTACTTGTACTGCTGGCATACTTTAGTTTTATTCCCCTGAACCAAAACACTACTTTAGTAATACTGTGGTGTTTTATCAGCCAGTTGTGTCCTGTACAGCTCAAGATATTACGCAGTGCATGCTGTGAAATAATTTTATATATTATTTAATGTATCGGTCTGTTCGTCCAACCATCATTAAACCCTCTATGTCCCCTGTCCAGTCTCTTCTGCTTCCTGAATAAATATCTCCGTTTTAGATTTCTGCTACATCCCAGTGTAAAATGTACTCACCGCTCTCGCTGTTGCTGCTGCGCACGCTCCCTCTCCTGCCAGAGCTGCAGCGTGCCGGGCCTCTTCTTCTCCTCTAGCGTGGGACTGGACGGAGAGCCTGCATCAGCCGAGTCGCTGCCAACACTCCTCCTGCAGAGGGGAGAATTAAATCCTCAACAGAAACGCTAGAACGTCCTGTGTTCAAAAATGTTCGTGGCAGCATTTAGGGTTTTGAGTTTTATGACTGGAACTAAAAATCTCAAGCTCAGTTGAAATCTCAAGCACAGTGTGTGTGCACACACACAGCCATAACCTGCTTCACTCTAAGCAGACTATAAAATCATGTCCACTGGGATGGATGTTGTATGGTTTGGAGACAGTTGCACTGAGGAAAAGACAGGAGGAAGAGTTAGAGGTAGCAGAGCTGAAGATGTTGAGGTTGTCTTTGGGAGTGACGAGGATGGATAGGATCAGGAATGAGTACATCAGGGGGACAGCACATGTGAGATGTTTTGGAGACAAAGTTAGAGAGGCCAGGTTGAGATGGTTTGGACATGTTCAGAGGAGGGAGAGTGAATATATCAGTAAAAGGATGCTGAGGTTAGAGCTGCCAGGCAGGAGGCCGAGAGGAAGACCAAAGAGGAGGTTTATGGATGTAGTGAAGGAGGACATGAAGGTAGTCGGTCTGAGAGAAGAGGATGCAGGAGATAGGGCTAGATGGAGGCAGATGATTCGCTGTGGCGACCCCTGAAGGGAACAGCCGAAAGGAAAAGAAGAAGACTGGGATATGGTAATGGTAATGCTCTTCACCATTGCACGTTATACTAATAATGTTCATTACTCTAGACTGTTGGTGGAGAAATAAGCACAAACAAGTTGTTTGTTCTTGGTTGGTTGGCTGGTTGTGTATACACTGAATTGTGAAGAGCCAATCAGATTGCAGCCTTCAACATTCTGAGGCTTGTAGCCAGAAAAGTGAACATAAAATATCAGATGCTCCGAGGTGTGTGGGCGCAGATGAATTGAATTGAGCTGGCAACTGAATGATGTTTCTATGCCACTTTATTGCGCCAAATAAGATTTCTAGTATAACTGGAGTGGAATTGCAAACATTTTACAGGTTGACTTGGATGGGGCAGCTGTAGATCAGGTGGTAGAGCGGGTTGTCCACTAAGAGCAGATTCGCGGCCCCTCCACAGGCCGACGTGTCCTTGGGCAAGACACTGAAGCCCAAGTTGCTCCCTTGCATGGCAGCTCTGCTGCCACTGGTGTGTATGTGTGTGTATGTGTGTGTGTGTGTGTGTGTGTGTGTGTGTGTGTGTGTGTGTGTGTGTGTGTGTGTGTGTGTGTGTGAATGGGTGACTGAGAAAAGGTGTAAAGCACTTTGTAGAACCGCTAAGGTTAAAAGGCGCTATAGAAGAAGTGCAGACCATTTACCATGGATGTTTAATCATATTTAATAATAAATAATTCTAAAAACAATAAAGCAGCCATAGAATAAATATGTAATTAATATTAAATAGTAATAACAAACTGGGAATTGCAGCTAAAAAATGTAATTAAATATTTAAAACAAATGAAATTTTAAAATAACTAACCAAACAAATAAATACATACAAAAAATGTTTTTTGTATGTATTTATTATTTTATTATTTTGTATGTATATTAACTTTTTTTAAATGTCTTGTAGGATAGAGTTACATTTGGGAACATATACACTAAAAATCCTGATGAGATGAATATATGAAAACGTCGCTTTGCGTGCACATGCATGATTAGTTTCTGCTACAGTTAGTTATTAGTCTAATAAAGTAAAACTGGACTGGTATTCACAGTCAGACAGCCCTGAATCCTGGGAGGAAACTAATATAAAAATCACTGTTGACTTTTCCCAGCTCCTCAAACACACGCCGAGAGGCTGACCTTGTCAAATATGCGAGGGAGGTTTGGAGAGAAAGTGAGAATGGGATACAAAGAGTGGTGAAAAGGAAGAAGGGTTAGGGTTAAGTTTGTCCAAACTGGTTTTGGTCTGTAAGGATATTTACTATATACAATAATACACAGTAACTTGGTAACAACCAGTGTTTTAGAATCTAAAAGCAGGTTTAGTTTTAAATTTCTCATACAATGGGAACTAGAGGTGTATTGTGAATCCATGAGGATGAGCTCATGCTTCCGCTGCTGTGTGTAAACAGTTTTACCTGCTGCCAACTGAATCAGGGCTCTGTGAGGGTGTGGACCTGCTTTCAGTCTTCTCCTGAAAAGACACAAAGCAAAAGAACAAATAAGACAAAGAGTACCCATATATTCGCTCTAATGTAATGATATGGAGTGCATGTGAGACTGTGTGGAATGTGTAGGATTTTCTATACATCTGCATAAATATGACCTAAAACATCATCAGGTTGTCAAACAAATCCTAAAAGCAGACAACGAGAACCCAATTAAAACAACGGAGACAAAACTATTACACGTCCTGCTCTTGGAGTGATCGTTGTGGTCTTGAATTTCCTCCATTTGTACACAATCTGTCTGACTGCTGATTGGTGGAGTCCAAACTCTTTAGAGATGGTTCTGTAACCTTTTCCAGTCTCATGAGCATCAACAACCCATTTCCTAAGGTCCTCAGAAATCTCCATTGTTCATGCCATGATACACTTCCACAATCGTGTTGTGAAGATCAGACTTTGATAGATCCCTGTTCTTTAAATAAAACAGGGCGCTCACACACGCGTGATTGCCGTCCCATTGACTGAAAACACCTGACTCTAATTTCATCTTTAAATTAACTACTAATCCATACTTTTGCCACTCACAGGTATGTAATATTGGATCATTTCCCTCAATAAATAAATGACCAAGTATAATATTTGTGTCTCATTTGTTTAATTGGGTTCTCTTTGGGTGAAAATCGGATGTTTTATGTCATATATATGAAGAAATATAGAAAATTCTAAAGGGTTCACAATCTTTCAAGCACCACTGTAGATCAATAATAATAAATATTTTACATGCTTGGCAAAATAGTGTTTGAGAAAATGATTTTTTTTTTTAAAAACCCCCAAAAAACGAATGATTAATGCATCTTCTTGCCTGTGCGAGTGATGATTGTGGAGGACTTGGAGTGTCTGGTTTGCAGCTTTCCTCATCCTCTTCTGTTAAACTGCTGTCAATGAAATCCACCTGCTCCACATCTCCATTCACTACAGATCAGAGTAAGGAAAAACAGAAAGAGAAATACTCTGAACACGTATGCCCAGAGAGCCTTTCTCTTTAGTCAACGGGTGAGACGTTCAGTACCTTTGGGTGTATCCAGCGACGTGCTCCTCTCGTCTTGTTCCCTGTGCTGCTCACGAGAAATTTCCGTCAATCGCAAAGATCTCTCTGAAAAATCGTCAGCCGACTGGAAAGAGACAGGCAGGATGTTCTCGTGTGCGCACAGCGCAAAACGAAAAACAGATTTACATGCAGCTGAAATTTGCTTAATTGGTTTCATGCCGCTTCCCGTTACCTCATTTCCAGACCATCTCTTGCTGCCACTGTCCACACTGTTGAAGCCAGAGTCCAGACCACCATACTGACCAGGGAACAGCTCCTGATCTGAAAGACTGCATAGAGAAAGGAGGGAGGGAGAGAGAGAGAGAGAGAGAGAGAGAGAGAGAGAGAGAGCGGAGCAATCCGGTTCAGTGCACTTTTTCGTATTCTATGTTTTCCTCTTCTTTTTTTCCTAGTTCTGCTTAATGCACATGTTCACCAACCCGTTTCATTATCTAATAAAACCAGCAGAGCACTAAAATGTTTAATTTACATGACACTAATTCAACTCTAGTGATACATTTTAAATTGTGAAATGTGAACACTTCCAAAATGTCGTGTGCACCATGTAGAACGCCACACTCCTATTGCAAATATTTATCACTGATTTAGATACTCAGTACTGTTAGCCATCATGAAACAGTGCAAGCAAATTTTTCAGATTTAGCGTCTCTTAAGGGGAGAGCAAATAAGCTACAGTCAACCGTCAATCAAAAGACCCCCCCCCCCCCCCAAATCACTTCATCCTGGCCTCACCAGCTGCTGAAGCCACTGGGCCGCAGAGCTCTCTCCAGCTGATCCTGGCTCCTTTTGCATGCCTCCATGTTTAGATACTTGAAAATGTGGAACTTCCCTTTGGAGCAGATCTGTGCTGGGGGCATCTGCAGAGGGTTATTATCCAGCGAGATGAGCTGCAGGTGCCGCAAGTGCCGGTAGCACACGGGAACGTGGGAGATTCTGTTGCAGGAGACATCCAGACGGACCAGCGGCAACTCCGCCAATTCTGTAGTAGAAGGGTACACATAAAGAGGTACATATTGTATATGGCAATTATAGTATTTGACTCTAACTACAATTTTGTAGTTAGAGCACATAATTGGAAATTTGATAGAAATTACTAATTACTTCTACATTACTAAGCTTCTAGCCATTTTAATCACTGAGGCCCTGGCATAATCACAGCCATTTTTAGAACAGTTATCTAACTTCATGTTTGTGTAGCGATGGGACAGTGGTCTCTGGCTTGCATGTGTGTGTGCGTGTGTGTGTGTGCGCGCATGCACGTGTGGGATGAACTAACCCTCTGGCAGGGTCGTGAGCTGATTTCTTCTCAAGTTCAGATCCCGTAAACCCTCCAGCTGACCCAGTTCCACCGGCAAACACTGCAGCTCATTACAGCTCACATCCTGCATACAGAAGACTGCCTGTATTTACTTAGAGCAACTCACATACACACACATACAGTATATATTTAGGGAGCCCAGAGTCATAAACAGTTTGTCCACTGTAAATTTAAAAAAAAACAAAAAAACAATTAGAATAAGCCCCTTAAGCACCCGATAGAATTTCCAGTTCAATTTTTCAACAGCGATGGGGACTGTGATTGTTACGCCGTTAAGTCCAACATGTGCTAGGAATAATACTGATCCTTGTCTCATTTGCCATTTGTTTATAGCATTAATGCACATGATTAAGTTGGTGGTGTTGCTAAAAATGGGGGAAAAAATACTCTAAGACATGATTTTCCTGAGCTGCAGCAAGTTACCTTGGGAATCCACAGTAATTCATAGTCAGAGCTGCTGGGCTCAAAATGGCACCTAAAAAGAAGTACAGCCAAAGACCCAACCCGAATTTCTGGTACAGCTTCACACAGAGCCTCCACACATAACCAGAAGCCTTTCCCTTTCTTAAGGTTTTTTTTTTTTTTTTTGGTTGGTTGATTAGTATTAGTAGTAACCAGTTAGTTCACTAGCATCTGCTTCACTCTCACAGAACAAACACAGAACAAATGCAATAGCATTTTCCTACTAGCTAGCCCAAAATTCCCAAATCTTAAATCCAGTAGTTTTCAGCAGCTTATTTGTTCACACCAAAGTTCCTGATTAATGGTTCATTGTGATTCATTATATTATTTTGAGCCATGTTTAAAAAAAAATAATCATAAAACAAACTTAATTATCAGTACACCAATATACACTGTGAACTGAGGTTAGACCCATCCCTGATGATCACTGGTTGCTGTTGGAGCCAAGTTTGAGTAGGTACCAAAACATATAAATGAGAGAGAGAATCAGCAGGGTGCAGTAAGACCAGGACAGGGTGATGATAGGGGAGCATGAGAAAGCTGACACAGTGGTGCGAGTTGTACGTACCAGTTGCCGGAGATGTGCAAGTCTGTGTATGGAGGCAGGAAGGACTGGTAGCTTGTTGTTGCTGATGTTGAGCACTCGCAACAGTGGGAGCTCACATACTGACACGGGCAAACTGGACAGCTGGTTACGACTGAAACACACATGTGCAACGTGTGCAACGTGTACGATCATGATTCATTCGCTCAATATTGAAATCACAGGAAATTACAATTATTTTCAACATCACATAGGATCATGAGACCCTACAGAAATAAGCCACCACCTAGTGCGCAACGTGATGGTTAAAACCATCAAACCATAAAGCTTGTAACTTCATTCACTAAAATCAATAAAACAGAATGAGTTATATATTAAGCTATCCAAACATTTAGCTAAGCTCACCAATATCACATTCAGTAATTTAGAGGGTCATAAATTTTGTAATTGTTTTCATAATGCCAAACTTTACTCTGTATAAATTACAAACATATTAGAATGATTATTTAAAGAGGAGTTATAATATCTTATACCGCATTTTCTCTAACCGCTACTCTGATAGTCACGCTGGCTGCTAGGCAAATCGCAGGTTTATATCGAAGTGCTTGTTCTAATACGTTTCTATAGTAACAACTCATTCACAGGGACTTGTATGGTGTACGCTCTACATAATCTAAACCTAATAATAAAGAAACAAACAAAACAAAACAAAAACTTATAACCACTGACATGGTGAAACGTTGTGTAAGAAGTCTCCAGTGTCAGAGCTTAAAGCGGTAACTTTAAGTCCCGAGCACTGAGTGGTGGTCTGAAGCTTCTCCAATCATGATGTTACCACTCCAAAGTTGATTATTTTACCATAACAGTAAATCCTGAAGTGTAATATTCCACTTATATCACATTCATTTGCCCCTTTGTACTCTCCCCCCCTCCCATTCGTTTCCCAATTTGATCACCTACCAATTTCCACCCACCAGTCAGCTCTCCCTAACACATGACAGCTGCCAACTCAGGAGGGTGAAGGCTATCAAGTTCTTCCTCTGAGATACGTGAAGGCACCTGCATCTTTTCAACCTGCTGCACATGTACCATCACAGGGCAGTGTAACACACCCCAAGGGAAGTGCTATCTGCCCTCTTCCGCATACATGACCTCACAGGTTCCCGTGATTGGATAGTGTTGCTCGGTGATTGACAGGGGAGAAAGTAATGCCATCCCCCACCCAGACAACATGGCCCATTTCGCTCTCTTGGCTCCTGACCACGGATGGCTTTGACATCGGCTACGTTTATATGCACATCAATATGCCGATGTTAATCGGAATTTGGCAATATTCTAATTAGTATTGCGTAAATGCAGCGATCTGATTGCCCGATTCAGATTAAGACAATATTCTGATTCCCCACATTTTGATTGCCACCCGTTTTAATCGGAAATGTGTTGCATGTAAACACCTTATTCAGAAAATCCACTGAAAGGAGATATATGCACATGCTCAGTCCGCAAGGAATTGTGGGTGCTAACAGATGCTTAGCTGTAGGCTGAATGGCAACTCAGCCATACTTACTACAAGCATGTATACAGGAATATTCTGATGTCTGTACGCATATAAACATCGTATTCGGAATATGGCTGCAACCTGAATACAGACCTTAAACCTAATCTGATGTGCATGTAAACGTAGTCATTGTCAGGATGTGAAATTGTAAAGTCCCAATAGCGCAAAGGGCTTTTCTGTTGCACTATTCAGGAGCCCCAACAAGTTGTACATTTTATCAATCTAACAACCTTAGGGATGGATGTGCTGTTGGATAGCCAACATTCCTATAGGTAAGACCTTGTAGACTGTGTTCAACAGCGCGTGTGTGTGTGTGTGTGTGTGTGTGTGTGTGTGTGTGTGTACCTGAGGTTGAGGTAGGTGAGAGCCTGTAGCTGGCAGAGGGTGGAGGGAACTGAGCGCACACAGTTGTGATAGATGCTGAGTGTCTCCAGAGAGATGAACTGGCACAACTCCTCTGGCACCTCGCACAGCCGGTTCTTCGACAGGTCTGAGGAACACAACCACAAAGGTGATTAACAAAACCAATGAACTGACAATAAAACAGGACGCACAGATACTTGATTATTAGCATGGCACTAAGACACATTTAAGAAGCTACAAATCGAGAAATCACAAATGTAACAAATACCAAATCTGACAGATTTAAGCAACGGCACAAAACAAATCGTACATTTGCATACTTAGAAATTGTCATCAATGACCTTAGCTAGCTTGGGAAAAGAAAAAAATAGAAAAAAACAAAACAAAAAACTAATCAAAACAAAACACCGACATTCCAGTAGCTACTTCAATTAGGTAAATACATATAGAACAACTTCCTTTAACCTCAAGAGCTCTTTCAAGGACAGATAAACACTAGAGACTAATTCTTTAATTAGCATTAACTGTAAAAAGTCTTTATATACTTAACAGATTACCACAAGCACACACTTTAACTGTCTGTGTTCCTGAGAACTGGCTTATAGATGTATCCAAACATGAGCTCTCCTGTGTGTGTGTGTGTGTGTGTGTGTGTGTGTGGAATTCCCTGTACACTCATATGCATTAAATGGCGATAAACCACACATTCACAGTAAAATAAAAAAAAATTCTGTGAACATGTGAAGGCCAATGTATGGTAACCCATACTTGGAATTTGTCCTCTGCATTTAACCCATCCAAGTTAGTGCACACACATTAGGAGTTGTGAGTAGTGAACACACACACACTACAAACCGTGGACACACCCGGAGCAGTGGGCAGCCATTTTTGCTGCGGTGCCCGGGGAGCAGTTGAGGGTTAAGGGCCTTGCTCAAGTGCCCAACAGTGGCAGCCTGGCAGTGCTGGGATTTGAACTCACGACCTTCCGATCGGTAGCCCAACTTCTTAACCACTGAGCTACCACCGCCCCCTTGTCAGATAATCATTACAGTCCTAGTTCACACCAAGAAGTCATTGATGTCACCGCGCTTTGTCTCTCGTTTGCTACGCTGGTCACTTACTGGAGTGCAGAAACGAGGAGAACCTCCAAAAACCAGCTACATAAGAAATGTGAGTATTTAACATATCGAGACTACTGTGCAATCAGCAATGCTTCAGTAATTATGTAAACATGAGAGAAGTGAAACAGCAATAACAACGCGTCGGAAGAACCGGACCGACTGCTACTTTCCTACTTTCCTTGTAAAGCTGAGGTTTGATTTCTAGCCAGTAACACGCGAACTGTAAAGAAGGTGACAGACTGTGCTGCATTAGGCAGTCCTTCCAGGATTTTGCGATCGCAGAAATTAACGCGAAATCAAGGAAACTCTGCAATATTCGAAGGAGCTTGCAATTTTTTCCAAAATTTGCAAAGATTTGGGCCACGACACGTCATGTGACATCATCACAACGTGCCATGGGACGTCATCACAACACGCGTTCAGCCGAAGCCTTCTTTGAGTCACGTGCGTCAAACATGAGTACAGCTAAAAGGTCTCCTAAAGAAACACTTTAATGTGGTCACGCAATGCATTTCCAAGGAAGAATGTAGTCAGTAGACAATTTTTTTAACATTCCAGTTGCCAGTGATATGTGGTGACACTGAAACTATGAGAGGAATCTGATCTTTAACTGGAATACATTTATCTAAGATCCTCCACACGATATTTTTGATGTGTTTTTATTGTGAAGGTCAATTCAGTGTTATATTTCTCTCATATTTGGTGAGAGACCACATTTGGTGCAATAAATTACGCCTAAATTGGGCCAGAAACATAACCTAATGTCAGCACACAAGGTACTGGATCTATTTTAAAAAAGGTAAAAAAAATTTTATATATATATATATATATACACAGGTGCATCTCAATAAATTAGAATGTCGTGGAAAAGTTCATTTATTTCAGTAATTCAACTCAAATTGTGAAACTCGTGTATTAAATAAATTCAATGCACACAGACTGAAGTAGTTTAAGTCTTTGGTTCTTTCAATTGTGATGATTTTGGGTCACATTTAACAAAAACCCACCAATTCACTATCTCAACAAATTAGAATACTTCATAAGACCAATAAAAAAAACATTTTTAGTGAATTGTTGGCCTTCTGGAAAGTATGTTCATTTACTGTACATGTACTCAATACTTGGTAGGGGCTCCTTTTACTTTAATTACTGCCTCAATTCGGCGTGGCATGGAGGTGATCAGTTTGTGGCACTGCTGAGGTGGTATGGAAGCCCAGGTTTCTTTGACAGTGGCCTTCAGCTCATCTGCATTTTTTGGTCTCTTGTTTCTCATTTTCCTCTTGACAATACCCCATAGATTCTCTATGGGGTTCAGGTCTGGTGAGTTTGCTGGCCAGTCAAGCACACCAACACCATGGCCATTTAACCAACTTTTGGCGCTTTTGGCAGTATGGGCAGGTGCCAAATCCTGCTGGAAAATGAAATCAGCATCTTCAAAAAGCTGGTCAGCAGAAGGAAGCATGAAGTGCTCCAAAATTTCTTGGTAAACGGGTGCAGTGACTTCGGTTTTCAAAAAACACAATAGACCAACACCAGCAGATGACATTGCACCCCAAATCATCACAGACTGTGGAAACTGAACACTGGACTTCAAGCAACTTGGGCTATGAGCTTCTCCACCCTTCCTCCAGACTCTAGGACCTTGGTTTCCAAATGAAATACAAAACTTGCTCTCATCTGAAAAGAGGACTTTGGACCACTGGGCAACAGTCCAGTTCTTCTTCTCCTTAGCCCAGGTAAGACGCCTCTGACATTGTCTTTGGTTCAGGAGTGGCTTAACAAGAGGAATACGACAACTGTAGCCAAATTCCTTGGCACGTCTGTGTGTGGTGGCTCTTGATGCCTTGACCTCAGCCTCAGTCCATCCCTTGTGAAGTTCACTCAAATTCTTGAATCGATTTTGATTGACAATCCTCATAAGGCTGCGGTTCTCTCTGTTGGTTGTGCATCTTTTTCTTCCACACTTTTTCCTTCCACTCAACTTTCTGTTAACATGCTTGGATACAGCACTCTGTGAACAGCCAGCTTCTTTGGCAGTGAATGTTTGTAGCTTACCTAGTGAACTAAACTGAGAGACCATTTTGAAGGCTCAGGAAACCTTTGCAGGTGTTTTGAGTTGATTAGCTGATTGGCATGTCACCATATTCTAATTTGTTGAGATAGTGAATTGGTGGGTTTTTGTTAAATGTGACCCAAAATCATCACAATTAAACCAACCAAAGACTTAAACTACTTCAGTCTGTGTGCATTGAATTTATTTAATACACGAGTTTCACAATTTGAGTTGAATTACTGAAATAAATGAACTTTTCCACGACATTCTAATTTATTGAGATGCACCTGTATATATATATATATATATATATTTTTTTTTAAATCAACCATCATATACAAACACATAAAAGGAGCAATCTGTATTTCATATATATACTAATGCTGTTTATCCATGTTTATAAACCAGAAATAATTACTATAGTATATACAGGTGCATCTCAAAAAATTCGAATATCGTGGAAAATTTCACCTTTTTCCTGTAATTTAATTCAAAAAGTGGAAGTTTCATATATTCTAGATTCATTTAAATATTCCAAACCTTTTTTTTTTTGTTTTAATCTTGATGATTACGGCTTACAGCTCACGGAAATCATAAATCCAGTATCTCAAAATATTAGAATAAACAATTTATAATACAGAAATGTCAACCTTCTGAAAAGTATGTTAATTTATGCACTCAATACTCGGTCAGGGCTCCTTTTGTATGAATTACTGCATCAATGTGGCGTGGCATGGAGGCAATCAGCCTGTGGCACTGCTGAGGTGTTTTGGAAGCCCAGGTTGCTTTGATAGCGGCCTTCAGCTCGTCTGTATTGTTGGGTCTGGTGTCTCTCATCTTCCTCTTGACTAAATTCAGGTCAGGCGAGTCGGCTGGCCAATCAAGCACAGTAATAGCATGGTCAGCAAACCAGTTACTAGTAGTTTTGGCACTGTGGGCAGGCGCCAAGTCCTGCTGGAAAAGGAAATCAGCATCTCCATAAAGCTTGTGAGCAGATGGAAGCATGAAGTGCTCTAAAATCTCCTGGCAGACGCTGCATTGACTCTCGACTTGAGAAAACACAGTGGACCAACACCAGCAGATGACATGGCACCCCAAATCATCACTGACTGTGGAAACTTCACACTGGACTTCAAGCAACTTGGATTCTGTGCCTCTCCACTCTTCCTCCAGACTCTGGGACCTTGATTTCCAAATGAAATGCAAAATTTACTTTTATCTGAAAAGAGGACTTTGGACCACTGAGCAACGGTGTTTTGAGTTCATTAGCTGATTAGAGTCTTCTCATAAATTGTTTATTCTAATGCTTTGAGATACTGGATTTTTGATTTCCATGAGCTGTAAGCCGTAATCATCAAGATTAAAAAAAAAAAGGCTTGCAATATTTCACTTTATGTGTAATGAATCTAGAAAATATGAAAGTTCCACTTTTTGAATTAATTACAGGAAAAAACGAACTTTTCCACAATATTCTAATGAAGTTGTGAATGCAGAGTTAAACAATGTTCTGTAGAAATGAACAAGGCCTAAGAATTGAAAACAAAACTAAACTCTGTTCTGTCGTCATTTTTTATAACAAAGTTTGAATGTACAAAAAAAAAAAAAACCACCACAATAAGAAGAAGAAGAAGAAGAAGAAGAAGAAGAAGAAGAATTACAAACCACAACATTGCGACCTCCTTTTACACATTACTCTTTTTTTAATCAAACAAAGGAGACATTTGACCTCTCCTGATTTCTGACACTCAGTTTCCTTTAAGACGCTCTCCTTCACACGGCCTATTACATCTCCAGTCCCGGTTTCCCAAAGCCTCACTCCCACACACACACACACACACACACACACACACACACACACACACACACACACACACACACACACACACACACACACACTTTGTGTCTCTGGACACAAACTCATGGTGTATTTATAGAGAAGAGAGGATGTTAATTACAGGGCCCGAGCAAAAGCAGAACACAATGTTTATACATGTATGTGTGTGTGTAATATATATATACACACACACATATACACACACATACAGTATTGTGCAAAAGTTTTAGGAACATGCAAAGAAATGCTATAGTGCAAAGATGCCTTCAAAATAATGAAATGTTTCTACATTTTGAAAAAAAAAAAAAAATACCGTAAAGAAAGAAATAAAAATAAAAATAAAAATAGTAGTCTCAGGTACAGTTTGTGCAGTTTTATAAGGAAATGAGTTGGTAAGTTTTATTGAGCATCTTGCAGAACCAGACACAGTTCTTCTGGACACTTTGACCTTCGCACTCGCTTCTTATTTTTGCAGCAAAACCCAGCAGCCTTCGTTGTGTTTTTTTGTCTGAAAAGTGTCTCTTATGTAATATGCTGCTTTCTTTAATGACATACAAACATTTTACTGTAACATTCAATTTTGTGGAGAAAACTAATGTTTGGGAATCTAAACTGTTTTTTTGTACTGACTTGATAATGCAGACGTCATAAAATAAAAAAATCTATAACAAAGATCTACAACATATAATCTATAACATTGGCAACTATCGCTTTCCTGGCAATGAGTCTTTATTCTACCATGACAGACGCTTTTCAAAGGGACAGAGACAGTAGAACAATGGGTAAAAAGTGTCTACAACTAAGTGTGTGTGTGTGTGTGTGTGTGTGTGTGTGTGTGTGTGTATCCTTGCTCCCTTTAGATTCTCAGTCCATGTCTTTTGTTTAGCCGTTTCATTTGGCAAGGAAGCATTTCCCTCTCACCACACACACACACACACACACACACACACACACACACACACACACACACACCCATCCCATAAGAGACATTGAATTCCCAAGCGTAATACTCGTTTCCCATCAGCCTCTGCTGCTTGTACCCATAACAGCCAAACAAGGGAGAGAAAGAGAGAAACACCGATGCGCCTGGTTCACGGAGAAGGCATTAGAGGAACAACCGTGACAGCCATCACAACAGAAACTGGAGAACATGGCGTGTTCACTTGCAAAAGCATAGTCATATATTCACTTATTCAGTGCATCCAAATATATACGTACCCAATAACAGCCACGCTTAGAACTCGACGAGTGAGAGGATTAGTACATAGAATATACTTTTCTAAGTGGGTAACATTTAAATACTAACAGTTTCGAACTCGAAACACGGTGACAGATTGTGTTCACTGGTACGGCACAGCAGCTAGCTAACTTATACAACTGTTGGTTGTTGCTACATGAATTTTTTTTTTTGTTTTGTTAATTCACAGTTTTAAGATGGAGACAGAAGCGGCGCTTCAGACAAACTCTCTAACAAAATTATTGGTAGCCATACTGGCGCTGTATGCTATCTGCTACAACCAGGGGCGTTAACTGGACTGCTGATCATCCGGGGCTGAGCTCAGATTCTTCTCCATCAAAAAACTTTTTTTTTTTTTTTTTTAAATTTTATTTTATTATTTTTTTAAAGTACTTGTGAATAGTTTCAATGTCATTTGAAATAGTTTGTTTCTCATATCATGTTCACGTAACTTGGAACTTGGAATAGACATTTACACACCTTGTTTTCCTGCTCAGCATGAGAGGATGTTAGTGTTTCAGTTTCAACCCCTTTACTGGTAAAAAAAAAAAAATAAATAAATAAATAAAAATTTGGGTGTATATCCATTTTTCTCCTCACACTAACTGACTGTGTGAGTGAGTGTTTGGCAGAAGTGAGACCTGTCAGCCAATAAGACACGAGTATTTCCAAGTATTTCCCTGAAAACCCCGTGTGATTGGTCTCGCCTCCGTTCACTGAAGATACAGAATTACAACACCGCCGTCTTCATTTACTGACGTCCAGTTACGTGGTGACAACCCGCTCCAAGTGGATAATTATTCGGGGCAAAAGAAAAAATATTCGGGGCTACAGCCCCCAATACCCAGGCCAGGTTACGCCCCTGCCTACAGCCTCCTCTTCTTCTATTCCTTGTCGAAAAAGCGTCCACTGCTCCATATGTTTGGCAAACAGAGTACGTCATCTGTCTCTCTTTACTATATCACATTTGTTTGTATTACTCAGTGTGAACTAGAGGCTTATATTACCAAAGCCAAGAGCTCGCGATACGAGATTAGGTGGTGACCGTGAGCAGCTGGTCGAAGGATCCAGTGCAAACGGGAATGAGTGCTGTAGATAAGCAAGTGAATTTACATTCAAAATAAGCCGTCTTTCTCGCTCAGTCTCGAAACTGTCGCTGTTTGATGTTAAATGACTGTTTAAATATTTAGTCTCCTACAAGACTTGTTACTCCAGCAACCAATCAGGGCTCGGTCGAGCCTAAACTGGCACGACTCGCTGCCCTCGTATAACATACCCAAATTACATCCTCGGAGACATCCACATCTGGGTAAATAAACTACTGCAAGGTCAAAACAAAATGGTCAAAGTAGCTAAAGGCAGATCTGACATCGATACATTTATTCGGTACAGCGCTGTCAGGACCGCAGCACGAAAACCTGTGCAGGAACAGGGACCTGGGGCGGGGGGGCGGGGGAAATTTGTCAAGTATGAACACATTGGACGGTTATGTATACTTAAAAATATGCCTGGATAATAGATAAGTAGGTGGTTTGACTCATTGATTTCCGTTCCCAAAATGACCCAACCCAATACTGTTTAACATGTAGCCTGACAGGGGAATAGTGGAAATATAAGCAGTAAACTGAAAGGGAAAACGTGTAGATTACACACGGAAATTATTTAAATGACAAGTTCTACATGATGGACCACATTCTTGTTTTTTTTTTACTCTCATCTTGAACATGATTCGATATGGCAGTGAGTTTAGCTGAGAACTGCATCACACATGATGTCACCACGCCGCAAGGCTTCTCCTGAAATCCGACTTAAGAATGCTAATTTGGGTAAGACTCGCCAGCGCCACTGCCATTTTAACACTGTCTCAAGGCTCGGAGTTTTTCGCTTTGAGTGTGTGTGTGGATTTGGGTGTGTGTTAGTTGAGACATACACACAGCAGATGCAAGGCTGTCTTAAGTTACACTGGAGAGCAGTAACTAACAAAAAATACTTCATACGCATGATACAGACAGAGAGAGAGAGAGAGAGAGAGAGAGAGAGAGAGAGAGAGAAGTAAAGTTTGTGTAAAATGTGAGAGACAGACGAAGAGAGTGGGCAGCGGACCACCTGTCACCCATACAAGCGCGCGCACACACACATGCATCTCAGCAAGATTAGCTAGAACTGATTAGCAAGTAGGATAAACAACTCCTTCATGCCCATAAATAGGCACAGACACACACCTGGGAGTGCCTGTGCTTGGATACTAATCACATATGACCTAACCCAATCATTACACACACACACAGCTCTGATTCCACCCTCCTGTCTTAGTCAGTGTGTGTGTGTTTTAAATTTGAAGTCAAAATCCAGCTTTTCTGCACTACATTTACTCTCCCACCTGCATCCAGAGACATGCAAGTCATACAACCTGACGCTGTGTGTACGCGTGTTTGTGTGTGCAGGCCAGATTCACAGACGTGATGCGTCATGCCCGGAGTCACTGGTTTGAAGAGTGAGGGGAGGGGCAGGGAGACGACAGGAGTGAATGAGTAACAGGACCGTGACAAAGCCAGGGAACGTATGAAAAAGGGCTCCGCAATGAGAAAGACAAGAAGAAAAGGAGAAAGACAAAAGGAGTGAAAGAACAAAAACACGGGCCAGCACGACTAGACCGGACCGATAGTCCATCCACTGAGGCTCAAAAGGTGTGAGCTATACTGAGAAAGATGCTAAACTGTGGTGAGAGGCAGGCAGGACTTACGGTTATGCTTACACAAGAGAAAGCACTTTCTCATCCTCAGCAGTTCTGCTCGGCTCTCTTACCCTGCTTCAGCTTATCATTTTAGTCTTTAGGACCGAAAGGTCAAGTAAACTTGCACATGTACTTAAAGATGTTAACCCGAGTTAGGAGGCAAGTAATGAAGCCGATCATGTCATGACTTTTTAATCACTAACGAGTTATACTTTTTTTTATCCATTTATAGTTACATTTAATATGGTGGGACATCCACGAAACAAGCTAGTTCCTGTTATCACTTACAGCTGTACGTGTATGAAACACGACAATAAACAAAAAATAAAACACGCGGCTTGTCATGTTACCGAAGAACCGCAAAGCTGTCCTGAGGACTTGGGAAGAGCTGGGAAACCTGGGAAACGTTACAGCTTTGTGTTTGACTGTTACAAAGCGCCGACACTGGAGACTCCTTCCAAAAATCGGATCTTACATAAATGTCGCCTCCCGGTAAACTTCACCATATCAGTGATTATTACACCCTGCCACACCGCGTCTGCCATGCAAGTGAAGTCCCAGTTGTACAGACTACAGTCTGAGTTGTGCTGTTATACAAAATTAAATCAACTTCTTCTGACCAATCGGAATGGAGAATCCAACAGCGCTGTGGTAAAAATCGGTCCCACCAGGATCTCGGCATTTTCCGATCACAGAAATGAACGCGTGATCTAGGAGACTCCGCAATATTCGGAGGAGCTTGCAATTTCGCAGAATTACTGCACGTGACGTCATCGCAACGCGCGTTCCCTTTCGTGATACACGTGCGTCGAACGTGAGTTCAGCTAAAAGGTCTCATTCACCAAGAAACATCACAGCGGAAAAACAGTGCAAGACAATTTTGTACGACTGCTATTTCGCCCATTCGAGTAGTTTTCCACAAAAAATAAATAAATAAGCGCAAGAACTCCGGCATCGCAAATTTTGAAGGAAGGAAAAAAGAAAAAAAAGAAACACAGCAAAATCTAGCATTTTTGGCCGCAAAAATCGCAAAAAATAAATAAATAAATAAATAAACCTAGCCGAAATCCTTTATAGACTGTATAATGGCGTTTATTGACTGCAGCATTAAATCACAAGGTTCCGATTGACATGTTTTAGGTGGGTATTTGGTTGCGTACTGCGGAGTCTTATTCTTGGTTTAAAGAGATGTACATTTGAAAGTTATGAAAGAAAAGTTAAACAGAAGAAAAGAGAGCTTTCTATCAGACAATACAGTTCTCACGAAGCAAACTGGTTATATGACAATAACGTGGCCGTTAGCAAACATCTATACGTTCATAATAGGCCTTACAGTCAAATTCACTTGAGAGGAGTCTAGTCACATATGTGGGTTTCTGTCTTTCTATGGATCACCAAAATAAATTTCCCAGGAGTCCTCTTCATGTCTGGGAGTGTCCAGTGCCATGTGTCTGAAGCGCTGCTGTTAACAGCACCAGCCTGTCCTGCAGAAATGTGTGTATTTCATGCCGTTGCGTGCCAGCTGAGAAATCCTGTAGCAGGCACCATAAGGCAGCGTCCTGCACAACCTCCAGACACTCAATGAACAGAGGCCCTACAATCACGCATGTGTGTGTGTGTGTGTGTGTGTGTGTACAGTACTCCAGCACTCAGACTACAGTGTATTCTTTGTCTTCAATGTCAAGGAGATCATGCAAATGTTTAAGAGGCCCCACTTTCACATCAGACACTCAGTCTAAATGTGTGGGGTTTTTTCCTGACGATTTTCCTATTAACAGCCACTTAATATTAAAAGCATCGTATGCAGCAGATTTCTGCGACGACATCGTGTGTACCCTCACTTCCTGCCACCGCCTATGCAAAGTCTTCCGGATGGCATGCAAACACAGAGCTAGAGAGCAGAGAATCATCACTATGTGTACAGTACGACACCACACATACACACACACACACACACACACACACACACACTCGCTTAGCTTTGATTCACTAACACAAGAGGCACATGGCATAAATAGTGTGATTAGTCTAAACTGGCCAGCTACACCATGGCCCAGGACCAACAAAGAACAACCCCAGGACTCACTGTGCTTTTGCATAAGCCAGGCCTGGCAAGAGAGCTACAGCCGACTGAATGCTGCACAGCAAACACGAGCAAAGCACAAACAGGTTCATCCAGAACGGTTCGTCTCTTACGGGACTCGGTGATGTATAATGTACTTTATACCACGGTGCTTTCAAATTCTCTAATCTGATTGGTCGGAAAGCATTGAATCATCTGCTTTTCACTGCAGCTCTGACAGTAGTGTCGGCAGTAAATCAGATCATGGGTTTATATCAATGCGCTCGTGATCATTTCTATAGTAACCACTCATTCACAGGGATTTGTATATAATCTAATACTGCATCCCGATTCGCCTACTAACCCGTCCTAAATGGTGTCCGAGATTACGGTTACTACGCCCCAAATTGTACTAGGCTGAAATGAGTATCTCAAACGTTTCCGGACTAATCTTACTAATACTAAAATTACCCACAGCTCCTTGTGCGAGGGAGGACGGGTTTTCTGATCGGTTGCTTTTTGACACATTTCAGAGAGGTGTCGATGAAACGTGCCCTGCCCATGTAACAGAAGAGAACGTCGTTGCATAGTTACGCACTCTGTCACCGTAAACAAACTCCTCGTTGCATTTCAGCCTTACTTCATTAGTCTGTATATAATTTATACTATATAGATTAATTCAACATTTATAAATCCCTTGATTTCTTTTTTCCACTTTCCGTTTACGCCTCTCTAAAATGCGTCCTTGAATTTGCCGATGCAAACGGTAACAGAACTCCTCCTCCCATACCATACATCAAGGGAATGGTAAATTGTATTCTATGGTATAAATTATATAGGGAATAAAGAATGAAGAAAAGCTGAAATGCAACAAGGAGTCTGTTTACAGTGACAGCGTGATAGTATGTCTCAGTATTTGCATACTCTTTTGATCAACACTCACTTTTCCTTCACAAAAAGAGTACATACAGTATCTCACAAAAGTGAGTACACCCCTCACATTTGTTGTAAATATTTTATTATATCTTTTCATGGGACAACACTGAAGAAATGACACTTTGCTACAATGTAAAGTAGTGAGTGTACAGCTTGTATAACAGTGTGAATTTGCTGTCCCCTCAAAATAACTCAACACACAGCCATTAATGTCTAAACCGCTGGCAACAAAAGTGAGTACACCCCTAAGTGAAAATGTCCAAATTGGGCCCAATTAGCCATTTTCCCTCCCCGGTGTCATGTGACTCGTTAGTGTTACAAGGTCTCAGGTGTGAATGGGGAGCAGGTGTGTTAAGTTTGGTGTTATCGCTCTCACACTCTCTCATACTGGTCACTGGAAGTTCAACATGGCACCTCATGGCAAAGAACTCTCTGAGGATCTGAAAAAAAGAATTGTTGCTCTACATAAAGATGGCCTAGGCTATAAGAAGATTGCCAACACCCTGAAACTGAGCTGCAGCACGGTGGCCAAGACCATACAGCGGTTTAACAGGACAGGTTCCACTCAGAACAGGCCTCGCCATGGTCGACCAAAGAAGTTGAGTGCACATGCTCAGCATCATATCCAGAGGTTGGCTTTTCAGAATAGATGTATGAGTGCTGCCAGCATTGCTGCAGAGGTTGAAGGGGTGGGGGGTCAGCCTGTCAGTGCTCAGACCATACGCCGCACACTGCATCAAATTGGTCTGCATGGCTGTCGTCCCAGAAGGAAGCATCTTCTATAGATGATGCACAAGAAAGCCTGCAAACAGTTTGCTGAAGACAAGCAGACTAAGGATATGGATTACTTGAACCATGTCCTGTGGTCTGATGAGACCAAGATAAACTTATTTGGTTCAGATGGTGTCAAGCGTGTGTGGTGGAAACCAGGTGAGGAGTACAAAGACAAGTGTGTCTTGCCTACAGTCAAGCATGGTGGTGGGAGTGTCATGGTCTGGGGCTGCATGAGTGCTGCCGGCACTGGGGAGTGTACTGTGACATGTACTGTGACATACTGAAGCAGAGCATGATCCCCTCCCTTCGGAAACTGGGCCACAGGGCAGTATTCCAACATGATAACAACCCCAAACACACCTCCAAGACGACCACTGCCTTGCTAAAGAAGCTGAGGGTAAAGGTGATGGACTGGCCAAGCATGTTTCCAGACCTAAACCCTATTGAGCATCTGTGGGGCATCCTCAAACGGAAGGTGGAGGAGCGCAAGGTCTCTAACCTCCACCAGCTCTGTGATGTCGTCATGGGGGAGTGGAAGAGGACTCCAGTGGCAACCTGTGAAGCTCTGGTGAACTCCATGCCCAACAGGGTTAAGGCAGTGCTGGAAAATAATGGTGGCCACACAAAATATTGACACTTTGGGCCCAATTTGGACATTTTCACTTAGGGGTGTACTCACTTTTGTTGCCAGCGGTTTAGACATTAATGGCTGTGTGTTGAGTTATTTTCAGGGGACAACAAATTTACACTGTTATACAAGCTGTACACTCACTACTTTACATTGTAGCAAAGTGTCATTTCTTCAGTGTTGTCCCATGAAAAGATATAATAAAATATTTACAAAAATGTGAGGGGTGTACTCACTTTTGTGAGATACTGTACTTTTAGAGCATAGTATAAGTCGACGAACTGAGACGCAGCATAAGGCCATTATTATTTTTTTATTATTTTCCTATAGCAGCGCTCTCCATTGTGTTTCCTTCCATATGTAACGAAGTCATTGTGGTATTAAACTTGGCACGACCTGATATACATTAGAATACACATATTCATCCATGCAAATGGTCCTCCTCTATGAAACTGCTCCTCCATCCCCAAATCAGTGCCCGATTTGTGCAAAAATGCAAAATTACCATCTTTACCTATTTTTCAAAGTAGTAAGACAAACTGGCTGATTATATTTTGGGAAACTGCATTTTCAATTTGGCATTCATTTGATATGTTTTTTGCTTTTTTTTGTAATAAGTATCAACTCTACATCTGCAACAACACTCCCACCCTAACACAAAGATCATTTTTACAAAGTATTCAAATTATTCATCGTTCAAAGCTCTGAATACCCTCATCTCTCTGTATGACGCGATCATTCAGGTCACTTCTAAAACGGTTAAGCAGATTTAATCGTACGCAAGTGTGCATGTGGTTGGAGGATGCATCCTGTTACCATGACGACCAAATCACCAGCGTCAAAACAAGAGCGAGGCTATGAAACAGATATCTTCTCCTCTACTATATATGTACAGCCAACTTGATTTTTTTTTGGTTAGGAAAAACAAAACAAAAAAAAAACAAAAAAAAAAAAACAGTGACCTCTGTGAAGCTGTGATAACGGTGGAAAAGTTGCTATTTTGAGCAGAATAGATTTGCCTTCCATAAACGAGAAACAGATGGGCTTCAAGAACAAGAACAAGCTTCTTGAGCATGAAAGCCACATCACAGCTCAACATTCCAGTCGTAAAAACAGGTCCAGTGCTCGCCATGTTTTAATTAAGTGCTGATATAAAACTTGGAAGAGACCCGGAGAGTGTTTAATACCAAAACAATGCGCCGCGTTGCGCTGCCGCTCGGAAAAACACACCAGGCCCGAGCAGCATTCACTGCTGTAATCCTTTAGCACTGCCCCGGATAATCTATGCCAAAGGTCTGGTGTGTCCCTATATCCATCCACACACTCATCACTCACACACACACACTACCCCCTATACACCTGTGCACCATCTGGGCACAGCAGAGTCAAGGCAGGGGGAGAAGAAAGAGCTTTTAGTTACATAAGAGAGCAGGCCAGCATTTATTATTCACAGCCATCAGGAAACAGGAATATTCACCCTCAAATAATGCTAATGCTGCTTTTATTCTGAAAGACTATGTCTAGGCTAAAGGTGTTGCTGGATTCAAAGATCACACAAACACAATAATCACAACGGCAACCCATGAGGAGCCTTCAGAAAATGTTTTAAAGGTCCCACATTGTTTTTGTATGTTTTTGTAACCACCACTTCATAGCTACATGTACTTACTATGTGACCTTTTTCTGACTCATCAGAATTAAACAGGCTGTTTTTGTTACTTTAAAGTCCCCGTGAAGTGCCTTGAAACGTGCAGCATTATTCGACGTGTTGACGTAACTTCCACTGAAACTGGAAAGTCGGGGCGGGACATATCGAGCGGCTCCTCCCCCTTTTTAAACAGTCAACAGCTTCCCTCACAGCCAAGAAACCTACGACTGTTGGGGGCGGGACACTTCAGATTCTAGAGAGCATTTGATTGGACAGGAAATCTGACGAGAAGCTGAAGTGCAGCATGATTTGTTGACACCGTTGGTAGAGAGAGTGTCCCATCCGGCCGCCCATCCACTTTCTGTGCTGCTTATCTTACGCGCTAACTCCAATTTTGATTTCATGCGGACTTAATATGTAAATGGGCTCTGTTCTGATTGGACGATCAACTCGCAAGTGAATCAAGGCAACCACGCCCCCCATCTGTGCCATTCCTAGAACTGTAGGAAACTGAAAAATAAAAAAGTGTGTGTGTTAAACCAATTTTAAAAAACAGATAAATGTTCATTTCTACCGTTACTGATTTACCGTTATGGAATTCGCAGATAGATTAATAAGGTGGAAGCTAGCTAGAGTTAGCTCATCGAGAATGGGCAATACTTCGTTAGATGAACTTACCTCGTAATCAGTGTTCATACTGAATACTCATGAATGGATAAAATATTAGGACAACATAATACTACGTTTGGGTTGTGGTACTTCCTGTGGACGCAGACATTAACGAATACCCAACTAGTCATTTCGGTATTTAAATGTTGGTTCCTTGAACGGTTTAACCACATGCAGCCCCTATTAAATGACTAAACAGGTCACCTACAATTGAAGCCAGAAGAAATATCTTTAATAAGCAATGTTTATACCACGGCGCTGTTGAATTCTCAATTCTGACTGATCAGAAGGTTGAACTTTCTAGAACGGTATGACTTGGTCAGTAGTAAGCCTGTCACGATAATTACGTTATCGGCTTATCATACGATACGTGGACGTGAACCTCGATCATTTTTGCTGACCACAGTAATGCCCATTGTGTTTACGTGCGTGTTTGTTTGCATGAGAATGGATGTCACCATGTCGTGTTCGGCGAGGAGAGACGGATGCCAATGCAGTTTAAGCGTTTTATCTGAGAGGCAGGCAGACAAATCCAAGTCGTGAATCAAAATCGGTAAACGGAACACAGGCACAGGTCAGGCGATCAGCGAACAGCAACATCAGGGACGATCCAAAATGCACAAACGAGAAAACGAATCTAGATCAAACTAGATTAAAATTCAAACTTCGAATATGCGTCGAACTTAAGATAAAAATGCACAATAAAAATGCAAAAAACGGTGCATTCGGATTTAAGATGTGTAACGAGCACTAGCACTGATTTCGATTACAATGCACTAACGATGTTTTCTGAAGAAGAAAAATCTAGAAAGAATAGTTCGAGTGTTTCAAATAATCCGGTCGTAGTCAGTAATGTCGGGGTTTGGGCCGCTTGAGCCGCACAGTGAGTGAACAGCGGCAAACTGAAGCGCTTTACTAGCGGGTTAATTAACTCACCCAAACACACACATGAGATTAATCAGACATTTACACAACATAAACCCAATATTACAACTCGCTTCTGCGCAAAATGACGCAAATGCACAAGTGAAGTTGAACGCTGAGGTGAACACGCTCTTTCAGTAACGACGCACTAAAACACGGACGATAAATAACCAAAGCATAAACAATCCACAGTATTGTATTACAGTAATGTACACATTGTAATATCATTTCAGGAGATCAGGTTTTCACAACAAGGGCAGCTTTCACGTTGTTGTTGCTACATGTTTAAGTTCATATATAAAATGTGTGAATGTTTGGTTTAATTTTTGCATTTTCTCATCAACTACAACTAAAACCTAACATCCAATGCCATTTTAGTCAGAGTAAAATTGACAAGTTGATTAATATGACATGACGGAACACTGACTAAATTGAAAGGATATTTTTTGTCAGTAGACATAAACTATGCTATTATATCATCGTTATATCGGTGGCATGAAATGGTCTTAAAATGACAATATCATCATTTATCGCAATTATTTCTGGGACAATCAAACCCCAGCAAACCCCAGTAAAACCTATGCATAATTGGGGCGGGGGTCTTATACTACATACAACTGACGAAAACAGCCAGCCTTAACCAATAATATTTCCTGAAAAACACGTCATTCATTTTGATTCAGATCATATCGCCCACTAGTTCTCAAACAACAGTCAGCTGAACTTGTGTGGTATGATAAATGTCAGAAGTTAACCGGTGTGGGGAAAAAGAAAAAAAAGAAAAAAAAAAAACCCTGCCTGGTTTACCCCATATCACCATCACCATGGGAATAACCTGCAGTAAATAAATAACCGAGCCTCCAGTACCAGTAAAGTATCCATTTTTGGAGGAATTGAAAGTTCTCTTAGGTCCTTCATCTTTCGCAGTTCACATTTATAGAGGAAGTAACACCTGGCATTTGGGATTGTATTATTTTGCATCCATTGGTCAAGCAGTTGATGTTATATTGATGTACGATATGACAAGTTCATCTGTTTACATGAGGTTCAGCAACTAGATTGGGACCTTTAACCTACTATCTCACAATGTCCTTCAGGGTTTGACAAGGGAACCCGGGACAAGTTGATTACTTGTCTGGGCTATTCATCAACTAGAGAAATGAAATTAAAAAAAAAACCTATTCCCTTTTGATTGTTTTCATTTGGTATGCATGTTTACTGTGCGTCACGGTGGTGAAAGTGCTCCAAAGCTGTACCTACGGTGCAAGCTACTCGTCCTGCTGAATTATTATAGAATCTGGCTGAAGCCAGAGCTTTTTTCGTTGTTGTTGGTGTTGTTTGGTTGGTTGTTTTGTTTTTTTTTAAAAAACTAGGCACATTAATTAGCTTGCAGGGAAGACGGGTTTCGGAATAAGGAACACGCACACATGATGAAACACTGACAAACCCGAGCATGATCGAGTGTGGTGCAAGGTTGCCGTATCTCTCCTGTGCGTTTGTACATGCAGACGCCTCATGCTTAAATGCAGCAAGAGAAAATGATTACGCATCATGCGCACGCGATACGAGGACAGAACACGTCACCAAAACGTTCGCCAAAGACAGGTTGTTTTTTGTCGAGGGCACAAACAGATTTTTTTTTTTTTTTTTTAGAAAAGCTACTGCCTGTTCCCCGGATATTCATACACTCTGTCTGTATTAAATGTACTTCAAATACTAGTGTGTGATTTAACTAACTAGTGTACGATTGCAAAAAAAAATAAACAAAAAAAAAAAAAAGGAACAGATCCCTCCTTCGTGTAATATGAACGGCTCAGAGGAAAAAAAAAAAAAAAACCTGATGCACCCTGGTTTATGTCACGGTCGAGAGGATTACTTTATCAGCCTTATTCGAAATATATAGCGAGTCTTTATTTCGAAACTGGAACTTATTCTGCATATCCTCTGTTATGCTCTGAGGCAGGAGAAAGAAATAGAGAGAGAGAGAGAAAGACTTACAAGTATGACTAGTATGACCATGTAACAAGAAGAAGAAGAAGAAGAAAAATAAAGGCAGAAGTCGAAGAGGGAGAGCCCACATCCGGCACAGTGTAAAGGAAATGCAACTGTGAGGGGAAGCAGCAGAAACGCACTTCGCAACCCTACGTGTCAAACACATACCTCAATAAACTCAGCCTCTGACAGCTGAGACTTTGCACATATGTGTACTGGAGGTTTACATGCATGTTAAAGGAACACTCACAGCGACACACTGCAGGAAAAAAAATAAAAATAATAATAACCCCACACCTACTGTGACTGGAAGCATGGTGGGCTGAAAACTACATCATGGAGAATTTTTTTCTTTCTTTCTCTTGGTTGCAAACAAAGCACCTACTCGTTTACAAAATGTGTTTGGTTTTTTTTTTTTTTAATCAAGCCGACATGATTCTATATTCAAGCAGGAAATATAAATCAGTTCTAAGCCTGGGGTGATGATAAAGGTTTCTAATGGGTCAAACAATTTCACTCTGGCTCCAACACATGGAACTACTGAAACTATTAAACTACATACACTGATTGACCGCTTTATTAGGAACACCAGTACACCTGCTCTTTCGTAAAAAAAAAACAAAAAAACATCCAATCAGCCAATCATGTGGCAGCAACACAATGCAGAAAATTATGCAAATACAGTGGGCACAACCTCACAGAAACTCCCCCCTCCCCCTCCCCCTATCCAGTTTTGGTGAGCCTTTGCCCAGTGTAGCATCAGATTCCTGTTCTTGGCTGAGAGGTGACAGTGGAATCCAATATGGCCTTCTGCTGTTGTAGCCTATCTGCCTCAAGGTTCGACAAGTTGTGCATTTTGGAATGCTTTTCTGCTCAACATGGTTGTAAAAAAAAAAAAAAAAAAAAAAAATAGTTATTTGAGTTACCATAGCCTTCCTGTCAGCTCACACCAGTCTGGTCATTTTCCTCTGACCGCTCGCATCAACAAGGAACTGTCACTCAGTGGATGTTTTTTGTTTTTAAGACCATCCCAGGAGATTCTCAAATCAGCCCATCTGGCACCATTAACCATGCCACGGTCAAAATCTCATTTCCCCCCCCAAATTCTGATGTTTAATGTGAACTGAAGCTCTTGACATGTACCTGCATGATTTTATGCATGCATGATTGGCTGACTGAATAACTGCATGAATGTGCAGGTGCACAGGCGTTCCTATTAAAGTGGACAGTGAGTGTACAGATGATACTCTATCACTCTGGCGTGTGTGTGTGTGTGTGTGTGTGTGTGTGTGTGTGTGTGTGTGTGTAGGTGTTATTAGAGTAGGACCGGCAAGAGAAATGCATACTCATATCCAAAATTGCCATCAATGCTATTAGAATTTTTTTTTTTTAATTTACCTTTTTATTCATTCTCAAATCGTGTGCAGGCTGGACATGACAATACCGAGCTGTTGTGTCGACATTTTTAATATTAAAACCAAATCACTGTAACGTAATGATCTCCTACTCAACGTTGGATCCCGTTTTAAATAGATTTGTGTGAGGTGTTGTGTTTTTTTGGTGAGAATTTGGCCCCAAGTCTTGGGCAACCAATTACGGTCAGTATTTCTAAGAGTCCAGCATCTGAATTAAAACGTTCCTAAAACACCATGCTGTAAAAGCACATCTTAATAGGACATGGCATCAGAAATCCTAGAGGGACCATGCGGCACAAGCTAACCACGTCCTTTCTCCACTCCATGGCTAAGGCCTCAGCCTCTAATGTACACGCGGTTTGTCATTTCAAAGGCTGATGTAAATTTAATGCTTGAAGTCTCAACTTAATGTTCCACCGGAGGCTTGGTGTTTGTGCCATGCTTGCGAGTTGAGAGAATATAAAAATGGAAAAGGCTGTCTTTTACGACAGAACGTTCTGGTGTGCCCAGATTACGAACGCTACCACAACAGAGACGCACTAATATGAAAACTGTAGGCTGAGCGTAGGGTCACCGCTGTGCGCTTGGGTTGAGCTTGCATTACTTCTAAAAACTAGTTCCAATTGAAAGAAAAAAGAAAAAAAAAAAAGTCTCTGAAGTGATTTTTAGTCGTCCATCTCACAAGAGCATCACAGAATAGAAACCATTTTATTCCACACCAGCTCTGAGAGACGTGTGAAATGTAATCCCCATCCATCCTGCTGGGTTTTCACTTTTTTCCTTCTTTTTTTTTTTTACTTGTGCACACAAGCAAAGCATAAACTCTACAGAGATCTATTCAAATCCCTGATTCCCACTTTCTCTACACTGTGAACTTGTTTTAAGTGAACTATGTTGAAGTGAACTATGTTGTAATTAAAAGAGCGGCACAGTGGTACAGCAGGTAGCGTGTTCCGGCCTCACCGCTCCAGGGTCCTCGGTTTGAGCCTGAGCTCGGGTTACTGTCTGCGTGTGTCAGGGAGGTTTTCCTCCAGGTGCTCCGGTTTCCTCTCAAACATTCCGGAAAACGGCTTTTAACCTGCGCTAATGGCTTTTAGTCTGAGCTAAACAGGTGTGAATGAGTCGCGTGAATGTGTGCGGCGCGCCATCCTGGATATATGCCTCATGCCCAGGGTTTCTGGGACGGGCTCCAAATCCACCCCAACCCTGACAAGCTCACTGAAGATGACACTGTTATATGTATGGACATTAGTTTTCTTGATGAAAATGTAGCTTTTTTTGAAAGCATTTGTCAAATGAATGAACCAATGTTAATGCTACTCCTGCTATATACATTAATACGTTTACATAATAATACAACATGTATTATACACACACGATACATTTTTCGAGCCTCTAACCAGTGTCATTCAGCACCTGTATCTGAAAAGATACCAGAGCATAATTGTACAAATGAACACATGTTTAGCGGAAAACAAACAGGCCTTTTAATTGGTGGCTCGGCGGTTAAGGTGTTGCTCTACCATTGTTGGGTTCTTGAGCGAGACAAATGTCAGGGCGAGACTTAATAATATTAACTTTCTGAAAAATCACTACAGCACAGAGACACTGTGATAATAGGCAAAGTACGTGAGAGGGATTTATTAAAAGGAGGACACAAATGATACATGAGAAGTACTTGTGGGGTAGAGAGAGAGAGAGAGAGAGAGAGAGAGAGAGAGAGAGAGAGAGAGAGAGAGAGAGTCCATGTGGCTCTAGCTGAGGAGGGGGTAGAGAGAACATAACAATGGCAGCAGCCCACTAGTTCACTTCATTATAACACTTTTCCACCCTAACTAACCATTCTCCCCCCCCCTGCCCTTCCCTCAGTCATCTGCAGCTGAGCTTAGTTGTGGCATTGCGAGTGTGTGTCTATGGCTCACACACATTCTCTCCCTTGTCATCATATTCTTCCTGTGAATGAGACACTCTGTTGGGCTGTATACTCGTGCACCAGGCGTGGCCAATGTATCGGATCCAGACAGGCACAAATGTTTATTGACCACCACCACCACACACACAATTTCAGTAGCTTTGTTTCTGTCGAATTCTCTATCTGGGCTAGTACTTATTGCCGCTGCAAGCAAAAATCAACAGTGGCTTTGTTATTAATGTCCAATAGCAGCCAGGTTTTGGTCTGAGGCCGCAGGGGTCTGTAGACAGATTGAATCTTATGAACCCAAGCTTTGTCCTCCAGAAAAGCACACACATACACATACATGTGAACCTCTGACCTTCCTGGGGGGAAGCTAGTCCATATTGCAGAGCAATCTTCGGGGGAGAGCGAGCGCGAGAGACACAGTGAGAGAGAGAGAGAGCGCGAGAGAGAGAGAGAAGGGGAGTGGTCTGTGTGTGCATGTGTGTGTCAGTGCGTGCATACATGTACAGCCAAAGAACAAAAACAGGGCCCCATCCTCCTTGCGCCCATATGCTGCGAGACACGTGGGCCTGCAGGCTTCAGTCGGTCTGCACAAGGCTCTCAATTGTCACAGAGTCCATTAACCTAATCTCAGTGCCTAGCCTTTAACCGCTCACTTTCACTAGCTTCCCAGTGCTCGATCACAAGCCTCTGAGGAAAAGCTGAGTGGACAAAGCCAGGTTGGACAGGCTTCCCCCCCACCTACCCCCCCCAGTGTTTTCCAACCCAGTCTTTAGGAACACCATAGATAATCCATATTTCTGCTCCCAGCACAGCTGAATCAGTGGCTCAGCTGAATCATTATTGCTCAGTTCAGGTGTCTAGAGAGCTGAGAGAGCAAAAAAAAAAAAATAAAAAATATGGACCTTGAGGACTGGACTGGAAAACACTCCACCAAGGCATGTCTACTAGACAACAAAGACTGCTCCTGTCTAATAATCACCTTCCTAAAGCCAAGCCAGTGATTACCTCCAAGCTGAGGGATCACACAGGTTTACGTCAGGAGTTGTTAACTCATCATTATCTCACAGAGCATGAGTATGAGTAGAATACGATAGAATAAATATGCGCACTTTCACACACAGAGAGTTTACTGAGTTTGAACTGAAGCATGGGCTGAATCAGTAGTCGAAATGCAGTACACCAAAGGAGCAGTACGTCTGAATTCTCAGTAGTCATAAAACAGTAGGCAAGAAATCCCCGGATGACCTACTGCTTCCACTGAGAGTCTGCAGTATGGAACCAGTGGACACTGCGCTATCCCATAAGGCAACGGGACTGGCGTGGAAGGAAAATACGTCCGGAATGTATTCATACTACACACTTATACTGACCTCTATCAACGGCCGAGCAGTAGGTACTGTCACAGTACGCGATTTCGAGCGCAGCCATGGTGTGATTATCATTCTGGGATGGGAGTGAACATCGCAATCACACTCAAATGTGGAGCAAAAAAAGCTGGTCCCAGATTGCCTGCGAGAGGTGACCTTGGTCTGTTTCCAAGCAAACTGTAGAGCATGAACTGCAATTTTTGATATACAAGGCAGAAAACTGCGCAGGAGTGCTAGAAAAATATTCCTAATATCTGGGCTGAAGGCAGGAATACAAATTGAATGAAATGCCAAATCATAGCCAATTCACCTATCAGCATCAGTTTTTGGGAGGTGGGAGGAAACCGGAAAACTTGAACTTTTCCTTCCGCCATGCTTGTCCTCCTTCTACATGCGAGATGCCCACCTTGCATGTCATCAACTATACTGTCAATGTCGCAGGATGACAAATTCTTATCACGGGGAGGAATTGTACCGGTATATCATGGACGATACTATATGGCCCGGCTCTATTGTCTAGTATTACATGGCTGCAAGTTTGAGCCTAACGTGTCCCGAAGTGACTTGTTGGTGGCGTTGCTACAGCAACCTGGAAACCTCAGCACCAGTGTTTATGCCGTCTCTAGAGATACAAAAAAAAAAAAAAAACACCTACAGTTAAACATTTAGCATGGCTGGACCTGAGACTAACGACACCTGGCAGGCTGGACCTTGCTTCACTCATTAGTCCATCTGTCTTGTCTGGGGAAAAAAAAAAAATTTAATACAGGATCACACATTCCATAATACTGCTTAGTCATGCTGTGTTTTAGGCTTTTACATCATATGCATTATTCAGTGCAAGGGAGAGACCTTCCATTAGGAGGAAACACGTGTGTGAAAGACTCACAGGAATAAACATATGCAGATACTAACTCAGAACAGACCGGATAACTGAAACACAGGAGATGCACTTTACAGGTTTCAATCGAGATGTGATGCTTTATGTATACTACACCTCAATGTACCGAAGTAGGAAGAATGTACGCTCTTGCATAAGCGCTTCCTCTTTCAGCGCAGGCCTACGCATGTGAAGCAGATGGCGGAGTATGCTCACCATCGTGCTGTGTGTGTGTCGGTTACGAGGCATCAAGCCCCATTTCAACAATCTCCTGTATTTCAAAAGAAATACAGCTGTTGTCGTTCAGTGTTGACGCTCGCGTGTGTCTGGAGATCCGACATCAGAAATAAAACAGGAGCTTATTAGGTTGCATTTACATTATGGTCCTTGATGTGCTGTTCTGATCTTCGGAGACAGATTTTTTTTGTCTTTTCTGTTTACATATATCTAAGACCTGACCCAGGTTCGACTGACGTGTTTACATCATTCCCATGCCAAGAACCTGCAAGGCTGGAACCATCAGCTTTTTACCAGTCGCATGACTGTGGTTGTAGAAAGGAAGTAGTAATTCTGCTGTTTGCCCTGTGATCATCGTGGTCTTTAACCTCTTTGTACTTTGCACTGAAGCGAGGTACGACCGCATCCTAGCTCTGCCATGGTCCTCGAAGTCAGCCCAGCTTCTGTAACTAACCTGCAGGTCTGTGGACTGATGAGACGATTTTTCATCTGGACTCCACTACGCTATGCCCTGGACTACTATCCTGTGTCCTTCACATGTCTTTTCAGCAGCAAACAATGACTTTTGGCCTGCGCTAATTACATAATAAGGGATAACTTTAGAATTAACAGGAAAATCAGATGCGAGCATTTAGATGGGAGTCAAATGACCAGATATGAAATGTTTTGGATTCATAACCTCATCGCAATGTGGCCCAGGTTAGAAAGAAAATCCGATCCGAGTTGTTTACAGGTATGTAGGCTATGTGACAGGAAAATCATTTTATTGGCAGTTTAAATGAGGCCTTAGTGGGTCTGTTTAAGTGTAAAGGGCTAGAGAGATGTTCCACTGTGTGCACCGGGGCGGGGGGGGGGGGGGGGGGGGGTGAGTGGTAAATTAACTCAAACCTACCATTTTTATACAAAACCAAATGGATTTGTCCACAATCAAAGGCGGGAAGAGTTACCCTGAGATTTCATCCAACACCATTCATACAAATCAATCACTGTAGCTGAGGATTTCTGCTGTATGCCAAGAAGACGGCTTTATCTGGGAACAAAAGCCCTTCGACTTCTTCACAACCACAAAAAAGGGAAGTGAACTCAGTTTTTGAGACATTAAGCAAAGCAAAAAGGACAGAACCAAACCCCAGTAAGTGCTGAGTGCTGAGTGCTGACTGTAACTGTGGCCTGTACAAGAGACAGTTTAAATCTCCTTCAGCTTCCTGAGATGTTGCTGCACAAACCACTAAGCTTCTTATACAGTCTAGCTCTCCCAGAAGCTACCAAAACAAGTCGGCTTGGCTTAGCTACACTGGTTTATACTGTTAGCTGACAATATGGTTGAGTGAGAGTGAGAGAGAGAGAGTGAGAGAGAGAGCAGGTGAAACAAAGGAAGTTAGCTAATTAATATACGCGCTATTACATCCGCGTTGTGTCTGGCTTCTTGCTCTTTTCGACTCACAGCGATGGAAATGACTCACCTGCATGTGTAATGTCGGACAGGTCGTAATTCCTGGCTGTGCGGGGAAACTCCTTGAGTTTGCGATTGGAAAGCACGAGCGCTCCGCTGGCCGCTGCCTCCTCCAGCGCTTTCTCCACGCTCCTGCTGGCCGCTAGTGTCGCCGGCAGCTGCGCCCCATCCCCAGCAGCCATGAACACAACACTAAACCCCTTTTCCCTCTGGCCTTTTCACTTCGCTTTAGGGACCCTCCTAAATTCTCATGTCCTCAGGTCTTACTTCCAGCGTGCGACGAGCTTTCGCGAAGGTGATCTTATCCGGAAGCGATGTTAAAAATCCAGCGTCGGCGAGGCTCTGTAAAGTTAGCTGAAGAAGCGCCTCGCGCGGAGTTAACTGTCAATCTGGCGAGCGAGGGAGTGAGGAGGGGGGTGGAGCAGCGCGAGCAGAGAAGGGGCGTGGCCATCGAAAGAGGAAGAGGAGCCTGCGAGGCATCTCAAACGACTCCGTATTTGACATCAGAGTGCACTACATAGGATATAGAAACCTTAATATGTGATGTAGAGCACTTATATAGGGAGTGAGGAGCCATTTGGTATTCAGCCCAAATGTGGTGCGGTCCAGCTCAGTACACAGAAAACGACATTCAAAATAGACATTTACATGAACTATATTTACAATAGACATTAACCTGCATGTAAAATACACCTTTACATTAACTATATTTACAATAGACATTAACCTGCATGTAAAATACACCTTTACATTAACTATATTTACAATAGGCATTACCATTAAGTACATTTAAAAGGCACTAACGAGGAAACTACATTTAAAATAGACATAAACATAAATTACAGTAAATATACATTAAAACAGACGTCAAAGGCCAGAGTTAAAATGTAGCTCCCTTCATCAAACTGAGCAAAAATACATATATTTACATCTTCATTTTCATTTTTTTTTTTTTTTTTCATCTTCAGTAACTGCTCGATCTTGATCAGGTATTTGTGGTGGATCCAAAAACTATCCTGGGAACATCGGGTGTGATGCGGGAATACACCCTGGCTGGAATGCCAGTCCATCACAATACACACACACACACACACACACACACACACACACACACACACACACACACACATTCATACCTAAGGGCAATTTAGCACAGCCAATCCACCTACCAGCATGTTTTTGATAGGAAACTGGAGAACCTGAAGGAAACCCACCCACACAGACACGAGGAGAACATGTAAACCTCCACACAGACAGTAACCCGAACTCAAGCTCGAACCAGGGACCCTGGAGCTGTGAGACGACAACGCTGAAGCCATCGATCTTCACTACAGCCCCTGAACCCCCACCATATATGACGGTGGGTATACATGGTGTATATATACTGTGGGTATATATTATCAGATGTTGTTTCTTTGTAAGCAGTCATCAAACATGCTGATGGTGTTCATGGCCAAGAGACCACAGCACACAATTCCAACTGTAGTTTCAGTGAAGCTTGGTGAAGTTCGGGTGATGCTCTTTCATGCAACCCATCAGATTAGCTTGCTTGAAGTGGCATCTATTAGTTTATTTTTAAGGAAGCTGTGTAATTTAGAAACTGTTGGGTCTTTTGGGACTTTGGGGAATTTGTACAGTAAGTGTAAGTGGAAATTTTATTAAAGCCCTGCCTGTGCATAACGGTGCTTTTAAATGATGACGCATCTAGTTTCAAAAACAATTAACTGACTTTTACAGGTAAAACAACCATGTGTTTAAAGCTTGTAGATAATAAAGGGAATTTACCTCAGTGAAACAGGACATGATCAGGGGCAACAACACAGTTCTCCAATTTGCATTTGCTTTAAATATTCATTTTGGTGCCACATGTATGTTTTTTTTTTCCGTTTGTTTGTTTTTTTAGGACAATACTATTATTGGAAAAAAGGTTGTTGTTTTTTTTTCCCCAACGGAGAGATACATAGTCTCTCTATTTATAGTCTGTGTGGGTTTCCTCCAGATACTCCTGTTTCTGTTTCAAAATCCATGGGATTTTTTTAAACTGTGTTATAGTGGTGAAACACATAACCCACTATTATCAAAGTTATTAGATTTATTAGTGAGTTCTTTAGTGAGTTCTAAACTGTTTGACTAATCACCTGAATTGACAGGTTTAATCCGATCAATCAATATTTCAAAAACAAGTAATCCTTGAAATACTGTCAACTTGAATCAAATGACAATTTTAATCAAATGTATTCTGCCAGTGTCTAAATTCCGGAATAAAAATCTTTATGGGCAAAATATTATTGTACTAATTTAAATAATAAGAATAATATTTGAATAGTTAGATTATGTTCATAAATCAGTGGAATGTTTTATAGTTTAATGAGCCCCTGGACACAAAATGTTTGAGAAGCCATGCTCTTAATTACAACTAGGTATGAATAAGTAGTTGAGTGTGTGTGGAGCGTGTATTTGTGCCCCGTGTCAAGTGTCAAGTAAGCTCCAGATCCACCATGACCATGAACAGGATAAAGTGGTTATTAAATGAATGAATTAATGGTTGAATAATATTGGCCTTTCTCTTCAAGGGTGACAGTAGATATGGAGGTGACTGTAACCTGAAGGCTTAGGCTACTATTTTAAATTTCGCTAAGCAGAATCATTCATCAAAATTACTGTCCCATGGGAAATGCTTTTGGTAACTTTATAACTTCCACTTGTACCGCTTGTGAGAGTCAGTGTAATCGTTAAATAGTCCCGTTTTCCAGAAGCACATTAGATTTTGAAATGAAACAATGGTTACCAGGTTAAAAGAACATTTGCTATATTCCCTTGAGGAGAGTGATGTGGAATCAGAGTCATTTGATCTCATAATGTTGGTGAGATTAACCCGATTTTGTTGTGATAAGTCATCACTACTGTAGTTCTTGAATATACAACTTGCTAAGTAATTAGGATATCTATGGTTCTCAAGTGAGGATGGTTTAAAAAGTGGAAATCATCAACGGAAGCCTTACTCCACAGGGAAAATGGAAAGAGGAACAGAAGTTCTGAGGGAGCACAGAGGAAGAGAAGGAGGTCTAAAAGAGCGTGAGAAACCCTCATGTCCTTGTAGCCTTTGTAAAATAGTGTTATGTAAACATGAAATAAAAGAAACCCTAGAAGGAGAAGAGACAGTAGTAATCAACTGTCACCAAATCTTTAGCTAGCTGCCATTTTATGCCACATTGATCACCAGTTCATCACCAGTTCAGCGCTGTGAAAAAGTATTTGCCCCCATCCTGATTTCTTCTGTTTTTTGGACTTTTTTCTTCTTCTCTTTTGTGACTTGCTGGATGAGTAGTTGCTGAGCTCTTGGAGGAATTTTGGAAGGTCTGCCACTTCTGGGAAGGTTCACTACTGTGCCGAGTTTTTCCATTTGGTCCTTTGGAGTCCCAGAGCCTTTGAAATAGCTTTGTGACCCTTCACAGACTGATGTATTTAAATCACCTCCTTCCTCATCATTTCTGGAATTTCTTTCAATTTTGGCATAGTGTGTTACTGGGTAAGACCAACTTCATGCTGTTGAAAAAGTTTTATTTAAGTGTTGATTTGATTGAACAGGGTTTGCAGTAATCAGGCCTGGTTGTGTCTAGTCCAGCTGAACCCCATTATGAATGCAGTTTCATAGATTTGGGGAATTAGTAACTATGAGGGCAAATACATTTTCACACAGGCCCAGTTGATATTGGATAACTTTTTGCTTCAATAAACATTATCATTTAAAAACTGTATTTTGTGTTTGCCTTTGTTTTATCTTAGATTTTGTTTTAATTTCTGAAACAATTTAGTATGAGATATACACAAAAGCAGAAGAAATACTTTTTCACAGCACTGTAAGTTATGAATATTATGTTTCATCAAACCAATAAGGACCAGCTTATTTAGATGTATATGTATGTGCATTACCAAGTTTACAGTCAATGTTTTAGTATAAAAAAGTAAGTTACTAGTGGTTTGTAATTTCAGATTATATTTAACACCATGTAGATTTAAGTAAAACAGAGTGTTTGCACAAGAACTACTTTATTTAAACCCTAAATTTTTATTCGGCCACAAAATCAAGGCCCATTTTCTGGCTAAGATTTTTGCCATTGGTCTGTCCTTGCGTCCATCCATGCATCCGTCCAAGACTTTTATTTGTGTTGTAGCTCAAAAACAAGTATTTGAATGTTTGTAGGATTTATATGTGATTATCATGGTAACCAGCAGATGAACTCTTTATATTTTGGAATTTATCCAAACAGGATCAAGGTCACAACAAGGTCAAATGTCTGAAATAGTTTTTTTTTTTTTTTTTTTTTTTTCAGTACTAACCCCCTCCACTTTCCATAAAAGTTGGGATTTTTTCTAAAATGCAATAAAAATAAAAATCCGTGATTTGTCAAGTCTCTTGAAATTTAATTAACTGACAAAAGTACAAAGAAAAGATATTCAATGTTTTCACCAACTTAATTATATTTTGAAAATATAAAAAAAAAAATAGAATCTGATGCCTTGAACACACAAAAAAAGTTGGGACAGAGGCAAAATAAAACTGAAAAGTTTATAGAATATTCAAGTAACACCGTTTTGGACGATCAAGTTAATTGGTAACAGGGGAGGGTATCAGGATTGGGCTTAAAAGGAGCATCCACCAAAAGCTCAGTCTTTGCAAGCAAGGATGGGTTGTGGCTCACCACTTTGTGCCAAACTTCATGAGAGAATTGTCAGTCAGTTCAAAAAGAACATTGTTCAATGCAAGATTGCAAAGAATTTAGGTCTTTCACCATCTACAGTGCATAATATTGTGAAAAGATTCAGGGAATCCATAGAATTCTCATTGCGTAAAGGGCAAGGCTGGAAACCACTGTTGAATGTGCGTGACCTTCGAGCCCTCAGGCGGCACTGCCTGAAAATCATCATGCTACTGTGATAAATATAACCACATGGGCTTGGGAGTACTTCAGAAAACCATTGTCACTTAACACAGTCCGCCGCTACATCCAGAAATGCAACCCGAAACTCTATTACCCAAGGAGGAAGCCACACATCAACTCTATGCAGAAATGCTGCCAAGTTCTCTGGGCCTGAGCTCATCTCAGATGGGCTGAAAGGCAGTGGAAACGTGTGCTGTGGTTAGATGAGTCCACGTTTCAGCTTGTTTTCGAGAGAAACGGATGTCGAGTTCTCTGTGCCAAAGATGAAAAAGACCAACCAGACTGTTACAAGCGAAAGGTGCAAAAGCCAGCATCTGTGATGGTCTGGGGGTGCATCAGTGCCCACGGCATGGGTGACTTGCATATGTGTGAAGGTAACATTGATGCGGAGGCTTATATTTGGATTTTAGAGAGACATATGCTGCCATCAAGGCAACGTCTTTTCCCAGGAAGTCCATGGTTATTTCAGCAGGACAATGCCAGGCCTCATTCTGCACATGCTACAACAGTGTGGCTTCATAGACACAGAGTGTGTGTGCTTGACTGGCCTGTCAGCAGCCCAGATCTGTCTTCTATGGCGCATCATGAAGAGAAGAATCAGACAATGGTGACCAAGGACTGTTGAGCAGCTGAAGTCTAGTATCAAGCAAGAATGGGCAAAAATTCCACTTGCAAAACTGCAACAATTAGTATCCTCAGTTCCCAAATGATTAAAAAGTGCAATTAAAAGGAAGGGTGATTAAATTCTAAATGTATTTATATTTACAAAATACAATTAAGTTGGTCAGTGAAAACAGTGAATATCTTTTCTTTGTACTTTTGTCAGATAATTAAAGTTTCAAGAGACTTGACAAATCACAGATTTTTGTTTTCATTGCATTTTAGAAAAAATCCCAACTTTTATGGAAATGGGGTTAATATATCTTAAGAGTATTAGTAACATACAGGGAAATACTAGTACATATAATACATAATACAGATTAGTAACAAGAAGGACTAGGCTTGTTGGTGGTGGATGCATCCCCGTCAATGCCACTGACGTTGAGTTTGACTTTTAAATTCAATTTAAATTATACCTCACATTTAGTCAGTGTCACTTCTCTAGATTTGCACTGAAAAAGCAATACTAGTGTAACTAATATGTAATTAGAAGTCTATGTGCACGGATTAGCATGCAGTCATGTTTTAGTTGATCAGTTGCATTTGACATGCACCATTTCTGTAAACTGGAGTCTTCTCCTTTGATATGTTAAAGCTTACCCTCACATCTTTTTTTCTATAATAAATGCCTTTTTTTTTCTTATCCTACCATTTCTACATTCCGCCCAGAACAGAGGAGGAGGAGAACATTGGGAATATTGAGAGAGGGCAGATGATGGATTACCTCAGTGAAGTAAAAGTTTAGCAAAGCACACAAAGTTTCCAGTTTATTCCATATACCATATTCTTTTATTTTATGCTTATGTTAAATACCAACATCAACAATCTGTTGACTTCCCCCAGATGCCACTATATAAACCTAGACATGTACCTGTTCATTAACTTACAGTAATAGGCAAGTAATGATAAAGACTTCATACACAGAGAATTCATATCATACTAATTTTATGTTGACCTCATCCCAGCACAGGCCATTGCATTTTATAACAACTTGAAGTAACAGTGGTACTAAATGTCAGGCGGGTCCCCCATCACCAATCTGAACAAAAATACTGAACCAATGGCTCGACTCACTTAAAAGAATCGGTTTACTCATCACTAGAATTAGTAAATATCGCCATCTAGTGGTACATATGTATATATATATATTTTTTTTTTTTTTTTTTTTTTTTTTCATTATCTGTGCATCATGTAAACATTTATTAATTTACCCACTTATACTTCTTTGTTTATCTGTATCTGTCATAGACGCCACAACCATTAAGGTGCACGTGCTCCTATTTGAAATAAAAACTGGATTTGGATAGTTTAGTGCTTGTAACTTAAAAATTAATCATACTGAATCTAAAAAAAAAAAAAAAAACACGTCCATTTAACCATTCAAAAATATGTTAAACCATCTCAGGCAACTCTAAAAGTAACAGGGTCGAGTGTTTTTTAAGGCATAGAATTAGCAAAAAAGACGAATTGACATTAAGGGTGATTTTAATTTAAATGTTTTGTTTTTTTTAATAATTTATTTCAAGGTTAGTTTTGACATCGTCAGTCAATATCACAATGTAATTTTTTTTAAAAATCGGACGTGCTGTTGAACATGAGTCGTGAATTGTGGAATAGACGACAGATGTTTACAGAATGAGATCTTAAATGGATTTATACAAAACCAAGCTGGGTTAAACTGGTATAGACCATCTTTACCAGCTGGTAAAATGGAAACACCGCTACTAATGCAGTCATGCAGGTGGTCTACAAGTTTAAGCAGCTCAGTCTGTGGTCAGACCAAGCTGTATTTTTTAGCAGGACTACTTTTTCAACCTGACTCTAGGATCAGCCATTGGCATCATTCTATTTTTTAGGTATAATATAGCACAGTTTTGGATGTAACCAATAAGCCCACATTTGTTTATCTTATAATATGTGGATTTAGACAAAGCCCTTTTGTGTCCCCCTCAGATGGAGTTCATTTCCTGTTACCAGGACCCATTATTTGCATTTTCTGAAGCCATGGTGGAATGGTATGAGCAAAATAATTCTGATTTGAGTGGACACAACCTGGGCGCAAAGTGGGAAAGGGCTGTCCATCTTTTCAATTTGATTCAATTCAATTCAATTAAAAAACTACGCTGAAGGTTTATTTTTTATACAGTTGATAACAGTGTGTATTATAGACTTAAAGCTAAAACTCAACAATGGTTCTTCTCAATGCTTCTTCCTCATGTCGTCTCGGGGAGTTCTTCCTTGATACTGTCGCCTCTGGCTTGCTTATTAAGGGTTAATCTAAATCTGTATCCACATATATGTAAAGCTGCTTTGTGACAATGTCCATTGTTAAAAGGGCTATATAAATAAAATTGAATTGAATGGACCTATGGACCTACCCATGGACCAAACATACCCATACTAGATACTGCACATGGAGTGGAAAGCAGCACCCCCTGCTGCCAATGCCAGGCTGAAGCAGATGAGAGTCCATATCAAAACTCTGTGTGCTATGGCTTAAAACAGACACATGTAAAATGGTGGTTTAAATGCTGATGGTGAAACTTTAAACATTTGAAATAGGCTATTGTGATGTGTGTAGAAAGACAAATGAAAATGCTTAAGCTGCCAGCAACCAAAGTAGACTATTTTCTTTCTTTCTCATTTGAGTGTTTTTTTGTTTAATATTCCTACTTGCAGTCATTCACTTCTACTTTTAGAGCCACAGAGCTTTCTATTCCTGTTCTTTCTGCCATCAGAACTCATTAGGGTCAAGTTAACATTATTTATAGGCCTACTTGTTCTTGAGTTATTGAGGCTTGGATTGAATCCCAATCAAGTCAAGTGACCAGTCAAACAAGCAAATAACTATAAGAACCTATAAATATATAATAACTTTGATAATGGTAGGCTATGATTTCCACCACTATGTAATTAAAAAAAAAAAATCATAATGGATCCCTTGACTATGCTTCATGGACCGCACTTTGAGAACCACTTACAGTAACTCTTAACCTAACTATCCATCCACCCATATTCTGTACCGCTTATCTTACACAGGGTTGCAGGAAACCTGGAGCCTATCCCAGGGAACTTGGGGCACAAGGCTGGGGACACCCTGGACAGGGTGCCAACCCATCGCAGGGCACAATCGCACACACACACACCCATTTACACACTACAGACAATTTGGAAATGCCAATCAGCCTACAGTGCATGTCTTTGGACTAGTGGAGGAAACAGGAGTACCTGGAGGAAACCCCCAAAGCAGGGGAGAACATGCAAACTGCGCACACACAGGGCGGACGCAGGAATCGAACCCCCAACTTTTGTTGAATTACTTGAATGCTGTGATTCATTGAAACATTCATCTGAAAAACATTCATCATAGAAACTCTGCATCCAACTTCATCTAGTTCAAACACAATGGTGATGAACTTTTGATCAGACCCAGATAGACTTATTGATCTTTTTTTTTTTTTTAAATGAGATTGTCTCTGTCTCTTCCTGTAGGGTACACTGAGGAAAAGAGTGTGCTGCTACTGACAGACTCTTCTGGTTTGCCTTTGGAGTTTGATCTGTTGCTGTGAGTTCACTGGGCAGGGAAGATAGAGATGACGGTAAGAGTGCCAAAGGATGCTAGGATTGCTCTGCCACACAGCTCCAATGAGTGGAGACTTGCCTCGACGACCAAGGACTGAGATTTAACAATAAGCAACTTCACAAGTGAGCATTACACTCTCCCATTATTGGAATGATATTTACTTATCCAAAGTTAGTGGTGTCTATGACCTTCCACATTTCTCTCTCTCACCCTCTGTTCCTCCAAGGTTGCTGCCAAGAGAAGTTTTTCACTCTCCTGAAGGTCGCGCTTTGGCCAGTGGCATAAGGTGGCTGGGTGCCCACCGATATAAATCCAGAGAGAGGAATACCATGCCCAAAAGTGTTTAGCATGCACTGGCCACCCACAGTCCCCTATCACGCTTTTAAGAAGCACACTTTACTGAGCCAACTGAAACCATGGTAAGACAAAGAGGGAGAGGGGAAAGAAGGTTCAGAGAGAGGATGAGAAAAAAGAGGTAAAAGAGTGGGATGTAAAAGACAGAAAAAAACAAAGGAATTAGTGTGTGTTGTAGTATAAGGATATCTGATTTTTAAATTAATTTACTTGAGAAACCAACGATCACTGTGATTATATATGACTAGAATCAGGTCAAGACATAAACAGAGAATATCATGCATTAAAGCCTTGAGCCAGAGGCAACATACCAGACATTATAAAGATAGGGGTAAGTGGCTTATGGCTTATGTAATGATTAAAAAAATGTTTCACAAGAAAACCGAATCACAGAAAGTGGCACAGAAGTGCAGCTCCAAGGTCTCTGGTTTGATCCTGAGCTTTGGTTACTGTCTTATGTGGAGTTTTTGCATGTTCTTCCTGTGTTCTGAGCTCCCCTTTAGGGAAAAGAACCCAAGAGTAACATATATACAGCATTCTGATACCTGTATATTGTGTACACAAACAACTTAGTATACAGTCCCCTCCATAAGTATTGGAACAGCAAGGTCAGTTCTATTGTTTTTACTACACACTGAATACATTTGGGTTTGAGATCAAAAGATGAATATGAGACAGCAGATCAGAATTTCAGCTTTCATTTCCTCATATTTACATCTAGATGTGTTAAACAACTTACAACATGGCACCTTTTGTTTGAACACACCCATTTTTCAAGTGATCAAAAAATATTGGAACATGTGACTGATTCTTGCTGCCTGGTGTGCCCTGTTAAATTGATTGTTTAAAGAACGTATAGTTCTAAATGTCTACTCTTGGTTTGAGCCCCGGATTTTGCCTGTGAAGACCACATTTGTTGTTAAAAAGGATAAACCGACATGAAGATCAGAGAGCTGTCTATGGGAGAAAAGCAAACCATTTTGAAGCTGAGAAAAGAGGGAAAATCTATCAGAGGCATTGCACAAGCATTGGGCATAGCAAACACAACCAGCATTTCACCTCCTGAAGAGGAGACTGAAGGGAGAAATCCACGAAAACAAACAACAAAGGAAAGAAGCAGTACAAGCCTGGAAAAGTTTTTTTTATAATTAAACATGAGAGTACTTTTAATATTCCTTTCCCTTTCATGGAGTCCTGGAGTCAGTATTTCAGTTGGAGGGTACTGAATCACCTGTATCTCCTCTCCTCAGCTCCACTTTATCTGTATACTACATCATTACCTCTTTGGTTCCGCAACATTGTGAGTGTGTGTTTTTGTGTGTGTGTGTGTGTGTGTGTGTGTGTGTGTGTGTGTGTGTGTGTGTGTGTGTGTGTGTGTGTGTGTGAGAGAGAGAGAGAGAGAGAGAGAGAGAGAGAGAGAGAGAGACTGTTTGCAGATTCCTGGCAAGCGACTGGAGCCCTGTTAGAACCAGAACATTCGGGAAAACAACTATGAGGTTAGAGGACCAGTAGAAAATTAGCATAAGTAGTAATTAAGCCCTTTTCTCAATTTGCTCACTAAAGAGCAAGCAGCCTCCTTCTCGCCATAGTTAGGCTAAATGGTCAGAAATAAATCCAATCTATATTGTAAAAGATAATAAATTAGCCAGTACGACTGGATACAAAACAGAATTCGGTAGTAACAGCATTGTTATGGCTACAGTATGTGCACTGAGACATTCCATCGAATGGGTGACATTTGCCTGTTGTAACTTTTAAAAATTAAACTTCATTTTTTATCTTTTTTCAACACTGAATCTAATAACACACATATTTCACTGTTCAAAATGTATACTGGTCAATCTCGGGTAACTTTATTTCATTTTTTACAAGGTTTCAAATTGGGAGATGGATGCATTTTTCTCAGTCCTGTTACAAAAAATGTTTTAGTCTTTTAAAAAGCAAGTTTAAAAGCAATGTCAACTAATTTCTTTGTTTTCCTCTCACAAAAGTGTTTATTTTAAAGAATTGGTTGGTTGCGTGTTTAAATAATTGATATTTATCACAAAAAAAATCACTATATATGCACACAATGTGTATTTTTTTTTTAAATGCAAAGCCATTTTTTCATTTCAAAGGAGACCTAAACCTCAGGTTTAATTTTTTTTTTTTTATCATGTAATTAATTAAACTATTGGTTAAATGATGGACACAATTGAGAAAAGCAGTGGTTTAACTTTATTTTTTAGAGAAAAACAATTTAATAACAGGAATGAACACTGAGTAACAGGAATGTGTATCCGGACTCTGTGTGTGTGTGTGTGTGTGTGTGTGTGTGTGTGGTAATTAATTTGCATAAAATATAAATAACAAACACAGAAGACCAGGTAAAAACTTTGAGGAGCTCCCGGGACATGTCGAGGTCAGTTCGTGATAAAGCCATAACAACTGCAGCTGATAACGCATGTCCATGAGAGGCTAGGAAAACGGGGAAAAAAACAACACGTGTTATATTATATTATATTATATTATTCTTCTTTTCCTTTCGGCTGTTCCCTTCAGGGGTCGCCACAGCGAATCATCTGCCTCCATCTAGCCCTATCCCCTGCATCCTCTTCTCTCAGACCGACTACCTTCATGTCCTCCTTCACTACATCCATAAACCTCCTCTTTGGTCTTCCTCTCGGCCTCCTGCCTGGCAGCTCTAACCTCAGCATCCTTTTACCGATATATTCACTCTCCCTCCTCTGAACATGTCCAAACCATCTCAACCTGGCCTCTCTAACTTTGTCTCCAAAACATCTCATATGTGCTGTCCCCCTGATGTACTCATTCCTGATCCTATCCATCCTCGTCACTCCCAAAGAGAACCTCAACATCTTTAGCTCTGCTACCTCTAACTCTTCCTCCTGTCTTTTCCTCAGTGCAACTGTCTCCAAAACATACAACATCACTGGCCTCACTACTGTCCTGTACACCTTTCCTTTCATTCTTGCTGGTACTCTTTTATCACACAACAAACCTGACACTTTTCTCCACCCATTCCAACCTGCCTGCACACGCGTCTTCATCTCTTTTCCACACTCCCCATTGCTCTGGACTGTTGACCCTAAGTACTTAAAATCCTGCACCTTCTTTTATCTCTTCTCCCTGTAACCTCACTGTTCCACTTGGATCCGTCTCATTCACACACATGTATTCTGTCTTGCTGCGACTAACCTTCATTCCTCTTCTCTCCAGAGCAAACCTCCACCTCTCTAGACTTTTCTCCACCTGCTCCCTGCTCTCACTACAGATCACAATGTCATCCGCAAACATCATAGTCCATGGAGATTCCTGTCTGACCTCATCTGTCAGCCTGTCCATCACCACCGCAAACAAGAAGGGGCTCAGAGCCGATCCTTGATGCAGTCCCACCTTCACCGTGAACTCCTCTGTCACACCTACCGCACTCCTTACCACTGTCCTACTGCTCTCATACATATCCTGCACCACTCTAACATACTTCTCTGCCACTCCAGACCTCCTCATACAATACCACAGCTCCTCTCTTGGCACCCTGTCATACGCTTTCTCTAAATCTACAAAGACACAATGCAGCTCTTTCTGACCCTCTCTGTACTTCTCCATCAACATTCTCAAAGCAAATATTGCACCTGTAGTGCTCTTTCTTGGCATGAAACCATACTGCTGCTCACAAATGCTCACTTCTCCCCTTAGCCTTGCTTCCACTACTCTTTCCCACAACTTCATTGTATGGCTCATCAGCTTAATACCTCTGTAGTTTCCACAACTCTGCACATCTCCCTTGTTCTTAAAAATCGGCACCAAAACACTTCTCCTCCATTCCTCAGGCATCCTCTCACTCTCTAAGACCTCGTTGAACAACCTAGTTAAAAACTCTACTGCCATCTCTCCTAGACACTTCCATACCTCCACTGGTATGTCATCAGGACCAACTGCCTTTCCTCTCTTCATCCTCTTCAAAGCTCTCCTAACTTCACCCTTGCTAATCCTTTCTACTTCCTGCTCAACAATATTTGCCTCTACTACTCTTCTCTCTCTGTCATTTTCATCATTCATCATTCATCCTCAAAGTACTCCTTCCATCTTTCCCTCACCCTCCTCTCAGCTGTCAACACATTTCCATCTCTATCTTTAATCACTCTAACCTGCTGCACATCCTTACCATCTCTATCCCTCTGCCTCGCCAACCGATACAAATCCCTCTCACCTTCCTTACTATCTAACCTTGCATACATGTCCTCATAAGCTTTCTGTTTGGCCTTTGCCACCTCTATCTTAACCTCACGCTGCATCTCCCTATATTCCTGTCTACTTTCCTCCGTCCTCTCACTGTCCCACTTCTTCCTAGCTAACCTCTTCCTCTGGATACTCTCCTGAACTTCCTCATTCCACCACCAAGTCTCCTTGTCTTCTTTCCTCCTTCCAGATGACACACCTAGCACCTTCCTACCTGTCTCCCTGATCACTTTGGCTGTAGTAGTCCAGTCACCTGGAAGCACCTCCTGACCACCTAAAGCCTGTCTCAACTCCTCCCTGAAAACCACACAGCACTCTTCCTTTTCCAACTTCCACCACTTTGTCTTCTGCTCTGCCTTTGCTCTCTTCATCTTCCTCACCACCAGAGTCATCTTACACACCACCATCCTATGCTGTCTAGCTACACTCTCTCCTACCATTACTTTGCAATCGCTAATCTCCATCAGATTACAGTGTCTACATAAGATATAGTCCACCTGTGTGCCCCTGGCACCACTCTTATATGTCACCCTGTGTTCCTGCCTCTTCTGAAAGTACGTGTTCACCACAGCCATCTCCATACTTTTAGCAAAGTCTACCAACCTCTGTCCTTCTGGGTTCCTTACCTGAAGACCAAACCTGCCCATCACTTCCTCATCCCCACTATTCCCTTCACCAACATGTCCATTAAAGTCTTCCCCATCACCACTCTCTCACATCTGTGAACACTCTGCATCACTTCCTCAAGCTCGCTCCAGAATCTGTCTTTCTGCTCTTGCTCACAACCTACTTGTGGAGCGTAAGCACTAACAACATTCAACATCACACCTTCAATTTCCAGCTTCAGACTCATCAACCTATCTGACACTCTCTTTACCTCCAGAACATTCTTCACAAACTCCTCCTTCAGGATCACTCCTACTCCATTTCTCTTCCTGTCCACACCATGATAAAACAGTTTAAACCCTGCTCCAATGCTTCTAGCCTTGCTCCCTTTCCACCTGGTCGCCTGGACACACAGAATGTCGACTTTCCTCCTCTGCATCATATCTACCAGGTCTCTGCCTTTACCTGTCATCGTACCAACATTCAAAGTCCCTACTTTCAGTCCCAAACTCCTGCCTTTCCTCTTCTCTTTCTGCCTACGGACACGCCTTCCTCCTCTAACACACCTTCCTCCTCTCCTTCTTCGACCAACAGTAGCCCAATTTCCACCAGTGCCCTGTAGGTCAACGGCACCGATGGCGGTCGTTGTTAACCCGGGCCCCAACCGATCCGGTATGGAAGTCATGTTCATGTTGAATTTGGCAAAAGTTTTACGTCGGATGCCCTTCCTGACACAAACCTCTCTATTTATCCGGGCTTGGGACCGGCACAAAAAGTACACTGGCTTGTGACCTCCTGTGGCTAGATTATCTAGAATGTCTTTGTATGTTGTAGCTTTATGATTTCCTTTCACTTTTCCTATTCCAGCATGACAATGCCCCTGTGCACAAAGGAAGCTCCATGAAGACATGGTTTGCCAAGGTTGGTGTGGAAGAACTCAAGTGGCACAGAGTTCAGAACACCGACTGTGTGCCAGGCCTTCTCGCCTAACATACAGACAATTGACAAAAAAAGAAAGTGGTCATGGCTGTCTTTGATAGCACACACTCTCTTCACACCATTTTCTTCCTTCAAGGGTGAGACATTTCAGGAGAGGGAAAGCTGTAAAATTCATTACAGTGCTCCTGCTATAATACACTCAATAATACACCTGTTATAAACAATTACTATTAAATTATCAATATGATAAGCTCTCTGTATCCTGGACATACTGTGTTAAATTGGGATTTCATGGCTGCCAACAATGTGGAAACACTACCTTTCAATTTGTGTTATTATACTGAGCTTTCACTTAAGGTTGTGTTTGATAATTGGCCTGGTATCTATTAAGCGAGTGTTCACACTTCATGCTATTATCACTTAATTCTTCTTCTGCCTCCAAGTTCTTTTCAGAAAAAAAAGAACAAAGGCTGAATGAACACATTTAATTCAGGAATAGCAATCAGCTTTTTGTGTCCTGAGCTGTTTCTCATCAGGGAAAGCCTTTGCACCAAACAGCATTTACACCATTACATGGTCGACAACTGGTTTAGCATACAAGGCCATGCTGAGAGCTCAGTCCACACAGCACATGCTGACATCCTGGATCTTGTTTATATATATATATATATATATATATATAGTTGTATATATATATATATATTGGAGAAGAGGCGATGGAGCTCCAGGCAGCTCCAGGCTCTGGCAGTGGTAGCTCAGTGATTAAGACGTTGGGCTACTGATCGGAAGGTCATGAGTTTGAATCCCAGCACCGCCAAGCTGCCACTGTTGGGCCCTTGAGCAAGGCCCTTAACCCTCAACTGCTCAGATGTATAAATGAAATAAATGTAAGTCGCTCTGGATAAGGGCGTCTGCCAAATGCCGTAAATGTAAAGATGAAGACCCTCAGCCCACATGGAGCGGACTGTACAAGACCTGGAACGGTGAGTTACCGAGTTTTCTTGTTTTCAGTTAAGCAACAAGTGTTTTAAACAACGCGTTATTACAAAAAATGGTCACAATAGCGCTAAACAGGCGGAAACGCAATCAGGAATATAATTAAAAGCGTTAAGATTAAGAAATTAAATTACAAACAGTTTTACAATAGGCGAAAGAGTTAAAACATTTAGTGAAACATTTCTAGAAATGTTCAGAGTGTGATAACTATTTTAAAATCACACAAGCCGGTGGTGAAAGCTGAAGGAAATATTTATTCTTTGTACAGAATTGTCTTTGCACATCTTTATGTATATCTAACAAAAGCAAACAAACAGATGAAATTTCCTAATTGTTCTTGTTTCTAAGATATTTTTGAGAACGAAAAGTGTTGGTCAAGATGTTATAAGCAGAGAGAGAAAGAGAGCTGCTGTGAGGAAAGGCAAAAAATTAATAAACAATAATGAACACAAAAGGGATAAGAACCATTAGCGATCAGTTAAAAAAAACAAAACAGTAATTATACAGTAATAGACATATTTTATTCTCTTTTCTTTTTTTTTTTTTTTTGGGGGGGGGAGAGTTACCGTGACTAACAGTGAAGTTGTGACACTGTAACACCCGTATCTAACACCTATACATGCAGCTATAACATAAACACTGAGGATGTGTGCACCATTATAGGAAGATGACAGTAATTTATAGTTAATTTGTGTAAATACATTTTGTGCAAAGAACTGTTTAGAGTGAGGATTTTCTGGTTCCTTTTACGAGACATGCAGATGTGTCTCACTGTCTGTTCATCTCTTTCGACACAGGAAGACGGAGGGAGTTTGACCCACAGTTTCCTGCTAACGAGCTCTATTACAATACCGAGCTGAACGACTGTGAGGATCAGCATGAGGAGGAGCAAGATGGTGGTGATGAGAATGAGGCGCCTATAAGAAGACCAACCCCAGTGAATAGGCCATCTCCTACAAGAAGACCAACACCTGTGAGGAGGCTATCTCCTATAAGAAGACCATCCACTGCGACAAGCCCACCCCCTTCTGTTATTCCTGTGTCCCGTCTTCGCATCAGAGTCAACATAGCTGACTATGTGGTTGGTCAACCTTATGTTGTAGGCCACGTGTTTATTCCTGTCCAAAGCCGGAGGAGGAGGGATGAAGAGGACAATGAAGAAGCCCCTTCTAGTAGAAGGCAGCGTATGGATCCTGTTGAGGAGGAAGAATTTATCAGGAGGCCCATCCGAATCTTATCGAGTCTGATTTCAATACATGTGAGTGAGCTATGAAATTCAAAACCTCATATTCATCACCTCATACTCAGCATCTCATACTCACCACCTCATACTCACCATCTCGTAGTCACCAACTCATCGTAAAATGTGTAGTAAGTATCAGTGGTAAGTATTTAATACCTAGATCCCAGCATTCTTCTTCTTCTTCTTCCTCTTCTTCTTCTTCTTCTTCTTATTATTATTATTATTATTATTATTGTTGTTGTTGTTGTTGTTATTATTAATATTATTGTTATTTTATTTGCACTAAGTATTTCACCTGTAGGCTCTAGACTCCAGCATTAGTCTTTTTAAAAAAAAGTTAATTTATAGTTAATAATGTATATTAATAAAATTTATATGGATAAAATGTGTAGGTTAATTAATTAATTAATCAAATTTATAAGGATAAAATGTGTAGGTTAATCAAATCAGCACTGAAGTATGGTGTATTTATGTAAATATGTATATATGTATATATCAAGTTTTTTAGATTAAGTATTTTAAAATGAAGTAATAACTCACAGACAAAATTAATGCATGACCCCTAACCAACACCCCCATACCCCACCCCCCATAGTCTAGAGGGTGTAACTCCAGTGCTTATACCAGATCTATTCGCCAACCATAACAATGATTATTTTATCAATTAACAAAATGTCTCACAATTTAATGGTTTATAGTTCAGAAAGTGTAACTGAGACTGAGAGCACTTATAACCAAGACTCCTTCCATAAATTGTAAACATCACCTAATGGAAAACAGTCACATTGACTATTATGAGAATTACTGTTTACTGTACCAATATCTGTAAATAATAACCTAACTTAATAAATGTATAAGTTAATATAGGTGTATAATAGCTGCATTGTATGTTTTTTTTTGTTTGTTTTTTGCTTTTAAATGATCAATAAAGTATCTTTTTTGTTCAGCACTCATGTCTCAAGTGTCTTTTCTTTTAACACACTATAAGCATTTCTCATTGGTTTCACATATACTTACAATGTAGAAATTCTGCTTCATTTGAAATTTTGGTGTTTTCCTCACACAAGCAAATACACTCTAGCCAACAGTCTGAACCTGTTAAATCTGTATAATTAACAATCTGGTGTTGTTGTAATGCCAAATAAACTGATAACAGGTGAATCTCAAGGTGCAGTTTTGCTGTTAAGATTTCAAAGCTGATTCTCACAAGTGATTGCAGCAGGTACAGGTGAAACTAACACACCCTGAGGAAGAAACTGAGTTCAGGAGGGTTTGATTAACCAGTTTCCATTTTTGTCTAAGCATTAATAAAAATTTTTTTTTTTTTAAATGCAAACTTGATTTTCTAGTGTTTTCTATTTTGTTATCTATAGTCGTCATAGCCAATACTACTCTGAATATAACCAGATAGAGATCAAACGTCAGAGTAACAATTAAACACAAGTTCAATAGCTGTTCAATATAGTCATGAAAGCATTGTTTCACTTAATTTATGCTACAAATGTGTTGATTATGATGACTCATTGCTTGTATCCCACAAAAACAGACGACACTTTCATTGTTCTTGCAGAGATAGATTTCAAATATTACACAGATTTGTGATCAATATTGTATAAGGGAGTTATAGACCCCCAGTTATGTACTGGGTCAATTTGACCTTGTGAAGACCCCCAATGGGAGCAAAAAGTGAGGGCCACACAAGGGTGTGTTAGCATCAACACTGAATAAAAGAAAACATGTTTAACCACCTCAGAGAACACTATAGAATTAGCAAATGCACAATGGTAATGCATCCATGATAATGGCATGAAGTCATTAAGGACATGCTAAAGCTATACTTAAAATATTTGTTTTAAGTTAATAATTTACTTTCAGTCTATAATTTGGGTACATAGTTTTTGTACACACTATAATTGTGTCTTAGCACATACAAAATGAATTTTTTAAAATAAGACTGCAGGTTATGAGATATATATGAGACTAGATTTCCCTGCTCCACAGACGTTTTAACTCTAAAACTGAACTGAGATTAAGGCATGTTGAGTTAGCTTTTTTTTTATTTAATTGGTATGTTTTTGTACTCCAGGTTATGAATAATAGTTCCAGAAGAACTATTCTGAAGACGCAGACATTAAAGTCATTGAGTCCCACAGAGAACTTCACACTCTTATGAGCCTCTGAGTGAAGCAAAGATCTTCCTCTTTCTCTCTAAAGTGGACCCGGTCGTTTTTTATTTTTTCCACTGTCAGCTGCCAATCTCTTTGTCGGGAAGAAGTGAGATTATCTGAAGTAGAAAATGACTAGAAATGCTGATTCAGTTCATTTTATCTGCTGTGATAGGAGCTATCTGTACTTCTTCCTCTCATGCCTTTTGAACTTGGATAAGGCGTTCCACGGGAGTGTAATAAACAGCAATACTTTTTACAGAAGAAGGTTAGCACAGCCACAAAAGAACAGCCTCTCACACACTTACATTTACACAACACACAGTCCTCAAGTTCTAAAATGCTTACAGCTCTGCATGTACTGTTTCTCATAATTAAACATATATAATGTGTGTTTGTGTTTGTGTGTGTGTGTGTGTGTGTGTGTGTGTGTGTGTGTGTGTGTGTGTGTGTGTGTGTGTGTGTGTGTGTGTGTGTGTCTCCAGAGTGGAAGTGTGTCTCCGGTGAATCCTGCTGTAGGTTTTGAAGAGAAAGTTGACAAGAGGAGTATTTGAATCAAAGCATACAAAAGAGTCTTCTACATCCTCCAGGGCCTCAAACCAGACTAGGGGAAATGGTGTGTGAAAAGAATGTGTTTGTGTGTGAGAAAGACGCCTCGACACAACATTTGAATAGAGGGAAGGAAGCAGTTGAACCCCACCAACAATATGAATTGTTCATTAATGAATCATTTTTGCTGTGATCTTTTTGAATGTGGGAATGAAATTCCCAATACAGCACTACACAATACAATACAGCACACTGCCCAGCATTGAGACCATTCACAGCTTGGTTCTCTCTCTCTCTCTCTCTCTCTCTCTCTCTCTCTCTCTGTGTGTGTGTGTGTGTGTGTGTGTGTGTGTGTGTGTGTGTGTGTGTGTGTCTTTGCATAACAGGATTCGGACTAGTGAACTGTCCATATGACTCATGGCTCTGCACTCTACCCCGGCTTCAGGTAGCACACACTATCTCCAGCATTTGCTGAGTGTTATGTTACCTATTGATTATTTACTAAGGCCTGTGTCTATCAAACCACTGCCCTCTATCCCCTGTTCATTAGTCTCTCAGAGTTCCAGCCTATTTCTGTCAGCTCAGCAAACTGAGCTGCAAATCCAGCAAGCAGGTGATGAGTTCTGCCACAGGTGGCGCTCTCTCAGCACCTATTATTAACCCCTTCCACTGGCCTCTGAGGATTTGTGTAGGAGACAACCTGATACAGTGGTAAGAGGAACTTATTGTTCATATTTTCTTCCTTTAAAACATTCTACTTCCTCAGAATACTGAAACCTAGAATATAGATGAAACTAGCCCAGGTTGAGTCTGGGTTTGTTCAGTTTGGCTGAAGAGAACATACACTGGGTTGGTGATATAGCATATTTGTACTCCACTGATGTATTTTATGCCAGGAACACAAAGTGTGCATTTGAACACATGACACATATTGTGTGAAACTGGATCTGTATCAGGTGTCAGTATCAGATACACAGTGCTCTGATGGGTAGATACCTTCCTCTTTCTCTCTAAAGTGACCTCAGTCGGTTTATATATATATATATATATATATATATATATATATATATATATATATATATATATATATATATATATATATATATATATTACCACTGTCAGCAGCCAGTCTCTTTGTTGAAGAGAAGTGAGGCTGTTTGGAGTTTTTTACAACCTTTAAAAATAATAATAATAATAATAATAATAATAATAATAATAATAATAATAATAATAATAATAATAAATGACATTTTGAGTGAATTGCTATTTCCATTTTAAATGTATTTTTGCCATCATTCTTCAATAAAAAAAAGATACAATTGTAAAGAAAACATTTCACTGTCTACTATAAAGACATGAAATCAACACACACACACACACACACTCACACACACACACACAGATATATATATATATATATATGTGTGTGTGTGTGTGTGTGTGTGTGTGTGCGCGTATATACAGTATATACAGTATCTCACAAAAGTGAGTACACCCCTCACATTTTTGTAAATATTTTATTATATCTTTTCATGGGACAACACTGACGAAATGACACTTTGCTACAATGTAAAGTAGTGAGTGTACAGCTTGTATAACAGTGTAAATTTGCTGTCCCCTCAAATTAACTCAACACACAGCCATTACTGTCAAAAGTGAGTACACCCCTAAGTGAAAATGTCCAAATTGGGCCCAAAGTGTCAATATTTTGTGTGGCCACCATCACCAGAGATGAAGGGCAGAAGGTCTGGCAGGATGGGCTGGAGCAATGTGGAGGGAATTGGATCCAGTGGGCAGGTGGTAGGGTTGCAGGACAGGATGACTTCTTGAATCTCCTGTGCTGCTAGGGTAGAAAAATGTAACAGAGAAGGAGGAGAGACAGAGAAATGTGACAGAAGGAGGAGAGACCTGTGTGAGAATAGAATTAGTCTGAGTAGAGGTGAAGGTCTTGCAGATTTCCTTAATCTTCTCATCATAAAAGGAGGCAAAGTCATCTGCAGACAGCGAGGAAGAAGCAGGTGAAGCCGGAGGGTTGAGAAGTGATGAGAAGATGTTGTGGAGCTTGCGAGGATCTTTGGCAGAAGCTTCAAGCTTTTCCTTGTAGAAGGCCGTCTTGGCAGAAGTCACATCAATTGAGAACTGAGACAAGAGAGCGCGGTAAGAGGCAAGATCTGAGTCAAGATGCGTTTTCCTCCACCTTCTCTCTGCTGATCTCAGTTCTCTTCTACAGCTGCGCAACACGTCCGACAGCCAAGGAGCAGGGCAAGAAGTCTTCCTAGATTTGGTAAACAGAGGACAAAGATGATCCATGGTTGAGGAGAGTGAGGATAGGAAAGTGTCTGTGGCTGAGTCTAAGGGGAGAGAAGAAAAGGAGTCAGGGTCAGGGAGAGATGAAAGGGTGCAAGAAGTTACAGATGAAGGGGGGACAGTGTGGAGGTTCTGACGGGTTACAGAAAGGTGTTGGTAGTGAAATTTGGAAGAAATAGTAAGAAAAAGACTGAATGATACCAGGTGATGATCAGAGGTGTGAAGTGGGGTGGTGGTCATGTTCATGGCTGTAGAAGGACGAGTGAAGACGAGCTCCAAGACATTTCCTCCTTTGTGAGTGGGAGGAGAACTGTTGAAGGTCAGTGCGAAGGAGTCCATAAGAGGCAGAAGGCAGGAGGAGTGAAGTTTCTCAGATGGAAGGTTGAAGTCGCCAAGGACAGTCAGTGGAGTGTCACCGGTAGGGATGGAACTAAGTAGCGTATCCATCTCATCCAGGAAGTTACCCAGTGAACCAGGAGGATGATGAATGACAACAATAAAGAGGTTGATTGGAGAGGTGACTGAAACTGTGTGAAATTCAAAGAAAGAAATGGTTAAATGAGACATAGGGAGAGGTGTGAAACACCATCTCTGAGACAACGAAAGACCTGTGCCAGGCTAAAGCAGCAGGTGTGGCAGAATTCTGTGGTGAAATCCAGGTCTCAGTGAGTGCCAGGAAATCCAAACAGTAGTGGGTGGATAAAGCTGGGATGAAATCTGCTTTCTTCAAAGCAGACTGGCAATTCCAGAGCGCACCTACCACCACTGTTTGAGATTGAGACAACAGAGGAGGGTAGATGAGATTGCTAGAAGAGTGTCCTCTGCTTTGTGGGTGAAAGCGCCTGGGCCTGTGAGGGGTGACAACAGCAATATGAGTGAGGCACATGACTAAACATAAAGCATAGTAGGGTTAATTTCCTAGGGGAAAGAGTCAGTTTTCAAAGAACCAGTTATTCAAAGAGAGTTCTACAAACAACCTGCTACAGACACCTTCAATATATATCACTTAGCCCTGCCCATAATTCACACCTTAAGGTAGACTGACACTATACTGATTAAACACTATAGACAAAGACTAGGCAATCAGCTGTGCTAAACAACAACAATAACAGCAACAACAACAACAACAACAGCTATGACTCTAGATTCAGCTAGGGTTTAAGTTACAGTACACAAAATTACAATCCTACCTTACCAGAAGAGAAGAAATTCAAGATGAGACTTAGAGCACACATTTAAAAAAAAAAAAAAAAAAGAAAGAAAGAAAGAAAGAAAGAAAGAAAGAAAATAAGCCAGTTATATTGACCATGATCACTGGATAGTGGCAGATGAACTACGCAACCATAACTTGGAAATGTTATAATGAAAGCGAATGCACAGTACTTAATATTATTTCAACTTTGGGTTGTAGTAGTAAGGACAGCTGTGTCAGCTGAAGTAGTACAGTATAGACCAACAGACCATTTTCAAAAAGAAAAACAAAAAAAAACATGCATGATTGTACTGGCCACTTAATGAGCCAGAATTCTGCAGTGAGACACTCTAATGCTCAGAGCAGCTGGCTAATAGAGCAGCAGGAGCAACCCTGGGCTTTGCTAATGGCAGGGCTGTTTGACAACCCAACCGCAGGGTCACCTGTCACGCGGCCAACGCTCCAGAAGGCCCCCCCACCCCAGGGGGCGGGGCTTTAGAGTAAGACCCGTCCATAGCACAGCTCCTTATTGGCTCTCTTGTGCGTGGGGCACGATTACGTTAAAGTAGTGCGCAAATCAGGGGAACGCTTGCGTATTAGTATGAGGAACATGAGCATCTACGATGAATGAAAACATTGGAAATAAGTCATGAATGCATTTTTTTTTTTTTGAAATGTGTTATCTAACTTTAAAGAATGCCTGGCATGATGTGAATAAGCACAGGCTTCAACGTGAATGGAAAGTTTTCAGAATAGGACGCATTAAAGCGTGTTGAATATAGCTGCAGGGCAATATATTAACTGGAGAATTGCGTGAGATGGGGAACAAGCAAGAGAGAGAGAGAGAGAGAGAGAGAGAGAGAGAGAGAGGTTGAACAGATCTTTAATATTACATTAAATCCAGAATCTACATTATGTTGCCTGTATCATTTTACAATTAAAATGTTAAAAGTACAAAATAAAACTCCATTATCAATAAGACCCCAAATTTCTGGGGGGGGGGGGGGGGGAACACTCCACATTATTAATCGGTTTATGACATGAAAATTCAGTTTTTATCCTTCCTTTTACCATACGCTTTAACATTATTTCTACATCTGTTGAATCCCCTTATTTTTTCTTGTTTTCCACATTGCAAGCTTTGCTGTACCAATTAAATAATTTAATAAACACACCTTTCCTCTATCTAAACCACCCCCCCCCCCCCCCCCCCCCACTCCACCCCCAAACTGCTAGTGGATCAGAGAGAGAGAGAGAGAGACAGTGAGAGAGAGAGAGAGACAGAGAGAGAGATATGTCTAGATGATGAGCTCTGTCCAGCAGTAAGGTGTCGGTGAGAAAAAGGTCTGACACAACAGACGAGTCTGAGTAACGGTGTGGGGGCAGGAAGAGAAGCAGCGCTACACTGCGCATGGCTCACAGCAGCCAACCGGCATTCTGCTCACGCTCGGGGCGACCCGGCTTTTTCCGCCCTCGCCGCTGTTCTTTTTCTTTTTTCCCCCTCGTTCTCCGTGCTCGCATTCAGTCAAGGACGCTGTATGAATGCGAGTTTATAATCCTCGAGTGAGCTTTACGGTTCCTTTGAATGTAGGCTCGATTTCTTACATGGGAAACAGATTGTCGGGGATTAAGCGGCACTGCGTGAAGTACATAAGCCAAGGACACGGCTCCCTAAAGCAGAACTGATGCTGGATGAAGAGAGAGAGAGAGAAAGAGAGAGAGAGAGAGAGAGAGATCATCACAGATCATCATCTGCCTTTTGATGGATGTATACAGGGTATATGAGCGAGCTGCAACTGCAGTTTGATGTAATCAAGCAGCACTTAACGTGCCATCGCATCCACTCGACCGACCTCCTTTTCTTTTCAAGCCACTAATGTGACAGTGAAAAAAAAAAAAAAAAGATAAATGATGAATTATGCACAACGGACCATGAATAAAAGACGGCCTGATTGTGCATCTGACCAGGGCACATCCCGCATGACTTGGATTTCAGACTGAGCTTCAGGAGGACAGATGCAGAGAGTTCCCGGTGAGTCCATGAGGAGCTTCAGTACATAAACAGGATACCAGTAGCACCGGCTCCTAGCTGCTCATTTTCACACACTGACATGTGACTGAAAACCTCCAGACCAGAGCAGAGTCTGCTTAACACTGATAAGGACCCGTCTGCTCTGAAGAGATAAAACATTAACCTCTTTTTTTTTTCTTTTTTCTTTTTTTTTTTTTTAGATTACAGAGACCTGCTGCTATAGTCAGTCCTGAAACATATTTAAGGCACTTGAGGCAACCTTGAGGATTTCAGTCCAAGACCAAGTTTCTTTGCATGCATTAAGGATTATTAACACTCAGGAATTTCTGCCAGGTGTATATATATATATATATCCTAATCTGCACAAACACAATCTGCTTTCAATGGATTATAATTGTGCTGCATGTTTGAGTGACACTTTAATGAATTATTTACCCGGCACCCTGTTTCAGATGAGCAGGATGGTGAAGTAAAGCTCTGGACTTTTGATTGTTGGATATCTGTTTTTTTTTTTGTGTGTGTGTTTTTTTTTTGTTGTTGTTTTTCTAATCTGAGTGAATCAGTGCTTATCCTGCTGAGTTTGAATTGCCTTATTGCTGAACAGTTTGATCAGTTTTGTAAATCAGATTTACAAAACATGCACACAATGAACCAGATGTCGGAGGACAAGAACAAGAAACAAACTGCTATGAATTGCTGTATTGAGCCAGTCAACTAGTTAGTCCTAAGTACGACTTTCAGCCATGTGGTCGCTACCTCTCCTTCGTCACACCGATGTTCCGCCAAGAGTGACGGAGAGCTTCATTTTGTCAGGTTACCGCTTCCCTGACTACAGCCTCCTACAGTGCCTGGTCTCGGCATTCCGGCCTACCAATGAGACCGGAAACTTCTGGACTCACTTCCTCCCGATATTTATCTTCGTTTTTCACTTTATAGAGATATTTGAGTGGGAAGGAGCCCCGGCCCCTGGGGAGCCCTTCTTTTACCCAGCCTGGAACTATTTCTTCGGGGTTCTCTATCTGCTGCTGGCCAGCAGTATGGCTCATCTCCTCAACTCCATGTCACTGATCATCAGAGAGATCTGCTTCTTTGTGGATTATGGAACCATCAGTGCTTATACCGTTGGTTCTTCTTTGGCTTACTATTACTACATTTACCCACAGGCAGGGATACCTAATACTGGGCTTGGGACACCGAAGGTATCAGAGACACAGTCAAAGAGGGAAGAGGAGCCTTCCTTGGCTCCATCTTCCAACTCTTTTTTCTCTCTCCTGCATTCCCACCCATTTTTTGATAGCTTGTACATCCCCTGCTCCTGCCTGGTGGCCATCGTCTGTATGATAACCTGTTGCAACACCAGACAGCAGTGGAGGAAGTACCGCTATGCTGTGCGCACCCTCGTTTTCCTTCTGCCCTTCTTCATTTCATCCACACCAATTTTCTACCGGCTCCTCAGCCCATCACCGTATCCTCCCTCCTCTCAGACGCCTTCTTCTTACCCGTCACCTACAATGGCCACCTTCTTCTATCGCCACTGCTTCTGGCTGGTGGTGTCTGCAGCCTTTAACATTAGCAAGATCCCAGAACGTTTTATTCCAGGAAAGTTTGACATCTGGGGGCACAGTCATCAGTGGTTCCACTGCTGCACCTTCCTCTCCATCCTTGATGAGCTCCATATGATCAAGGTAGAGATCCGAGCCCTGCTGCTTCACCCTTCGTTGGTCATAGCACCCACCACAATTCCCCAGCTCCCTGGCCCAACTATCTTCTCCACCTTTGGGCTGATGCTGCTGCTACAGGGGTGTATAGCTTCTATTATTGTATGGTTTGGGTGGTGTGCATACCAGATTTATGGTCCTGTGCAGAAAGGCCTGAAGGCACACTGAGTGGAGCCAAGCCAGAGACTCTGATATATTAGGTCTGACAGAATTATTGGTGACATTGTTGGTGACAGTATCCATTATTTAATCACACAGGACAAGATTAATTATTTCATTTACTATTTATTAGCCTGAGATGCTAATTCGATATTGATATGGGGATGGTGTGACTTTTTTTGTCTCATTAAGGTTACCACGTTAGTACTTGCAGAGCGTTCAAGAATCAGCAGATAATTAAATCCTATGGGGATTCACCAGACAAACAAGCATGTAAGGCTTTCTGAGTCTCCTAGGGGGACTTGCTGATACTCTTACACATACACACGCACACATACCCACTTCCTCCCCTTTATAAACAGGAAGTAAAGGAGCCAACAGACTTCAACCACAGTCTTTTAGCACAGAGGAAATGAGAGGGCCGTGGCTTTAGAGTTGATGCAAAATGTATTTGAACAGTGCACACTTTTAACCCTATGTTTTAAAGCAGCTATACTTCAGCCTGCTCTCTGCACTGAAACGGAAAGCTGAATAATGCTAAAAATTCTACTGCTCTAGTAAGTTGATTAAAAAAAAATCATATACCACTGGATAAGGATCAAGATAAAATCTCTGCTTATTTAATATTGTAACCTATGCATGGCTCTTGATTGTTCATTTAGGTGCATTGTTTATACTAGGAAAAGAAGGGTTGTGATGAGCATGGAGGTTTATAAGTTCAGATGAAGAAAAAGAAGCCATAACATAGTTTCGTAGACATATCAACATGATTTTTAGCAGGGTTTCCCATTGGTGAGCTGAATTTGCACATAATCAACCAGATGCTTTTGGGAAGTGGGGCACTGGTGGCTGTTGTTTACTTAATTACGAATCCGTTATTAATGTTACCTTACTCCTTTGTAGACAACAAACTCCCTAGTTCTACCAGTGCCCTTCTTTCCATCACTTACCTCTTGCAGCTGGTTCTGAATATTACTTGAACCTAAAAGAAAGCGTAAAATATACCACTGTGACAACTAAGTGCTTAGATGTCAGTGCTAGACTTGTTTCGGCCTGTGTACAGTAATAATTCCTTGGCAAGAGTGCACATCTAAGATTAGATTCCCTTCTTACATGCTTCTCTGTGTCAGTACATGTATGTAGGGGGGAAAAAAAGACTCTTAAACTGAAATGCTTCCTGAATGCAGGCCTTGGTGCATATAATCTCTCCCCAATCGGACACAGTTACTGCGTGCTACTCAGCATTCTGTCATAAATCTTTCATTACAAAACAGTCTAATGTAATCTAATGCTATGTTATATCTGGCTAAAACATCAGTGATAGCTTTATGATAGACTGTAGAGAGAAGCCTCGTCAGTAACGGTTACTATGAGTACATTTGCACAGTTTAAAAGATTAATGTTTAAAAAATAGAATATATAAAAGTTAGCAATGTCTGTAAATCTCAATTCTGAATGTGCCTGCTTTTATATTTGCTTCATTCATTTATGACTTGATAATGAGTCAGTGGTGAGTGAGGCATTTCTGTTGTGCGATGGAATATTTTGCCTCTACTGTCTTGTACTTATTGGGATTTTCTATGTATATGGTGCATGGAATAAATCATGACGGGGTGTGCTGTTATAGGAAAATAATCAACGCCGGGGTGGTGTGATGTGGAGCGCCACCCCACCCCAAAGCTGACTATTTTCCAATAACGCATGTTCCGAAGTGTTTTATACCTCTTATACCGCAGCGGTTGGCCAACGATTACAATTTTTAATTTATAAATGGATGACACTTTTAAAAACTTTTTATAGTTACGTTTAATATTATGGACCATCTGCAAGACAAGTTAGTTCCTGTTATCACTTATGTTATAGCATGTTACAGTGTCCAACCATACAAGTCCCTGTGAAAGAGCTGTTCCTATAGAAATGATCACAAATTAGAACAAGGTCATTAAAATAAACCCATCATTTGAGTTATAGCAGGCGCTATTGTCATAGCCGTGCTGTTATAGAAAATTGATCAATACCTATCGACCAATCAGATTCAAGAATTCAACAGCGCTGTGGTATAAGTGACATTATATAATGGTCTGTCCTATTTCAGTAGACATTTCTTATTTCAGGTTATACCATACTTCATGAATCAAATGTTATTTATAGTACATTTATGACTAGAATATGTCTGTGAGGAAATGTCATGATAAACACAAATTTGTTATGTATCACAAAATGTGTGGTAGCACTAGCTTTGTCCGTAGACTCCATTCTGCTGACTCTTCAAGAATATACTGTTGGTTAGAAAGACTACTGTCCTTTCCCGCAATAATATTGCTAGTTAATATATGTAATACATTGTGAAGAACATGATTTAGCGTCTGGTGCGAGTGTGTGTGTGTAATCAGCTTCAACGTTAGAGCAAGTTCTTTGTCCTCGTTCTACAATCTTTTTAACGTGACAGAAAGACCTCATTCTTAAAACATGTGAAAATAATTCAGCTGTGACATAACAGAATTAGTGTTAATATGTCTGTATCAATTCCATCCTAATGTAATCACTACAGACATACATAATACTCTGTAGGGAATCTAGATAGTGTGTACATTACATTAGATAAATATAGATATAGTGTAATAGTCAGTTATAAAGGTGTCTGATGTAAAGTGATTCGACCTGACAGACGCAGTTACAGAACCACTAGACTCGACAAGTTCTAGTTCTCAGGGTTAAACAAAAAGGTTTGTGATCTGACGTTCCCAGACATGCTATGCTTTATGACTGATTTCGATTCAGTCTTATTTATGATTTACATACGTAGATCATTCTACTTCTACCTTAACGACTGAGATATAGTTATTCAACTATAGGTTAAGAGTTAATATAATTGTATGAGTAGATTGTTATTCCTTTTCACTGTATTAAAAGACTATTATTAGAAATCAATAAATTGAACTTGCTGGATCAACAAGGTCTGTTTGCTGTTTAATGAGTGTTTTTGTCGGATACTGTGCGAAAAACCTTTTTGGTTTGTGAGCGGAGATTCCACGAAGCTGCAGCGAGTCAGGGGCATTTTGAATAATTCAAATTTCAGCGTACTTCATTGAGCAGGTGCACATTTGCAAATATTTGCATTAGCTTGTATGAGATTGTGTGTGTGTGTGTATGTGTGTGTATATATATATATATATATGTATGTATGTATATATGATCTCCTATATAACTCCTAAAACATGTCAGTGGGTGGAATGTCTATGGTTAAATTGCCTCTAATGTGAGTGAGTGTGTGAATGTGTGTGTGCGTGTGCATGGGGCCCTGGCATCTCACCCAGGGTATATTCCAGCCTCACTCCCAGTGCTCCCAGGATAAGCTCCAGCTCCTCCATGACCCTGACCAGGATAAAGTGGCTACTGATAATGAATGAATGAATACATGTACACTGTGTGTGTGTGTGTGTGTGTGTGTGGGCAGTTCAGCTTGGCTGAGTTACAGGAACAACTGGGAGGGTAAGCATTATGTCCTAGCAACCTCCCACACACCATCGCGCTCTCTCTCTCTCTCTCTCTCTCTCTCCCCCCACTTTCTCACAGTAATATGACACTGCTGGATGTTATGGTAGCGTAAAATGATTCTGGAATGGCAAAAATAGACAGGGGAGTGGGAAAGCAGAGTGAATGAACGAGGGTACATGATGAGGAAGCATTATTCATGTTCCATTACATCTTTTTGACCTTATTTCAACAGCAAACATGGTAGCATGGTGCTCCCATTGCAGCTAGAGGGAGACATTTAGCTACTATTAATGACCCTGACATTCTGAAGGTCAAATGTTGAAGCAATGTAGATTCAAATATTGTTGGTGAGTCAAAGAAAATGATATATGTTAGAAATGAAGTCTTAAATGTTGATTTTCAGGAGTGGAAAATAATTAATTGTACTTCATTACCATGTGCAAGTATTATTTTGCAATATTTATACTTAAGTACTATTGAAATTGAATACTTGTATCCTCGCTTAATTATGTTTCCAAGAAGAAGAAAAAAACACAAACGTATTTTTTACTCCTTAGATTATGAACCTTCTAAATACTTGTTTCAAATCTCAAAGGTGTCTTCACTCATCTAGTCATTGACATATAGCATAAAGTCAATATCACTGGCTTACATTTCAGTTTAAAACATCCAATCAAGTTCATCACTGTAGAAAAAACCAGTTTGTCATCTGCAGTGACCCCATGCTACAAAAAACACTTAATGCAATAGATACCTGCGCACATTTGAATATGGATAAGCTACCGGACTGCAGTGTGAAACTTGAGGATGAGTAACCTGGCCCTACCTCAGTAAAATGTTTCACTATGCTGGAGTAATCAAATACGCATACAATATGAGGTGTCTTCTTTGTCTCCCTAGAAGGAATGAACTCCATCTAATTTGAACATGCATGTGGAGGTAAGTTTAGCTAATTTGCTAATGTTAATTGGCTACTGTATATTTATCCAGGTTAGACTATTTTCTTTGCTAATGCCAGGTTAGGCTCGCATGCATTCCAGTAGCTAACATAATGGGCTAGGCAGCAAGTCAAATTTTAACTAGTGATATTATAATATTGGTTATTTACAGCATATTTAACTTCGGATTAATTCATTAGCAAACTACATGGCATTAAAAACGTTTTTTCACATGAAAACATGACATTGCTTCATTTTCTCAGTTAAAAACATTTACTTTTTCCCTTTTAATACTTAATTGCATTTAAAAGTATAAACCTTTTTTTTTTTTTTTTTTTACTTTCACTTGATACGTTCAGTTTTAATTAAGTAAGATTTTGACAAATTATCTATACTTTCACTTAAGTATAATTTCTCAATACGTTCCCCACCCCTTTTGATTTTTAATCCTGAACGACTCATGTGACATGAAGGAACACACTCTGAAATGTAGTTAAAATCTTTTAATCACAGAACTTTATATAATTTAAAAATAAAAAATACAATGTGATCTGTCTAGCACAAATAATACTAGACCATGTTTTGCAGGATGACAAATCTGCTCCACATGTTTGTGTCATGTGCACAGATCTTAGTGAAAGTTTAAAAAGCTTCTAGGTAAATACACACTTCATTTGTAGTAGTGGCAACAGGATGCATTTGTTAAAAACTTTGTGTGGCTCATTATTAAGCTTAACACTGATTTCCAAAACTGTGATTGGTGGAGCTGAGGTGAGGTTAGCATGCTTTCTTAGCTAACATGGCCAGTGCTTTATCATGCACCTGTTTGTGGAGTAGGACAAAGCTGGAAGGGTTCAGAATGCCACGTCCCGCTTCGTTTACCTGGCCCATCAGCACGTAGTTTACTCCTGAGACAGCGAAGAATTACACAGTTAAACATTCATATTGTGACCGGGGTTATATCTGAACAAATAAAATTAGTTCTTTGTTCTGCTGACAGAATAGATAAAACAGTTATATGCAAGCTGTGAACCGTGAACACACTGTACCTTTATGCAGCGCAGGGCATTTCGAGCAGGGAACAGTAAGAGTGACAGACATAATTGGGCCTCTCTTGGTGATGTTAAGGTTGCCTGTCTTATAGGTCTTCATGATGTACACATCTACCTCAACACTACCCCGGGAGCTTGGATTCACTGATATCACCTTCCCTGTCAGCACTGAGAGAAGAAAAGAGGTGAGACAGACAGGGACATGAGAATATTATCTTATTATTTTATGACAGTAATTTGTAGACATTTGCACAGTGGTCTTACATGGTTCTAGAAAGTCTGGAAGTGTATAGAATTTAAATGTACACATTATCAGACCTTTTAGACATTCATTAGGATGCTCCTGCCTGAAGCATTTCACGTTAATGGCTTGAAAACTAACAAGAAAACTGAAGATAGAAATTCTGGAAAGTTTAAAAGAGCAATCTGGGAAAAGACCTGGAATGGTTATAAAGTGAGGAGGAAAAGGCAAAAAGCATCTCGCAATTTAGTTTCTTCTGGGTCGAATCCATAGACTGTAGTAAATTCCTGATGGGCATCAGTTTATGCAGCCAGCTTGAAAATGAACCTTCATCAAAAATCTCTAGAGGTAAAGAATTACCCCTTTATGACCATTAATAATAACTGAAAGTCAAAGAAAATGAGTTTACCAAAGTCGCTGGGACAGAAGCTGGTCAGAAGAGTGCTTGTCCTCTTACATGGCTGTGCACACTGTGGATTCGGTATTGCTGTATGGAAAACAAAGATCGATAAGACTGTCTCACACAAATACAGAATAAAGTACTAATCCTAATCTACTCACGTTTCTTGTTTCCTGTAGGGGTGATCTTGGTGCTTGTGTTGGTAGCAGGTTTGGTCTTTGGTTTCGGGGTAGTTTTCACACCAGGCTTAGGTTTGGGCTTGGCTTTAGATGCAGGTGTAGGCTTTGCTGGCTTCGTGCCTGGTTTGGCTGTGGCCTTAACACCAGGCTTAATATTTGGTTTAACTACTTTAGGCTTTGGAGTTGGTTTAGCTTTAGGCTTCACTGTTGGTTTTGCGGCAGGTTTTGGTGTAACCCTATTGGCAGGTTTTTGTGGAGGCTTAGGCTTGGGCTTAGGTGTAGGTCTTGCTGGTTTAGGCCTGACTGGTTTGGGAGTTGGTCTGGCAGGCTTAGGCTTCTGTGGCCCAGATGAAGGTTTCAGTGTTGCTTTAGGTTTAACAGTTGTTTTAGGTTTAGGTGTAGGCTTGGGTTTAGGTCTAGCCATGGGTTTAGATGTCGTTCTAGGTTTAGGAATCGAGTTAACAAGGTCAGAGTCAATTCTAGGTCCAGGCACAGTATCCAGGGTCGGTGTTGCGGTTCGAGAGCCACGTGAGATGCTCTTATAGTGTGCCATGAAACCTGCCCCTGTCAAACTGAGGTCAGACACAAACTGCACCAACAGCTCATTTCCTCTGGTCACAATTGGCCTGTGGTAGAGAGAAATTATTATATGATGTATGCTTTTCAACCTCATCTTTATCTGCCACATCTGTAGCATATGGGCCATTACCACAGACATTTATTTTGACAGATTTCCCTGTACTTAGAAAACTCGGAACTGACTTATTATGGAAGTCAAAATCTGTTGAATTCTCTCAGTAAGCATTCGTGCCAAATGTGCATTTTGGAGAAAGCTTTCATGAATGTTCAGTCAATGGTATTTAAATTAAATTCAACTTTAAACGTAGGGCAGCACGTTGGTGCAACAACTACGTGTTGCCGGCTCACAGCTCCACTGTCCGGTTCAAGCTTGGGTTACTGTCTGTGTAGAGTTTTGCATGTTCTTCCCGTGTCAGCATGGGCTTCCTCTGCGTTCTTTGGTTTCCTCCCAAAAACATGCCAGTAGGTGGATTAGCTACTCTGATTTGCCCCTGATGTGAATGTATGTGTGCATGTGTGCTGGACTAGTGTCTCATCCAGGTTGTATTCCCGCCTTGTGCCCATTGTTCCCAGGATAGGTCCTAGACCCAACACAACCCTGAGCAGGATAAAGCAATTACTGAAGATGAATGAATGATTGAACATTAAATGTGTGGTTATGTGTTTTTGGAGGTGGGAACTTGGGAAATGAAGGAAATATTCCATGAAATGAAGGTACATCCGTGTGTCTATACTGGAAACCCATAGATGAAAGTACCTCCATTTCCACCTGGGAAAGTTAAACTCTCTCTGTGTTAGAAAGTTTGATAAATGACTTTTGGGTATTGGGGGCTGTAGCCTTGAAGATTTTTTCTTTAGCCCTGAATAGTTATCCACTTGGAACGGTTTGTCACCATGTAACTGAACGTCAGTAAAAGAAGACGTGTTGTAATTTTATATCTTCAGTGAAAAGAGGCGAGGCCAATAAGACAGGGTTTATATACTCGTGTCTTATAGGCTGACAGTCTCAATTCTGCCAAACGATATCACGGTCAGTGTGAAGGAAAAATGGATATATTATATTTTTTAAAAAGGGGGTTTAAAAAAACTGAAACACTAACATCCTCTCATGCTGAGCGGGAAAACAAGGTGTGTAAATGTCTATATGAGTTCCAGTTTATGTGACTATGATATGAGCAGAGCATAAGGACAGCTAACATACTTTGCATGGCTCTGTAGCAGCTATAGCCATACAGTGATAGCTTAGTTGTGCCTCCCCTTGGCCAGTGACACCAAACCAGCCTAGTTAGAAAAGTTTTATATTTTATCAGTCTGGCAGTCCTACAAACAGTGATAAGTTTTATGATACAGTGGGGGGGGAAAGTATTTGATCCCCTGCTGATTTTGTACGTTTGCCCACTGACAAAGAAATTATCAGTCTATAATTTTAATGGTAGGTGTATTTTAACAGTGAGAGACAGAATAACAACCAAAAAATCCAGAAAAATGCATTTCAAAAAAGTTATAAACTGATTTGCACTTTAATGAGGGAAATAAGTATTTGACCCCTTCGACTTAGTACTTGGTGGCAAAACCCTTGTTGGCAATCACAGAGGTCAGACGTTTCTTGTAGTTGGCCACCAGGTTTGCACACATCTCAAGGAGGGATTTTGTCCCACTCCTCTTTGCAGATCCTCTCCAAGTCATTAGGGTCATTTTCAATGCCCTGGCTGAGGGAGGTTCTCACCCAAGATTTGACGGTACATGGCCCTGTCCATCGTCCCTTTGATGTGGTGCAGTTGTCCTGTCCCCTTAGCAGAAAAACACCCCCAAAGCATAATGTTCCCACCTCCATGTTTGACGGTGGGGATGGTGTTATGACTTGGGGTCATAGGCAGCATTCCTCCTCCTCCAAACACGGCGAGTTGAGTTGATGCCAAAGAGATCTGACCACACCTGACCACAACACTTTCACCCAGTTCTCCTCTGAATCATTCAGGCAAACTTCAGACGGGCCTGTACATGTGCTTTCTTGAGCAGGGGGACCTTGAGGGCGCTGCAGGATTTCAGTCCTTCACGGCGTAGTGTGTTACCAATTGTTTTCTTGGTGACTATGGTCCCAGCTGCCTTGAGATCATTAAAAAGATCTTCCCGTGTAGTTCTGGGCTGATTCCTCACCGATATCATGATCATTGAAACTCCACGAGGTGAGATCTTGCATGGAGCCCCAGACCGAGGGAGACTGACAGTTTCTTCCATTTGCGAATAATCGCACCAACTGTTGTCACCTTCTCACCAAGCTGCTTGGCGATGGTCTTGTAGCCCATTCCAGCCTTGTGTAGGTCTACAATCTTGTCCCTGACATCCTTGGACAGCTCTTTGGTCTTGGCCATGGTGGAGAGTTTGGAATCTGATTGATTGATTGCTTCTGTGGACAGGTGTCTTTTTACAGGTAACAAACTGAGATTAGGAGCATTCCCTTTAAGAGAGTCCTAATCTCAGCTCCTTACCTGTGTAAAAGACACCTGGGAGCCAGAAATCTTGTTGATTGATAGGGGATCAAATACTTATTTCACTCATTAAAATGCAAATCAATTTATAATTTTTTTGAAATGCGTTTTTCTGGATTTTTTTGTTGTTATTCTGTCTCTCACTGTTAAAATACACCTACCATTAAAATTATAGACTGATCATTTCTTTGTCAGTGGGCAAACGTACAAAACCAGCAGGGGATCAAATACTTTTTTCCCCCACTGTAAATCCAACTTTTTCTGATCATGTCATACATTGACAGCTCAGCTTCCATACAAACAAACAAAAATGCATGGAGAAGAATCTGGGCTCAGCCCCGGATGATTAACAGTCCAACTAATGCCCCCGTTATTGACTGTTCCAACAGCTTCTTTATTTCTAGAAAGTAGAAATGTGTTGAAATTCTTGTCAATGGTAAAATGGTTCAAATGTGGTAGGCAGAAATTAGGTTGGAAAATGCTGGAATATCAATTTATAAATCTATATTTTATATTTATATACATATATTTCTATATAGAATGTATATTATTAGTTTATAGGCTTCCATTCTTATGTATGTGAATTTATACTTTTGTACAATTTCATTTTAAATTTCTTGTTTGACAGTTTGGGGAAAACCTCTGGGAAAGATTTCCAGAGATACATTCTGTAGATATACTCTACCACACTATTGACCCAGAGCAATCAAAAACCTCCTCCTTTTCCTGTTATGTGGCATCAGTGGACGACCCAGAAAAAAAATGAGTGTGAGGGAGACTTTAAAATATGTTAACGTGACTCACTCTGGCGCTACGTCTCCACAGAATTTGCCTATACGTCGTGAATTGTCTGATTCTCCACCGTTAAATAGTGCCACGTAGTCAAAGCGACAGTATTTATCCGTCTCCAGGTCCAGCTTCTCAAACTTTACCTCAATCACCTAGGGGATCATATACACACACATACACTGATTAGAGGTTTGATACTTCTGTTTGCGGTGTAGTTTTATGTAAAACCTTTAACATTTTTTATTTAAAAAAAAAAAAAAAGTGAAGGTAAATCATAATGAGACCTTTATGCAGTTTTTATGCATCTCTCTCTCTCTCTCTCTCCCTCTCTCTGTCTCACTCTCTCTCTCTCTCTCTCACTCCCTCTCTCTATAAACACATCCCTTCAATGGAGTCTTAGTTTCTGGCATCACACATACACATACATGACTGCATGCAAACTCACACACATCCACATCCACCCAAATGCACACACATACTCACACAAACCAGTAAGCTAATTACGGTTCCCTTACGTCAAATAAAATCATTTCACACTGTCAAAATGAAGAATGGTGGCAGGAGAGCAGACTGACAAAGAGGTGTGAAGTGAGTCTCGACATGCTCACCATGTTGGTCGCTACAGAGATGTGCCAGGAACAGCTGATGCCTGCTGGGTAATTAGAATCTGGCCAATTTGGAGTCTTCACTGATCCGTGAGGCTTTGTCAACCTGCCACCACAAAACTGATTCTCTGTGTGGAGCGAGAGAGAAATATTTTTTTCCTCCTGAATTCATGTTTCTGTTTTTATTTATTATAATAACTCCTCTTTTATTGGGTGTGTATGTGTGAGACGACACTTGCTTCGTTCTAGCTGCTTCGACACTAATTCTTATGAAAGTACATGAAAAATGAACTGAAATAGATTGACATATACCCCGATCAGCCATAACTTTAAAGCCACTGACAGAAGAAGTGAGTAACATTGATTATCTCATTACAGTGGCAACTGTCAAGGGGTGGGATATATTAGGCAGCAAGCGTAAGAATCTGAGCAACTTTAACAAGGGCCAAATTGTGATGGCTAGACGACTGGGTCAGAGCATCTCCAAAACGATAGGTCTTGTGGGGTGTTCCCAGTATGCAGTGGTTAGTACCCACCAAAAGTAGTCTTAAGAAAGACAACCAGTGAACCGGTGACACGGTTATGAGTACCCAAGGCTCATTAATGTGCGTGGGGAACAAAGGCTAGCTCGTCTGGTCCCATCCCACAAAAGTGCTTCTGAAGCACAAATTACTGCAAAAGTTCATACTGGCTATGATAGAAAGGTGTCAGAACACACAGTGCATCACAGCTTGCTGCATATGGGGCTGCACAGCTGCACACCAGTCAGAGTGCCCATGCTGACCCCTGTCCACCGTTGAAAGTGCCGACTATAGGCATGTGAGCATCAGAACTGAACCATGGAGCAATGGAAGAAAGTAGCCTGGTCTGATGAATCACATTTTCTTTTACATCATGTGGACGGCCGGGTGCGTGTGTGTCACTTACCTGGGGAAGAGATGGCACCAGGATGCATTATGGGAAGAAGGCGAGCTGGCGGAGGTAGTGTGATGCTCTGGGCAATGTTCTGCTGGGAAACCTTGGGTCCTGGCATTCATGTGGATGTTACTTTGACACGTACCACCTACCTAAACATTGTTGCAGACCAAGTACACCCCTTCATGGCACCCCTTCTATTATTCCCTAATGGCAGTAGCCTCTTTCAACAGGATAATGCGCCCTGCCACGCTGCAAAAATTGTTCAGGAATGGTTTGAGGAACATGACAGAGTTCAAAGTGTTGACTTGGCCTCCAAATTCCCCAGATCTCAATCTGATCAAGCATCTGTGTGATGTGCTGGACAAACAAGATCCATGCCAGTACGGGTCAGAGTGGTACAAGAGGGACCTATACAATATTAGGCATGTGGTTTTTATGTTATGGCTGATCAGAGTATGCATCATTAATCAAACATTTCATTGTCATTTTTGCATATATCTGGATTAAATTGATCATAGGACTATAAAGATGTAAGGTTAAGAAAATGTTTTAAAAGCCCAAATGATATCATTGTTGACACTGTTGAGCAACAAGCAAAAGCTTCCAACCCTCCACATGTGGCTTTCCACCGCTGAAGAAAGCCAGAAAGCCACGCCCTCCCCTGCCCGAGTCAGACACCATCTCCAGCATCATGAGGTTGGAGGTGGAGATAAGAGCCCCAGGCCGGAAAGTTCCACAGAAGCGGCCCAGCTTCTGCACAGTGTAAGAGTGACCGTTGTACACATCCACATAGTCGTAGCGACAGGTAGGGTCAGCCTCCAGGTCGAAGATACGGAACTGGAGCATGACCACCTGACCCTCTGGAACCTGTAGATACGACTCAATGTTAACACTGTTCTGTACTTTGGATTTAATGGCATTACAAAATAGCATTATGTTCAGAATTCATTTCTCAAGAACTTCTCCTGCATGTGTAGGATCTGAAGGTTACAGGGACCGAAAATATTCAGCGCCCACATTTTACTCATAGAAATCTAAATATGTCAATAAATCAAAGATGAGTCAAAGATGAGATGTCGCTTTTTGCATCTGAAGGCTGTTCTGTTTATTACATATAAAATTCTTAATATATACTCAATTATTAATATATACTTAACTTGTGATATGAATGTGTTTAAAGAGTAAAACATGATGGGGTCTTTTTGAGCTCTCTTGAAGTTAAGAATATAGAAAAAAGTCCTAAAGTGTTTTATTCCTCTTATGCCACAGCAATTTGCCAAGGATTACAAATTTTAATTTATCAATAAACCATCACTTTTTTCACTTGAATTTAATAAGACAAAGAAATGCAGTTTGTCAACAGAAAGCACTGTCCTTTGTCCTGAAAATGTTCCCATGGCAGAAAACTTTCTGATCTTTACAGAGCACTGACATTCGAGACTCCTTCCGTAAACGTTAAATAAACATCTACTTAAAGAAGGCTTTACCATATCAGTGATTACACGTTCTTCTTTGTTAAATAACACTTCCATTTCAATAACAAAATCCAGTTATTGTTAGTCTTAGTTACGTGGAACATCCACCATGCAGGTACCTGTGAATGAGTTGTTACTATAGAGCGTGTTAGAACAAGCACATTAATATAAACCCCTGATTTGAACTGAACAGCTGATACCAGGCACGGACTGGCCATTGGGAAGTTCGTGACTTTTCCCGGTGGGCCGGTCTTGTGAGGCTGGTCTTTTATTCCTCACCCTGGGATTATATAGCCTATATACTACCCGTCTTTCGGATGAGACGTTAAACCAAGGTCCTGACTCTCTGTGGTCATTAAAAATCCCAGGTCACTTCTTGTAAACAGTAGGGGTATCACCCCGGTGTCCTGGCAAAATTGCCCCATTGGCCCTTGTGTATCATGGGCCCCTAATAATCTCCATCTCTGAATTGGCTACATCACCCTCCTCTCATCTCCACCTACAGCTGGCGTGTGGTGGGTGTTCTGGCGCACTATGGCTGCCGTCACATCATCCAGGTGGATGCTACACACTGGTGGTTGTTGAGGAGATTTCCCCCCTTTACTATGTTAAGTGCTTTGAATGTCTAGAAAAGCGTTATATAAATGTAACTAATTATTAATTAATTATTATACAGATATTCAATAGGTCATCTTCGCTGCAGCGACACGGTTTCATCGTTGTACATATCAGCTTCACACAAACAATACAAAAGAACAGTGTTTTTTTTTTTTTTTTTAAATTAACGATTCGTTGATCGAGAAACATGTTGTGTCAGTTCGAATCTGGTGTGTGAAATTGGGACCGCTTGACAGCAAATTCCCGGGCTGCTTTTTGTTGCCAGTCTGTCCATGGCTGATACTGTTGGAGCTGCAGTTCTAGAAAATTCATCAAAA
>CM042568.1:12964015-13069015 GCA_023630585.1 Cranoglanis bouderius
ACACACACACCACCCCTCATCCTGCCTTTCAGAGAAGAGAGGAAAGGACAGAGCAAGAGGACACAGGACAGGAGGAGACTGTAGGGGGCGTGGAGAAGGAGCAGGGTGGCTACCATGAAAGGGGGATTGAGAAGAGGAGAAGGGGGAATGGAGAGAGAGAGAGAGAGAGAGAGAGAGAGAGAGAGCGAGAGAGAGATTGGGAATGGCTACCAGATGCTGTTGGTTTTGGAATGATGGAATGATAAATGCCCTCACACCCAAACACACACCTAATCAAGGGCTGGTATATCTGTGTGTGTGTGTGTGTGTGTGTGTGTGTGTGTGTGTGTGTGTGTGTGTGTGTGTGTGTGTGTGTGTGTGAGAGAGAGAGAGAGATTCAGGGAGGGGATGATGTGTTTGGATTTTACCTGTAATGTTTATTAAATGGTCAAGGATTCAGTATTTAAACAGTGATACTGATGTTTGTATGTGGGAGTGAAAGTCCACAGACTGAAGGACCAAATGCTTAACTGCCTTCCTATTGGATGCCTGCCCTCTCTCTCTCTCTCTCTCTCTCTCTCCCTCCCTCCTTCAGAATGACCGAAAGAACCCACAAATATAGAAATGGATTTTTCCATGGCCACATATCCAATCACAAAAAAAATATGTGACTGATGGTTTAATCCTTTTGTCACTTCATTCCTTCACATTAGTCGTGATTGAGGCTTTTTCATACAGGATCCTGTCTTGAGACCTGCATGCTTCTGATGTGAAGCTCAAGTTGGGCAGAAAAAACACACACTAAGACCACAGGCACAAGCAAAGCATCTTATTATACCTGCCTTTTTGACCTGTCTGTTAAAGAGACAAATCATTTCCATCTTTGTGTCTCTCTTCATGCATACATTGCACAAAAAAATGAAATGTGAATGCAAGACAACTCTGCGTGTGTGTGTGTGTGTGTGTGTGTGCATGTGTGTGTTGCTCCTGCCACAATGTTTGTGCCTGGAAAAACCACCGTGTGGCCACGTCAGGTCCTTTTTAAAGCTCAGGCCACATTCTTGCCTTAACCTAGAAAAGATTGAGGTTTAAGACAACAGTTAAAATAAAAACATTTAACTTCCACTCTGAAGGCCTTTTCCAATGATCATCCAACACGCTGAAACTCATAACCAGTCAATTTGTCTAGAGAAAATGTCACCATGCTGCAAAAGGAAAGTTTTGATTTTATTTAATTTTTTTTTTTATACAAAGAAATTCACAAAAATACTTAGAAACCACTCAAGACCACTAAAGTCGAGTACGACATGATTAAAACAGAATGACACAGAAAAGAGAAGGATGTTAGAGATTGTCTGCCCTGTCCTAAACACTCTTTACACGGGTACTGGTGTTTGCTAAGCCTATCATTTTCTTCTATGATTGCCAAGCACACATAACTAAGGCGAGACACTATAGTGAAAATGAGACCACACACAAGCACCACTGTGTGTTTTCGATGCCCTATGACTGTCCACCATGCTCATACATTCTCTTACCCATCATGCACCTCTGTTACCGACGATGCCACTGGCTATAATATGGAATTAAATTTGTACCGAGAGTATTGAATGTAACTTCAAGAAACAAACAAAAACATACAATTTTTTTTTTTGAGAAAGAAGAAAAACACACTTAAAGTGAAAACATTGAACTCGGTGGCATAAACGTACCATAGTCTTCAAATAAACAGCATTCTTTTTTAGCAGTTTTCTAAGCTTCGTTTATGAATGCGCTGCCAGTTTTCAATTGACGTTCGCCATTCTGGCACAAACCTCTCGTGTGGGTGGGGCTTAACGGTGCTTTCCTCTCACTGGCTAGTGAGGTTTGGATCGACAGCTCCCTGACCTGGGAGCCGAGACTTCAGTGTCATGAATTCTGGAGAGCGTTCTGGATGCGGTTCTCTGTATATAGTTATAGTGTTTGTACTTGGAACTACGTGGAAATTAATTAATTACTTACTTAGTCAGTATATTAGTTCATAATTAATATTTGAGGTTTGGGTAGTGTCATATGATTATTTTTTCGAGATGAGCTCTCAGGAGCGGCGTCATCCTCCTCCTCCTCATCTGGACACTCGAGCTGTCGATCCAAATCTCACTAGCCAATGACTTGCGGAGCACAAATGAAAACTTTGTAAGCGTAAACTAAAACATTCGAAGACCATGTTACATATTTTTTTTTTTTTCAGTTTCAGAGTCTTTCACATTGTATATTTTTGTTCGTTTCTTGAAAAGTTACGTTGATTTCTTTTGGCACAAATTTAATGTCATACTACAAGGCCTTTTACTTTGTATATGGAGGAGAAAATAAAATGTGAAGCAATCATTGGCCAAAAAACATTTTCTGCTGCCAGAGCGACAGAAATATTCACGGGGCAATCCATGTGGATTAAACACATGCTGCAGATAGTACGAGTACAAATCTCTGGACAGAAACTACCCCAGTAATGTATAAAAATACTAATGAACCAAAAAAAAAAAAAAAAAAAAAAAAAACAAAACAACCTGTGAAATTTGGTCTAAACGCACATGTAAACTGCAGATAAAACATCTGCAAAAGGCAGTGATACTGACCCGGAGTCTGCATATTTTCGCTCGTTTTTATATATTACTACATAGAAAGTTTTAGTGACACTGTGATCAGTTTAATGTCAGAGATACAGAACAATACAGTCCTGTGAGATCTCAGAGCTGGAGCTGAACGGAACAACCGAAACGATCCAACTAACAAGTCAAACCATCCACAATGCCGTTATCTAAGAGTGAACCGGGGCAGTGTGCAGAGCAGTGGTGTCACAGTCTTACAATAAAGTGGCCTTTTTTCACATTCGTCATCTGTCAGCCTTCATCACTACTGACCTGCATTCAGCTATACAAATAAATACTTTATTTTTTTTTTTTTTACTTGTATAAAAACAAATCAGAGAGTCACTTTAGATTAAGAACCTAACAAGGTAATTCCACTCTCCACAGTGTCATTGGTAAACCTCACAACATACCGTACTAGTTTACATTTACATCTTTTCTGAAAAAAGGAAAATCGAAAATTGTGCCCAAAAGTCAGTACGCTTGGCTGTTAGTGCTATAGTCTTTTTTTTTTTTTGTCATTATCCCACCGCTGACATCATCAGCTGTGAGTATGAAGTCATTTTCCCCACCATTCGTGGGCTAACAGTATCATTTCAGTGTCTCATATCAGTTGCATGGCCTCCTTTCTCTTCTTCATCCTCCATTTGTGAGGTAACTTCCTGCTCCTCAGCTACCATTTCCTGATCGCTGACTTGTGTGGTCATTCTGGCCCATCCTTTCACTCCCTCATTTTCATCTATCCGATGCGGTGCCTCTCCCTCTGCCTCTCGATCATCCATGGCTGAGTCTGGCTGCATGCGTTTCTCTCCGGTGGCGCCATCTTCTGTCACATCGAGAACGCTGCACAGCTCCATCTCGTGGATCTCAACGTCAAAGGGCGCAGCAGGAGGCACTGAAGGAGGAGATCTGCAGCCCACACATCCCTGCAAAGAAAGGGGAAGACAGAGCAAGTTTGTCTCCAGTGTCTGCAAATGTGGCTGTGGTTCTATGCTGCATGATGGAAGTTGAGGACACACTGACAGCCATGAGCCTATTAACACTCAAGACAATACGATAGTACGATGCAATAGTAATTGAAAACTTGAAAGATCATAGGTCATTCAAGCTAATTATATTTTAAGAATTTAGCATTATCATCATAGATTATGATGTCAGTGTGGTGTTGTCGTGATCCCAATACATTAACCTCAGTACAGGCAACACATTAAATACTGCTGTAGCTATACTGAAATAATAAGATTTCTTGGAAATCTTCTAAAATTTCTCAATTTTTAACATCATAACAATTATTTTTAACCTTTTCACAATGAGGCTCATACCAAAGCACTGTAAATTCTCAAATCTGATTGGTCAGAACGGGGACTGAGTTCAAATCTATCCAGCATCCATTTTCTGTACCACACAGGGTCGTGGGGGAGCCTGGAGCCTATCCCAGGGGACACGGGCCACAAGGCAGGACACACACTCACACACTACGGACAATTCGGAAATGCCAATCAGTCTACATGCATGTCTTTGGACTGGGGGAGGAAACCAGAGTACCCGGAGAAAACCCCCGAAGCACGGGGCGAACGTCCAAACTCTATGCACACAGGGAGGAGACAGGATTCGAACCCCCAACCCCAGAGGTGAGAGGCAAAGGTGCTAACCACTAACCAAATGTGCTCCACAGTGAGATCAAATCAGTTTATATTGATGCAATCGTTTGAACATGCACTTATTTCATTAATAACAACTAATTGTTCGCAGGGACTCATTCACAGGGACTTCACAGGTGTGGTGGACGATCTACGAATCTAAAGCTAACAATAAATAAAAATGTGTCATTATTTAACAAAGAAAAATGTATAATCGATTTGGTGAACGTTTCCGTGAGTAGATGTTTATTTAATATTTATGGAGGGAGTTTTCCTGAAATCTTCAGGACAGAGGACCTTTTCAGTTTTTTGGTAACATGACAAGCTGCATTTTTTTTTTTTTGTTGTTTTTTTTTTTATTTGAAGAGAAATAAAAAAAATTTAAAAAAGGAGAGACTGTTGAGGGAATGACTATTCATAGCTCCTATAATGTAAATGAAAACAGGAAATAATCTGTGTACAGACATTCCACAAGTTATTGCTAAATAATCAGTTTCAGGGTGGTAACAGTAACTCTGCTTCATGTTGGACATCACACCACCCTGTCTTTGATTATTTTCCTAAAACAACCGCCCCTGTTGTGTTTTATTCATTGCGCACAGTATTCCAAGGAAAACAAACAAACAAACAAAAAAACACTGTTAATTGAAATTAACTACTATTTTTTTTCTTTGATAAGTAGTGTCTCTCAGACGTGTAGTAACTGTCGTGTTTATGCTTGCTGTAACTGTGATGAGAGACGTGCTAACGTAAAAGCCCAGAACAGACTTCTTGATGGAAACTCACGGATATATTGATGGCACGTGGCAGGCGTCCTGTGCGGATCCAGGGGTGAACCTGACTCAGCTCCCGCTTCTGCTCCTCAGTAAAACGAGGCTGATGCTTCTGCATGGCTCTGAGTGCAACACTGTCCTTGCTCAGTACGGTCTCTCTGTCCCTGTCACACACAAATTGAATTAATTAAGTATAATCAAACTTCTAATGTGTTTGCATAAAGTATGAGTGACATTTCTACTAAAGTTAAAGTATATGCCTTGGTTGCATGTCTTAGAGCAATTGACAAAACAAGCTAAATGCCCCATCATATGCAGTACAGGGTTTGTATTCTGAATGTGTCTTTCTGTCAAATTTGATGTTCGTGCGTCTATGCATTTTATTTTTTAACCTGATGGGCAGTTGATAGGTCATCATGATCTTCTCGTCTGTGTTGGCCATAAGCAGCCAGATAGGATCCTGCAGTACGCACTTAATGAACTGGGCTTCTCCGTTGCCCCCTGCTGTCTGCTTACGAGAGTGGTCATTCTCAGACGAGTCTATACTGCCAAAGTACTTGCTCGTGTGGCTGCTCTGGCTGCTTCCTGTAGGGGAAGTAAGACCACCAAGTTATTCCCACGTGTAACAGAATTAGTACAATGAGAATACTGAAAATACAATTTTTAGTAAGAGAACTTATTTAATCGCTTAATGTAGGCTTCCTCACAACAAAATAACCATGTTTATTGGCATCCCTATGGTCATACCATCAAATAATAAATGACCAAGGCTTGCCACAGTTACCACAGTTAAAACATAACAGTTTTTTTATTGAGCAAGCCTTGACCATGATGTGTTGGGGAGAATTTTTTTTTTTTTTCCCATATTAAACATCAACCCAATATTAAAATGTGTTCTTCAACCATATAGCAAGTAGTGTCATAAGTAAGTAACCATAGTTACCATGAAGTACCACAGTATATTCATGGCTGAATCATGGTTTAGACCTTACCCATCAATACTGTGAGGTACCACAGTAAAAACATATTAAGCTATAGTAAATTGTAGTTGGAGTTGTAATAATATTTATCTATAGAAATAAAAACTTAAACTACACTAACTTTTAAAGAATCACTTTTATTTTCGAGCACTACTTACTCGTTCCACTCCCAGAGCTGCTGCATCCATTGGAGCCAGACCCTGAGGAGCCTAAACCAGATCCTGAGGACCCTGTGCCTGAGGACCCAGAGCCCGAGGCAGCTGAGCCTGTGCCCGATCGCGAGTCCTCCTGCAGCAGCAGGTCAAGCAGATCACTGGAGGAGGACATGGCATCCTGATTTGATTCATTGGCTTCTCCCTGGGAAGAGAAATAGTTTCCACTGAGTTAGACTAGCAGTAAGAAACACAGTGAGATTTCACTACATGGCTGGAAGTCACTAAAAAGAAGCTCTTTAAAGCTCTATTATTTTAAAGCACATTAAAACTAGGATCATTATGATGGGCGATTCCGAGAACTTTCACTTACTGAAGGACCACCCCTTTGTCGCAGACAAATAAGTTCCTATTTTCACTAAATTTTTATGTATTCCAAAAACAATGTAACTCTTCTTACATTTTCATTCTCTTTGGAGTCTGCTGCTGCGCTTCTCTGACTGGATGCTGATGGTCCTCCAACCCCGCCTCCTTGTCCACCGGCAGGAGGTGTGGCCTGTTGCCCAGAGGCCAGTGCTGTCACTGCCTCGAGCCGACTGGTTGGTGATTCCTCCAGCTGAAGCAAATTCAGAGGGGAGGAGCATCTGGATTGGAAAAGGGGTGACTCTGTCCCTTCTCTTTCTGCCCCTCCTTCCCTCTGGCTGCAGGACTGAGGTGTGCTACAGCGGGATGGGTTTCTTGGGGCTGGTGTTATTGTCTGAGTGGGTGCTGGAGGGGCAGTGTTGGCTGTGGGGTATTGAAAAGACACAGTAGGGTTGTAGAAGGGCTGAGACATAGTTGCAGCAACAGGCTGGGCCATGGTTGTGCCAATTTGTGGAAACATGTAGTTGGGAAGTACCAACGCCATCATGGGGGGCACCATGGGAGGCGCCACTTGAGGATTCTGAATGGGAAAGCGAAGGCCGGTATGCATGGAGGGGTCAGTGATGGGGTGAGAGAGGGGTGGGTAAAGTGGATAAAAGGGTAGCATGCCTGGTGGATAGGGCACAGAGGGCAGGCTATTCTGGGAGCCCACTGAAGGAGGCCAAGAAGATGAGGTTGTTGGAGGAGCCAGAGGGAAGGAAGCGTTAGGCACCCTGTCTTGTGCAGGAGCACCTGTGGAGAGGCTTCCTGTTGGGCCTGACTGGGCTAAAGAGCTCCCCTGCTCCGAGGTCTCCTGATGTTTCAACCTCTTACCACCTCTACCACGCCGACGACCACTGTTGTTCATGGTGGGGTAATCACGTGAACAGCGCACACCTGAGAGAGAGAGAGAGAGAGAGAGAGAGAGAGGAATGATATATGAAAATTATTTGTATATGAAAGCACAAATAATGCAGGGTTTCCATCAACGGCTAATGCAAAAGTAACTTTACCAAATATTACAACAAAAAAAAAATGCTACGGTCAACTTGACACAGGAGGGACATGTCAGCTGGGGGGGGTGGAACTTTTCCATCATGACTTTGCATTCTGGAGTCATAAAGGTCATGCAGTGAAGGCAAACCACAGCCTATGAGGTCTGCCTGTGAGGAAGCCACACCAAACCAGGTGCTAATGACTGACACAAGGATTCATTTTAATGGTGGCAGTGTAGAATTGCACCTGTATGGCCAAGGGTAGGAACTTATGGCCAACTACCATAAGACATCCAGTACATCCTTTTTTGAGTCTTCTTATTAATGGAAGAGAAATCAGCTCAGGGATGATGGTGATGAAGGCTGAGCAGAAATAGAGAATCATGGTATATGTACCTGGGGAGTCCAGATGCTTTCTTAGAAAATGAAGACCGATGTTGACTACGTCATGTACATAATTACAGGGGTGTGAGCCACTGGTGTATAGTAATTAAAACCAGTTAACTTTGTTCTTTTAAGAACCGGAACAACCATGGATGTCTTAAATACAGAAACAGTATTAAGCTTGAAAGATCAGTTAGTTATATCCACAAAGACAGAGGACAGCTGGTCAGCTTAAGGGTGATGAAACAGAATGTCACCTTTTGCTCTGTGATGGTGAGTGGTGAGGTATTCGTACAGGCACAGGGCTGGAACAGAGGGTGGACTGAAAAGATGATAGACTGGACACATGAATGGCCATCTGTTTTCCAAATCTGCAATAAAATCATTATACTGTACGTGGAGGGAATATGGATAGACGAGGATGATGGTTTCTTTTGTAATTGGTGATTGTCTAAATACATTTCCTGCCTGGACTGAGAAGCAATCATTTGCAGAAAGTTGTTTATCCAGCTTTTCAGACTAGTGGTGTTTGAGGACTCTGATAATTTTCTCACACATATTTTGCTTTCTTGAATTTATTATTTTTTTATTTTTAAACCTTGATCATTTGCCAATTTGTACACACTAGCTAGTTCTCCCCTATCACAAACAGCATATGACACCAGTCAGGAAGGGTGAAGGCTACCACATGCTTTCTCCGAAACACATGATACCAGTCACTACATCTTTTGGAAACCGCTGCAAATGTAAAGTCACAGGGCAGCTGAAAATGCTCAGAGGAAAGTGATACATGAGCATCTGTGAGATCACAGATGTCCACAGTTGGATACTGTCACTCCGATTGACAAGTAATGCTGTCTCTCTCAACCAGAGAGCACAACCAATTTTGCTCTCTTGGACTCCTGTGGCATCATCAGGATTCGAACTCAGATGATAGGGTGAACACTTTTCTACTGCACCACTCAAGAGCCTACTTTCTTGAATTCCACCTTGCCTCCAATACTGCCATGGTATTTATCAATATTTATCAATTGTGTTGTAGGTCCTCAATTGCTTCTTTGGTCTCTTTTCTGCCTGTTGGCAGGAAAGTGCTGGCATTGGAACATCAGAGAGGCACATGTTGTGGTGTGAGAGGCATTTTTATTGCACTGTAGCAGTAATCCAAAACTGTACCTTCTCTAATGTCACATTTGATGTGTTGATGGAGTGAGTGGGGGCCCAGTTTCAGAGTGGTATGACTGACATCTCCTGTTAAAATAACACAGAATCCAGATGGGGCCTCATCTTTGACCAAATCTGCTAACACCTGTTTCTCATGTGTATTAGATTGTGGCATGATGTAAATCCAAGACAGTATCGCAGAGTTCAATTCACAGGATGATTAATATGGCTTGTATTTGAGAAATATTTCCTAGAATTTTGTGGAACACATTTGGTTATTTGCCAGGATTTTAAGTTCATTGATCTTGCTGCAAACGAAGGGCATGCTGAACAGAAACTTTCCAGGAAGCGGAGATGGTAAAGCTCTCTTCCTGAAACTAACCAATACGCTGGTGCACTTTCCTCTCAATCTCCTGCTGTTGTTTGTGTCAGTCCTTGTGAATTGTGGCAGTGCACTTCAGAAGCAGTACAAAATCTGCAGATTGCATACCTGATATTCACAGCATTTCCTGTGAATAAGTAATGTGAATGGGATTGCCTTAACCAAAAATGCTTCAAAAAAAAACAGACGAGACACCAAAACACAGCTATCTTGGCCGCCAGAAGCGATACAAGTGTGTGTAAGTCCCACTTGTCTGTTTCTGTTTGTGTATGCATGTGTATATGTACACTTATAACCATACCTCTAGTGATTGGTGTGGTAGTATGCCGTCGAAGTACTGAAGCTGGGTCGAACACTCTCAGCTGACTCAGATCCCTAAACCGACACATGAAGTTCTGCTCCTCTTGCTGAGTATGTGCAGAAAGCACCTCTTTGGTCAGTCCCAGCCTTCCTCCTCCACCTCCTCCTGCTGCTGCTGCTCCTCCAGCTCCTCCTCCTCTCCTGCCTTCATCTCTCTCAGTTGTAACTGCAGGGCTTGGTGGAGCTGGTGGAGGGGGCAGAGAAGGAGCAGCTGCAATGGCAGGAGGAGGAGGTGGAGGAGGTGGAAGAGTAGGTATAGGAGTTGTAGGGGCTTCCTCCATTACAATGTCTGAGAGAGAGAATAAGAGTCCATTAATACACCTATAAAGGTGCAAATATACTTTACTTTCACCACACGTACGTGCATGTGTGCAGCTTCCATTCGAGTAGCATTGTCTCGCTTGCGTATCTTATGTAAATCTGGAGGATTAAAAATGGCGTCCACTAGATGCCACGTCAGAGCCAAAACATTTCTGTTTGGTTTCCAAGTCAGACTATAAATGTTTAGCGATTTCATGCACAGCGGCGTTAAACAGACTGATGAGCTCGGTTTCCCTTTAAAACTCAAACAATAATGGTAACAGGCTTGGTGGGGGGGGGGGGGGGGGGTAATGGAATACATGTAACGGCGTTACCTAATCAGGATACAAAAAGCTGCTAACTGTAAATTTGAGAATATGTCTGGGATTCAGCTTAGGTTTCATTATGATGTGCTTATGGTCTAATACTGCATCGTGTGTGCGCATATTTGCATTGCTTTCACCCCTCTCTGTAATTCCCGCCTTCTCACACACCAATTGGTCGATTATAAAAGGCTTGCAGCAATTATTGACCAAGTTCCTGCCTCTCAACCATTGGCCTACTCTCAGCGAACGTGCAAAGGTGAAGCGCTGGTGTGTACGGCGTCAGATAGTTGCTTGACAATAGCAGCAAATGACAGCTGTCCTGAGTCGAAACAATGCCCATGGCCATATAAGGTCATTTTTAATTTCATGTCATCACATTGCTTCGTATTACATGGTCATTCAAATGTGTACATGATGGTAGAAAAAATGTAAAACTTGAGCAGAGTGAAACCAATTTTATTTATATATATTTATGTGATGACAATAGTGGTGTCTTTTTCAGTGTATTAAAGTTTGCATTCACAGTAACACTGTTTTGAAGGCGATTACCCATGGTAATGTGGTTATCTTGCATGCACGTACGTGTAGTAAACAGCACACATAAATCAGCCTTAAGAGTATTCAAAACTAGACAGAAGGACACAGACATACGCATAATGTGTACAATAAACCTGCTCACCTGACTCTGGGGGTTTCTTGTCTCCCACATGGACAATGGTACTGCTGAAACTACACTGCGACGTTACTGATGCTACACTCTCTGCCTTACTGTGTAAAGTCAGGGCTGGCAGTGATGTACTCTCACTAACCAGAGCTACTGACGGACCTAGAGCATGTGAGCACACACACACACACACACACACACACACACACACACACACACACACACACACACACACACACACACAAACATACCCACAATACTCCAAATTATAGCAGCAAATGCTATCATACACTATCATACACTATATGTGTTTTACTCGTTCAAGTCAGTGTGAAACAGGGAACTGGATGCTAAATGGTGATTACCTTTAGGGTTGCTGGGGGTGTCTTGCTGCTTATCATCATCAGAAGTGGAGGATGCAGTACAGGAGGAGGAGCCACATTTCCTCTTTACTGTGTTTCGGACATTACAGCTCTCCAGATACCTACAGCCAGGATGCACTTCTGTTATTGTACGTACAAACCATTATTTGAACACTTCCTTTCTTACTTATTAGTCTACATCAGTGAAATATGATATGGCTGATTTGCTATATATTTAGTCTGATTCAGTTTCACACTGCACTAATAATAATATATATATATATTTTTTTAAACATATGCTAAGGGGTGTGTGTGTGTGAAGGGGCAAGGCTGGAAATGTCATCACAAAAATATTTTACTCATTAATCAGAAATTACATTAACCATGTTTTTCTGATTTATACTATATTATATATATATATATATATATATATATATATATATATATATATATATATATATATATATATATATATGTATTTATACACACACACACACACACACACACACACACACACACATATATAAAACAAATTGTGTTCTTAACCAAATAAAAACCAACTAAAAAAAAAACCTGCCTGCAACCCTAAATGCATTGCATGATTGGTTCACTGGTACATTTGGTTGAAACAGGGATGAATCTTATTTTCACTGTGTAGTTTTACTGGAAGGTGTCTACCCTCAACTGCAATTGCTATGTTCACACAAAACATACAGAGGTTTTACATTTTTTATTTTTTAAACACAGCAGGGATTGATTCACAGATTAAATCCTGCCCACTTAAAAGTGCCCTAAGAACACATGAGGGCTGTTGCAATGGTATTAAGAGGAGAAACAAATGAAGACAGGGGTTGCTTGTTACACACTTTAGATGTGTCATAGAAACAGGAACACACGTCTGACTGCACACACTCACCGTATAATGCTATCTAGGCAGTTGATTTGCTGGTAAGAGTACGCACTGGGCGGGTCCTTCCTCACAAGCTGAGACAGGACTGGATCCTTTGAGGGTGGGGCCACATCTGACACAGTGTCCACTACAGCTCGCGAAGAACCTGTTCAAAGAAAAGAGTTGAATAAGCAACTGGTAAGAGAAACCTTGCAAATTTCTGGGAAATAGATCATAGTGTAGATTGACAGTTTTGTATGTGTGTGTACCTGTGGCAGTGTGTTTCCTGGGAGGGGGACGGTTACGGGAATCGATAAACACTTGTTGGCCACTTGTCTTTACCATGTGAACATCCTTACAGATCTGCTGGAAGGTCATCTGCTCAGAGAGAAAACAGACATACAAAGACTTTAAAAACTAGCTCTCTGTGGGCCTGAACATGTGACTCTCTATCTCTGTACATCTTGCCTAGCAAATACTGTGTGTCTTCAACCCCATGGTCACGAGTTCCCCAAAGTCACAATTCATGGTTAAGGACATGTATTCTGGTCTGTGGTACATCTTCCCCCACTGATGGCTACTCAGTGCTCTACTCTATGGCATAAGCCTAACAATTAATTTTTCCAACAGCCTGAGAAACCAGGAACCCATGGTCTCCTAACAGACTGATTTATCTGCACGACTGATCACTGATCAATGAATGGCTAACGGATGATTAAAGCAAACTGTGCACAGAAAATGAACTATACTCACTAGCTGTTCACCTAAAAGGTAGACTAACATTATAGTAAAATTAAATGTGATCCTGTTTGCAATAGTTTTGGGTCATTACATAGAGAACATTGTGACTGTAGAGTTTCTGTTTTGTTTGTGCATGTGTTATATCAGGTCATTCACTCTGAAGGCCAAACGGAGCCTCGAGTCAGCAGCTCTTTAGTCCATGTAATTTTATCCCTTACAGTCCTTAAGCTGCTTCCTAAGTCAAATCCAAGTCAACTCCTAAATTGGGTCTCAGATCGAGGAGGAAGACTTTGGCTACTTTAATTAACTGATTGTAATAGGATAGTTTGATCAATGTATTTTGAATTGTTGCAAAAACAATTAGGTGGCCTATTAACCTTAAGCCGATGTTCAAGTCTAAATCTCATAAACTCAGCTCCAGGTTGAGTCAAGTTATAGCTAAGCAAGTCCAAGACCAAGTCAAATGGACTTTAGTCCAAAATCTCAGGTAGAGCATTGCTGGTGTGTATGTGTGTGTAGTAGAATTCACAGATTGGTTTACGCCCACTTTGTGTTTAAATCTGAATACAGATAGTGTTTGGAATATTTAGTGTACTAAACTGATACAGAGAGTGCCACTGTGTGTGTGTGTGTGCTCACCGGTTTGTGAAGCTGAGCTGGGTCCTCCAGAGTGGTGCCGTTGCTCTCTGATGATGAAGCGGCACTGGGTTGCAGCTCATGGGAGCCATTACTTGCCAGACTGCCATAGCCCTGTGAGCTGCTGCTGTGTACGGGCTGAACCAGAAGCCGGTGGATCTGCTCGCTGAGCTGTGCGATATCCGGAGTCAAGGTGCTCTCCTCCAGAGCCTTCGGCAAGGTGAACACATCCTCATTCAGTGGAGAACTGAAGGAACGAAGGGACGATGAGGACGTCAGAACACAGAAGAAGACATACATATGTGTATCTTTGATTCGCAGACTGCACAACAATACACAGATGTGGACAGATCATCAGTGTATCAAATTCCTGAAGATCTTCAACAAAATTTATTGTCCTTTGATTCAGATAAAATGATTTCCAGTTCTGTGATACATCTACAAATGCTCTGTGTGTCCAGAAGAGATGTAAAACAATGCTAAAGCCTGGGGAACTGTTATGCAAAAATGTGTAAATGTTGTGTCTTTTGATGTACATGAAATGATTAATGATAAGATTACTTACTTTCATGTACATCACAAGACACATTTACACTTTAATATGTAAATGCTTGCTGTGTAAGGAAGCATGTGTGGGTGGGCAAAAGATGCAAGTCAAAAGGGGGAGTCGTCTGTGTGTGTGTGTGTGTGTGTGTGTGTGTGTGTGTGTGTGTGTGTGTGTGTTAGAAAATAAGGCTGTGGAACAGGCACTGTATGAGTCAGTGCATAATATGAGAACTGATTATGGAGTAAAGCTGTCCAGGGGATGACATAATGAAGGACAGAGGGGGTAAGGAAATAACCGTGTGAGAAACATCCTCAACATTGTGCCTATGTTTGTCTGAGAAACTGCACATGGTAGTGCATGTGTTATGTGCGTGGATTGTGATGAACATTAAGTATGGCTGTGGGTGTGTGCACAAGTAGGATGCATATGGACACCTCTGTGACAGTGTACATGCTCTGTGTGTGTGTGTGTGTGTGTGGGCATGCTTTTTATATCTTGGTCAGGACCCAACGTCCCCACAAGGATAAGAATATCTGTGTGATTGTGAAGAATTGGGGTCATTGGGGTCATTGATATTTGTGAGCATGCGGACATCCTTACGTTCGGACTTTGTGGCGACCCACGATGAATGCCACCTTCCTGCTCCAAGGGTTAACAAAGGAGGACCAGGAGGTGTCGATAGTCAGATACTCTCCATTCCGGGCACACATTCGCAACGGAGAGTGTTCAAACGGCTGCCCTGCAAACTGCAGAACTACGGAGAGACAAAATAAAAATAATGTCAGTTTTAGACATTCTGCTCTTAGATACAATGTACACAAATAAGAACAAAAGCACACCCTCTTTCCATTTCTTATTTTACATTCAAGGGCCCTAACAACAGTCATCTGTTCATCAGCAACTATTAGAATTAAACAACTTTAGTCTCAGGTAACAGAAAACATACTGTATACTTGCAGTAATGGTGTACTTATTTTTTTGGCCAAACAAGCGGAAGTCCACCTTTCTACAGTAAGGAAGACTGCTCAGAAATGACTTTATAAAAAGCCTCTAAACAAACCCGAAAGCCTTGCATAAATAAATGCCCACAAACTTCAATGAACTAACGCAATGTTATTATGAAGAAATTCTTCAAAATTTGTCCTGAGTGTGAGAAAACGATTACTGTTGCTAAAGGGGGTTCTATAAGCTAATCAGATTTTCCCCATATGGCTTTTGGACATTGGCTTATTTCTTGGTATTAAAAGATAATGGCATAGTGGAATTTTTATGCGTTGTCTGGCACCTGAAATTAGATTTACCTAATGGAGAATTTCATGTCCTTATACATATAAAACAATGACCTTGAAAAAACCTGCACTTTCTTTTTCAGACACCTGTATTAAGAAGTCATTTGCCATGTCATGGTTTTTTTTTTTTTTCCACTAGTCATATTAAAACTGAGCGAAAGAAAAAGGGAGAAAGTAAGAAATAAAGAAGAAAGGAGAATGACGGTATATTACACAGCCATTACAAGTGTTATATACTAATATCACCACTGGCTAGTCTCTTTCTTTTATGCAGTAAAACCATTAAACCATTAAAAAGAGAGAACTTAAAAAGAAAAGAGAGAAAGGTGAATGACAGTAAATTGCCATTATAATGGTTGCATGTTGAAATCATCATGGGCTGCTCTCTCTTTTATTTAGTAGTACAACCATTAAAGCCTGAGGTTTACATAAGAGGAATGGGAACGTCTCCTTTTTTAAGTGAGCGCTCATGTTTTTCGACCAATTTGCTGGAACTATAGGTATAACAAGTGCAATGAAGGGGTGAAACAGTGGTGCTGGGTGCGCTGACATCATTTCCTAGCATTATTTGTTGCTTGTTAATGTGAAATATAATTAGCCTACATAAAATCTACAAACATGTTAAATATTACATACACAAACCAATTCATCCATAAACTACATCCACTGCTATCACCATGTACTTTACATACTCCATATATACAGTGGGGTCCAAAAGTCTGAGACCACATTAATAATCTGTTGTTGTTTTTTTTCCTGTGGAAATAAACAGAAGGTTTTTAGAATTTTTGAAATATTTAAAACAAACAAAGTAAAATGTTCAATATCTTGGATATTTAATATTCAAAAATCTGCACTATTACTAGGTCCTTATTTAAATATAAGCGGATTTGTGATATTGACCATGTTAACTGCGTTGTACAAAAGGTCAGACTTTCCTCATGCCTAATCTCTTCTATTGAAGCAGGCGTTCAGACGACACTCCGATGGATTTGATCTAAAAAGGTCCATAAGGTTTTGCACAAACTTGTGGAGTCCGTATCAGCTCGAGAGCACACTGTTATCAAAGTAAAAGGGATGTACCAAATAGTAAGACACTCTGAAATTCATGTAAATATTTCAGAGATTCTACTTTTCAGTTAAGTTGTTGTCAGTAATATAACCTGTAATGAAAATTGTTGTATTAAATTAGAAAAGAATGCAGAATAGAAGCATTTTCACTAGTGGTCTCAGACTTTTGGACCCTACTGTATGTTAAATGTAAACATTTCGCTGTATCTTTGTCAGCAAACTGGTGGCCAGGTCTTGATTTTATTTCATCCCGTCTATTACCCAGATTTTAGCTTCCCTTCGCTGGCTTCCGGTTCATTTTAAGACTGGCTTTATTGTTTGTTTTTAAAGCCTTAAATGGACCGGCCTCAGACATAGCAGACATTCTTTGTACACATACTCCTTCTAGACCTTTATGGTTCGCCTCACAGCTGATTGTTCTTGGCTAAATGAAAAAGGTGATAATGCTTTTGCAGCTGCTGTGCTGGTGCTCAGGAACGGTCTTTAGACTTTGTCTAAAGCAGTGGAGAGTGCTAGTTAGTTTAAATATTTGTTTAAATACAGCACTTTGTTCAACAGATGCTTTAAATGTGCTTCATAAATTAAATGTACTTAAACACACACACACACACACTCTGTGTTTGTATGACTCACTGACAAGACACACTTTTGACATCCTATATTTTTTATTTTCAGTCTTAAAATTTAGTTATAAATTTGTAATTTTTCACATTTGTAATTTTTAAAGTACTCTGCTGTCTGCAAGGTGAATCATAATTTCTCTAACCCAGCTGTCCCCCATGCCTTTAAACCAAAAACATGTTTAAAACTACACTCACTGTCCAGTTTATTAGGAACACCTGTACACCTGCACATTTATTCAGGTATCTGATCAGCCAATCACGTGGCAGCAGAGCAATGCAAAAAAGCATGCAGATACAGGTCAAGAGCTTCAGTTAATGTTCACATCAAACATCAGAATGGGGAAAAAATGTGATTTTTGTGACTTTAACCATGGGATGATTGTTGGTGCCAGATGGGCTGGTTTGAGTATTTCAGGAACTGCTGATCTCCTGGGAATTTCACACACAACAGTCTCTAGAGTTTACACAGAAAGGTGCAAAAAACAAACAAAAACAAACATCCTGTGAGTGGAAGGTCTGGAGGCTGAAACACCTTGCTGATGAGAGAGATCAGAGGAGAACAACCAGACTGGTTTGAACTGACACGAAGTCTATAATAACTCAAATAAGCACTCTTTACAACCGTGGTGAGTAGAAAAGCATCTCAGAATGCTTCACAAAATCATCTTCAAAAGCTTACCTGGGGTTCCACTCCTGTCAGCCAAGAGCAAGAATCTGAGGCTATCATGGGCACAGTTTTACCAAACATGGACAGTTAAATACTGGATAAAGATCATGTGATTTTATTTTCTACCTGTCCAGTTTGGGTGAGATTCCTGTTCTTGGCTGACAGGAGTGGAACCTGATGTGGTCTTCTGCTGTTGTAGCCCATCCACCTCAAGGTTAGATGTTTTGTGCATTCTGAGATGCTTTTCAGCTCACCATGGTTGTAAAGGGTGATTATATAAGTTACTATATCCTTCCTGGCAGCTTGAACCAATCTAGGCATTTTCCTCGGACCTCTCATCAACAAGGCGTTTCCACCAACAGAAGTGTTGCTCACTCAGTGTTTTTTTTGTTTTTCTCAGCATTCTGTGTAAACACTAGAGACTTGTGTGTGTGTGTGTGTGTGTGTGTGTGTGTGTGTGTGTGTGTGTGTGTGTGTGTGTGTGTGTGTGTGAAATTCCCAGTAGATCAGCACTTTCTGAAATACTCAAACTGGCCCATCTGGTACCAACATCCATGCCATGGTTAAAGTCACAGAGATCACACTTTTTCTTCATTCTTATGTTTGATGTAAACATTATCTGAAGTTCTTGACCTGTATCTGCATGATTTTATGAACTTTGCTGCTGCCACGTGATTGGCTGATCATATAAATCGCATAAATGACCAGGTGTACAGGTGTCCCTATTAAAGTGGAGGGTGAGTGTATACATGCATTGTGAGTTTCCTTTTAAAGGTGGAGCTGAGCCCTTTTCTATGTGGTGGAGGAGGCAATTTCCTGCACAGGGAAATGTAAACAGAAGCTCAAGAATGAAAAGAACTCTCTGTTCAGAGAGTGAAAGAGAGAGACTCACTCTTCTTATGGATGGCCACCATCATTGGTCTGTCCTCTGGGTGGAGACAGAGCAGCACTGGGGTTCCCACCAGATCCTGAGGCAGATAACCCAGCAGTGGCACAGCTCTCTCGTCAACCTCCTGGAAGAGACAGCTGGGTGTGTGACTGGTGGTAAAGATCCGCTTATCTGGAGGAATACGAGGAGCTGATAGAGACGGAAAAAGAGACTGGTGGTTCAGACAGTGAAAACATGTGAGAACAAAAAGAGTCACTGTAATATGTGGATCTATAAAAATGGTTAAAACTGTATAAAGGTGAGAGTAAGAATATATCGATTATTCCTGTACAGTGACTTTTGATATACAAATCACCGCTGAAGTCATATTTATGTAACTGAGTGATAGAGGGAGAGAGGGTGCGTGTCTTACCCTCGTATCCAGAGTGTACTCTCTCAGCGATGAGCAGGCAGCACGGTTGGGGGTCTGCAGTGTCAGAGTCTCGCAGTGTGAGCAGGTATGGGGTCAGCCTGAACGGGTAATAGCGCACGTCCCCACTGGAAGAGCCATCTGTGCTGATCCTGCAGAACATGGACTTCTCCTGGGTACACTCCACTGGAGGGGACACTAGACACATGCAGGAACATTTCTTATTTGTTAACATGCTCACCCTTAGAATAAGGCCAAAACATATCTTGCTAAGAACTAACGTTATTTTTAACTAAAAATTATCAGCTGAATAAACCTTCAAAACTGAGAAAGTTTTAAATGTTCATGCTTATAATTACTATAATAACAATTACATGGACTGTTTACTAAACTGTAACAGTGATTAAATGCATTCTCAGCAACCCTAGTCACATTTCCAGGTACTACTGATGAATATTCCCCACTGGACATCCAGTATACTTGCAGATACTTTTCCAAATATGTTGTCTAGCTTTGTTGATTAGAAACCAGTGAGAGTAGCACACATTCACTCACGCACTCACTCACTCACCAGATCCGATGCAGGAGGCCCATGTCGGTAATCTGCAGGGAGCAGTGCTGCTGTAGAAAGTGCTGACGTCCTGAGGCGCGAGGAGCTCTGAAAACACTGCCCCTTGCAGCTTCTCTGGTTTACTTCGCAACAAAGATGAACCCTGCGGCGAGATATACACCACCTTCCCCGACAGGAATGACACAGCCATAGAGAATGTGTCCTAAAAAGAAACGAGAAAATGTCTGAAAGCGATAGCTTGCATACATCACTATTGACTTCACTGTTACCACATTACACTACCACATCATTACATCTGAGTTTTGGTGTCAAATTTGATATTTAAGAAACCTTTACATGTAATTAAAAGTATGCTAGTACACACTCTCATTCTCCCTGATAGGCAACTTTTTTTTCCCTCACCAATTTGGTCACCTGCCAGTTCCCACCCATTACCCAACTCTCCTCTCTCAGCAAGGCTGACACATGCTTCCTCTGAGACACATGATGCCAGCCACTACACCTTTTCCAAACTGCTGCTCATGCTGCATCACAGCACAGCATAACACACTTGGAGGAAAGCTCATTCTTCAATCTTCTGCATATGAGCTCACACACACCCACGACTGGCTAGTGTCACTTTGACCGACAGGGAAGGGAGAGAGAATAAGCCATCCCTCTGACCCAGAGAGCATGGCAATTTTGCTACTTTGGCTCCTTTGGACTGAATCTCGTGATCTACTGACAATATGATGCAATATGACAAACGCTCGGAAGCCCCTGATAGGCAACGTTTATTCAGTGCCAGTGTGGCATAAGTGAATGCCTGATTTAATTAATGAATAAATCATTAAATTACACAAGAATAAATAGACCACAGACTTTAAATAGGCAAATGTAAAAAAAAGGGTAATGCAAAAACTCTATTAAGAAGGAACAAAAGGTTTGTACTGAATATTAATCCACAATAATAAACCAACAATGAATGAATTATGAATCAATACGGTAATGGTGTTTTCCACCATCAATTTCAGTTTTTTCCACCCATAATAAAGTGTTCACCAATATCAGCTACCAAAATGATGCTTTTGGACCATTCAGGAGAATTTGAAACCAACTACTTAACCTACCTTATTGCTTCTTTCCTATTAATATTTGGGGGCATTTTCTAGGTGGAATCTCTTGGTGGATTCTATGCACTTGTTCATGTGTTCAATTTTATAATGATTTACGATTCATAAACATCCCACAGGAGATAAAGATTGAGAAACAGCTTTTGTGCAAATGGACATTGAGCATTATTGAGCGTCTTGCAGAACCAGCCACAGTTCTTCTGCAGACTTTGACTTGTTTTTTTTTATTTTTGCAGCAAAACCCAGCAGCCTTCATTTTGATTTTTGTCTGAAAAGTGGTCTCTTACGTAATATGCTGCTTTCTTTAATGACATACAAACATTTTTCTGTAACATTTAATTTTATGCTGGAAAAACTAATGTTTGGGAATCTAAAATGTTATGAATTTGGATAAAAGTGTAAAGCAGACATAAGGGAGGAGTAATACTCTGGTCTCACATGTACTAACTATACTCTTTGTGACAAAACAGGACCCTTTAGTAAACAGGAGGCTTTGATAGATATTGTAAACTGAGGCAGAGTACAGGTATTAGAGACCTCAGAGAGAGGGAGAGAAGGGGGGTGGAAATGCATTATCAAGATGGGGAAAAAAGAGAGAATGTCAGAGGGACTAACACATTAAGAGAAAATATTGTATGAACATTGGAATGTGTGTGTGTGTGTGTGTGTGTTTGTGTGTGTGTGCATTTGGACACGTACTGTGTTTTTCAGCGTATATTCTGAGGTAATGTTATCAAGCTCTTCTATGGTAAATGTGGAAAGATCCAGACTGCAGCCATGACACTCTTCAACTTTCCACTGGTGATAATACTCCTGATTGGCTGGAAAACAAAAAAAAGTCATGAATGTATACTTTAAAGGGACAGTTTTCATGTTTAGAGCCCTCTGCTGCCTGCAAATCAAACTGCAATTCCAGTGAACCAACATCACTTACTCCATAGTTGAAACTCCATATGCCTAAGTTGCCTTGTAATGAAAAGGGGGAAAACAGAGTACACACACTCATATATACACACAGTGGCCCCTCACCTTGGACTTGTTTGACGCAGCTAAGGGCGTATTTGAGGGCGTGGAGGGTGCTGGAGCGTCCTTTGGTCTTCCTCTCAGCAGGTAGGCGAATCTTGAGCTCCTTCACTGCCCTCATCAGCTCCTTTTGGGTCTGTACCCGAGCTGACTGCTCACTGCTGCAGCCGCTGGTGGATGAAGGGCCCTGCTCTGAGCTTGCACTTAACAAACTGTATGCCAGTGAGCTGCTGGGAGGAGACGGACTCTGGGAATTCGAGCTGAGACAGAGGATAAAAAGAAACGAAAGAAAGGGAGTTGGAGAAGCGGAGAGAAATAATGGTAGGCAGTGAATGGAGAGACGGTGAAAATTACACTTGGTGTATTAGCACTTAAGTCCGACTATGGTTCACGATATTACAGGTCCATTTACCATGACTTTCTATTAAAAAAAACAATACAAATATTATTCCTTTATTCTATATCCCTCTCTCACTCACCTCTTGTTGCTCTCAGTGGTCTCCAACATCATGCCAGAATCTTTGCCATTTTGACTTGAGGAGCTCTGGTAACTTCGCATGGACTGTCGTCCCCTGGAGCCGTTTTCTCTCTCCAGTCCTCCTTCACTCTCCCTCTCTCCGGAGTCGTTGCCGCTCGATAGCGCGTCCATGTCATCTGAATTCTGCCCCCGGTTATCACTGGATAATCCTGCGGGTCCTGACTCGCCTCCTGGAGATGATCCTGACCTGCCATTGGCTGGATTTGAAGAAGGTGAGCTGCCACTCATGGCCGGTGAGCTGGTCTGAGGCACCACCTCTTCTTCCTCCTCGGCTCTTCCCGCTCGCAGCCTAGAAGCATTGCTGGGGGCGGAGTCTGAGTTGTCATCACTCATAGTACGATGAGAATACCTGGTGATAAGTCTCACCTATCACGTTTGAAAAATCAATAGAATTTAACTAGGTTGGGCTGCAGGAACTGTAGATGCAAATCATTTTGGGTTGAATCTTCCTCATGGGCTAACGTAGAACGTTCTAGAGATTTATTTATGAATCTTAAAAGCAAGTGGGTGGAGAACCTGTAACCTCCAACCCCTTGGGTGAATGAAGATTAACTGTGAGATTATCCTTTTTTGTGAGCAAGAGGTAAATAAATTGTTAATTTCAGAAACGTCGGCGGCCAAAAAAACATGCAGGCAAAAAGGCTGCTTATGAAACAGTCTTGGATGCAATCTTGCAGCCAGATGGATGCAAACAGAGTGTGAAAGAGAGAAAGCAGGAAAAAAACAGCATCTGAAAGACTCAGCGCTCCCTTTTCAGGATCTGTCTGTTCCTCTTCTCCCTTTTTCCTGCTTGTTCTAGTCCTCCAACCCTTTTTCTAGACGCTAGGGAAGAAAAGAAAGAGGTGCATCAATTAAAAGAACATAATCGTAATATTACTCTTGGTCTTGCTCTTTTAACATTTTAATGACTTTAACATGCACCTATTATGCTTTTTCAGACATTACCTTTCATGTAGTGTATTATATAGCTGTTTGTGAATGTAAAAAGTCTTTTCAAAAATCAAAGTGCAAGACAAATGGAGTTACTGACTCCCAAAAGAAAGAACCGATTCTGAACAACTGAAACGAGTCGTCAGTAATTCCAGACTTACTTCCTGTACAAACCTACGTAGGTTTGTAACAAAAAACCCACCTCTGGTCTTCACTGGCTGCTCGCGAACACGTGTGCTTTGACCCGCCCTCAAACACTACAGTTGAGGTTGTGTCCCGAAAGAGATAGGCTCATGTCTAGAAGACGCTGTTTTCTGCGCTGCAAAAGCAAAGCCACTTTGCATGGCCTCCCAAAGGATGAGGATGTATAGCGTCACTGGTTAGAAGTAATTTTAAAACGATACCACAGCAGTTCAACTCCGACTTTCGTTTGTGCTCCCGTCATTTCGCTGACGACTGCTTCTCAAAAATAGCTGAAGACAACACGGGATTTGCAAAACGATTATTCATTAAACATGGGGCCGTACCCACTTTATTTGGACCATCTTGCGCCTCTGGATCACAATCTGTAAGTATGATTAATTATTTATGTATATATTTCCAGTGTTCCAAATGCATAGTTTTGTGTTATATACGTGTACAGCCACTGTTAGCCTCTGCTAACCGGCTAACTCACGTTATTGCCAAACTACATACAAACTTCCTGTTCTCGTCGTGCTTGCGATGGTGGTTCAGGTTGATCTTCCGAGGTATCACTATCGGACTCGGGCTCAAATTGGTAAGGTAAAACCGACATTATTACTGAGCTGAAATTCAGATAGGGTAGTGGGCGTTTCCTTTCCGACACGTGCTGTAAGTGGTAGACCAGTCACAACAGACTGGGACATCTGACCAATCAGAGCAGGGTAAGCTCTATGAAAGGTGTAGTTTAGAGTGAACGGATTCTTGAACGAGTCGTTTGTGGCACTGAGAATAAGAGATGCTGCTGCAATGTCAATTATGAGAAAATTAAAGTGTTTTTTAACCTTGGATGCATGTAAACCTATTGAATGAAACCTAATTAGGCACCTTTAAAAAGCATAATAGGTGCATTTTAAGGGGTTAAATCAAGCACACAGGCACACATTTACAAACAAGCATGTCTCAGTTCCATTTGGAAACGTTGTTGGCTGTTGGTTTTCGGGGGCAAAAATGCCTTACTTTAAAGAGGCAACTGTAAAGGAATATGACTTAATCAATGCTACAAATTAAAGCCATAACAGTTTCTCTCAGTCATTTTTGTAAAACCCTGCTCTCTACCATTCTGACAACCACATCTCTGACTTTTTATGCACTTCTTATGCACTCAGTCTGCCACAAGCCAGCAGCAGATCTGGGCTCATATGGTGATATGCTTGGAGATGAAAGCTGCACATGTAGAAGGTCAGAGAGTGCCTCCGTTTATAGCATCTAGTGCAGTCAGCAATTTAGGCAGTGCTTCCGTGTATCAACATACATAATCATTCATGTATTTTTTTTTTTTTTTTAATCACCGCTAACAGTGGTGTATAGGAGTCTATACTTAAGACTCCTTAATGTTCTTGATTTAGATATGATGAATCAACAGAAGTGTATCACGTGCCTTCTTCTTTGGTTGTATTAAATTATCACGGAGTCTATTGCTTACACTATTTCTAGATTCTCACAGTGTTCTCATGGTTTCTGAGTGACTCTATCTCTATATGTCTCTTGGGGAGATTTCTAATCTCTTAAGCTCCTTGGTATGCAGTACACTGTATATTAAGTATATGTATATTAAGTGTTGCAGGTCGTCTTGCTTCTTGGAACGCTGGTGATGTTTCAAGAGATACGATGCTGTTGTTGACACTGCTTATTTTAGGATTAACTTATTCAGAGAGAAATGCAACCTTGCAGATAAATTTTTACTGTATATCAGTGCACGATATCCACCCACAGAGGCTTGAAAATCTTAGTGCTTCTTTGCATCACTCGTACTGTTTGGCTCACAGATAACTGGTTCCTAGAATCTGCAGTCTGTGGACTTTATTTCCATGGTAATCTTTTGGTGATGACTTGCTGAAAATCATGACCACTGAGAGAAGATTTTCTGAAAAGGTATAACATATACCATTAATGAGTTAGCACTAATAAACCCTCCGAATGTACATTTTCATGTAGCCATCCCATTGACTGTGACATTCACTAAAATGCAAGATAATTTGTTGCACAAGCCATGACAGAAATTCTACTGCTGCTCCGTTAAGCCCTTATACACCAGCATTGGCTCCAACTGTCAGCAAGAAGACTGCGTGTAATACAATGTATGGCAGTCTCTGATTTGTGTATATTCAGTGCTGTTTGGTGGTCATAGAACAGCCAATGGCAGGCAGAGGAAGTGTGATGCTCTGGGAAATGGTCTGCTGGCAAACCTTGGGTCCTGGCATTCATGTGGATGTTACTCTGACACCTACCACCTACCTAAACATTGTTGCAGACCAAGTACACCCCTTCATGTCAACGGTATTCCCTAATGGCAGTGACCTCTTTCAGCAGCCCTACCACGCTGCAAAAAATTGTTCAGAAATGGGACAAAAAAAAAAAAAAAAAAAAAAAAGGACTGATCCATGGAGGCCCCACCTCAGAACTTACTGGATGTAAAGGATCTGCTGCTAACGTCTTGGTGCCAGATACCACAGCACACCTTCAGAGGTCTTGGAGTCCATACCTCAAAGGGTCAGAGCTGTTTTGGCGAAATAAGGGGGACCTACCCAATGGCAGGCAGGTGGTTTTAATGTTATGGCTGATTGGTGTATAGTATTTAGGCATTTCTTCAAAGGGTACCTAAAAAAAAAAAAATAGCGTGACAGTCCTAGTGCATACTCTCTCTATGAACATCTTTAGTGGAGGAAGAACAAAGGACAGAACTAATGAATTAATGACAAGGTTGCCAAGATTGTAGTTTTTACACCAAATCGAGCTAGTTTAAAAATACTCTACGGCCGGCAAGATCGTGTTTTATAGCAACTGATCAGAATTAAATCCACTAAATTTCTGTAAACAAAGGCAAAGTGTATGTGCAGACTGTGTGTGTCTTCCTTTTCAGATGCCTGAATTTATGGGCTAGTTTCAGGTGTGGTTTTTGACATGTAGTTGAACTGGAAACCCTCTTCTGTCACAAACACTGTGACAAGGGTGATGGGAAACATGTAAAAATGCTCAGAAAGAGGCTGCAGGAGTTTTCTCACCTGCAGAAAACATTTACACACAATTTTACTAGATGACTGGTAAATTAAGTTTGTTATGTAATGAGTCCCCCCCCCTTTTTGAGGGGGAAAAGAATAGAATAGACTAAACTACTAGAATAGACATTTGAGAGAGAGAGAGAGAGAGAGAGAGAGAGAGAGAGAGAGAGAGAGAGATAATGCAACTAATCCAAAATTTATTTTAACCCATCAAACGTTTTATAACACGCGCGCACGCGCACACACACACATCATCTGCGTGTTGTCGCGCCGTCGTGATGCTGTTCTCATAGAACCGTACTTTTAGCATCACGACCAATCGTCATTAAAAACAAACAGAGCAATGGATATCAGACGTTAATAATAATAATAATAATAATAATAATAATAATAATACAGACACGCAGGACAGAGCACGTGCTAGGCGAAAACCAGATATCACTGTATTAAACCGTTTGTATACGGTTTGTGGGCTAAATAGTCTAGACTGTTATTGGCTAATACAAAACAAAGTTTTTAAAAAAAATATATATATATATAAATCATAGTATTCACTATTTATGACTGTCAAATCTCAAACGGCTCCCTGCTAAGCCTGTACTTCATTCCTCACGTGTAGAAACAATGATTGTGATCATTATGCCCTATGCAGTGCCCTTATCTAAGTAGAGAGGCATTTGGGTGTTAACCAGTAACTAAGCACCAGCAAGTTACTACAAACACGACTGCATCCTATTGAAGCGACTTACATGCACCCAGCGCTGCATGCAGACGGGAACTGTTCAGATTTTGACCGAAGCAGGCATTTCTCCATAAAGATGACAAGTTCCTACTGTCTCTCATCTCCATGTCAGTGTGTACACGCTTGTTGTACCGAGCCACGGGTCCGCGTGGGCGTTACCGCCGGGTTTCCGCCCCCACGCCACGACCGACCTATTGCGTAAATCCTTTTGGACAGCGCGCGCGCTGATTGGCTGGCAGCTCGCGGTGACAGGCCCGCGCTCTCGTAAACACACAGCGCACGTGTCCGAAGCGGTGGTTTCGTCAAGCCTGGCTCAACGCTGATTGGTGGAAGTGACTAGCCAATCACAGAAGGGTTCTTACTCCACATATAAACGCACTGACGAGCCCGTAAACAGTGGGCCAGCAGGTTAGATCAGCAGGTTCACTACGTCCGGCATGATAATAAATCTTTCCGCACTCTTTCTGCCATTATAAAGATCACACACGATTCTGTGCTAGAACCCACTTCATCCGTGTAAATTCAGATCAGACAATGCTGAGAGCATGACAGACCACACCACCTACACACCAATTACATGTAGTCAAGCAGTAGGTATCTCCTCAAGTGTTATAAAAAAAAAAAAAAAACCTTAAGAGAATTATTATTATTATTATTATTATTATTATTATTAATAATAATAATAATAATAATGTCAACAACGTCTTATTTATATAGGTCATTTCAAGACAGTACAAGACACTGATCTTACTGCTACACTTTTCTCCATACTTCCATACAATACTGCTCTGTTTGACTCTGTAGTTAGTGTGCACAGTCCTCACACTCTTGTGTATTTGCACTTTATGTAATCCTGTGTACTGTGCTGCTGTATTATGTGTTGCATCATGGTCCTGAAGAATTATGCAATGTATATGAGCTATGTGACAATAAAACCGACTTGAACAACAATGGCAAAACTGCAGCAAAAATACAATCTGCAGACCAAGATGTCCCTAACACACAGCTAAATGCTAATGTAGACAGGGCTGTATGTTTAGATCTTGAAAACAAACTAGCTGAGGAAGTCAGGTTTGTGAAAATCATGGATATGACACTAACGGCTTCAGTACTGCTATATGTAGTGCAGCCAGATTCAAGGTAGAATTAAATAATGTAAATAGCTAAAAACAGAGAGAGAGAAAGAAAGAGAAATTAGGTACAAATATTGTCCGAATGAAACAGTGAGGGTAAAGTGGTGGTGTTTGGTGAACACCCCAGAATTCCAGAAACACCACTACTACTTATATTAAAGCTCCTCAATAAGGTATTGAAATGTTGCCCTCTCTGGGAGAGAAATGCTATTGCAAGCTATTTGAGGAGGAACATTTTTATAAAGTTAAAAATCTGTGGTTTAATCTCATGGTTGTCAATGGCCAGTTAATATATATTCAGGAAAAAAAAAATCAAGGCTGCATTCCAAACTGCATAATGCTCACTAAGTATTGTTCCTTAATAGTAATAAACCCATTAGTTAATCATAAACTGACAGAGACAAAGTACACCAGTAGTATGCCATGTGGGATGTGGCCTAAATATTCTTGACTCTGAGGACATTATTATCTGCTCCCGTTTCATCAGTAATACAGAAGTGTTATGAGAATGAAAAACTTGATGCACATTGATGTGACTGTCACAGTTACTGAGTACCAGGTGAGTACTGGTCTGTGGGGTGAATTTCACCAAAAACGCTGTGCATGTCCAATATAGATGTGAACTAGCCCATTAAATCTAACCAGCTAGCTAAAATACACTATAATATATGCACATATTACTGTGCAAAAGTTTTAGGTATAAAAAAAAAAAAAAAAAAAAGGAAGAATGCCTTAAAAAATAGACATGTTAATACTTATATAGATCAGTTAACAAAATGCAAAGTGAGTGAACAGAAGAAAAACCTACATCAAATTAATATTTGGTGTGACCACACTTTGCCTTCAAAACAGCATCAATTCTTCTAGGTACACTTGCACAAAGTCAGGGATTTTGTGGGCATATTGTCAGGTGTATGATTAAAAAATTATACCACACAGGTGCCAATGATCATCAATTCAATATATAGGTTGAGAAACAATCATTAACTGAAACAGAAACAGCTGTTTAGGAGGAATTAAACTGGGTGAGGAACAGCCAAACTCAGCTAACAAGGTGAAGTTGCTGAAGACAGTTTACTGTCAAAAGTCTTGCACCATGGCAAGACTAAGCACAGCAACAAGCCAGAAGGTAGTTATACTACATCAACAAGGTCTCTCCCAGGCAGAAATTTAAAGGCAGACAGGGGTTTCTAGATGTGCTGTCCAAGCTCTTTTGAAGAAGCACAAAGAAACAGGCAACAGTGAAGCATGGTAGAGATTCCTTGCAAGTTTGGGGCTGCATTTCTGCAAATTGAGTTGGGGAATTGGTCAGAATTAATAGTCTCCTCAATGTTGAGGAGTACAGGCAGATACTTATCAATCATGCAATACCATCAGGGAGGCATCTGATTGGCCCCAAATTTATTCTGCAGCATGACAACGACCCCAAGCATACAGTGAAAGTCATTAAGAACTATCTTCAGCATAAAGAAGAACAAGGAGTCCTGGAAGTGATGGTATGGCCCCCACAGAGCCCTGATCTCAACATCATCGAGTCTGTCTGGGATTACATGAAGAGAGAGAAGCAACTGAGGCTGCCTAAATCCACAGGAGAACTGTGGTTACTTATCCAAGATGTTTGGGCCGACCTACCTGCCGAGTTCCTTCAAAAACTGTGTGCAAGTTTACCTAGAAGAATGTTCCTGATTGATGCTGTTTTGAAGGCAAAGGGTGGTCACACCAAATATTGATTTGATGTAGATTTTTCTTCTGTTCACTCACTTTGCATTTTGTTAATTGATAAATAAAAACTATTAACATGTCTATTTTTGAAAATATTCTTACTTTACAGCATTTTTTCACACCTGCCTAAAACTTTTGCACAGTACTATAACATATATATATATATATATATATATATATATATATATATATATATATATATATATAAAAAATCTGACTGGAACTACCTATGCATTCCACGGTTTGATTGCGCACCTTCCATCCAATCAGATTAGAGTATTCAGACAGTCTATGGTATAAGAATGTGTATTTAATTTTCAGTTACAAACAGACAGAAGCTAGAGATAAATGTTTGCGACAGAAGCTGCAGTGGATGCTGTTGCACACCAGGAATTCTCCTACTTGAGTTTGTGAGGATCATATGACATTTCAAGAAGTTGCTGAGGAACAAAGTAATTCAAAAGAAGCTACGAAGCAGATAAATAGATATGGGTTACCAAGATACCCTAGATTACCAAGCTAAAAAAAATATAATTTGCAAAAGAGATGTGAATGTATGAATGTCAACTGGTGAGTAATTCTACAAATTCTATTAGACTTCAAAATCAAAAATGCATCAGTTAAAGTGCCCATGAAATCACAGTTGGTGTTTTAGGGGTTTTTCTACGAGTTTCTTGGGCCAATATGTAGATATTCTCAATTAGACTTTATAATTTACAGCAAAACAGTAAAAACCTATTATACAGATTGTACTCATCCTCTCAGCGTCCAATTGCACATATGTCTTGGCTTCATAATCAAACTGTGGTTATTGCTCTCCAGTAGCAGCTACTTAGCAACCAACATGGGTCGTTTGTGTAGTTTTGGTCATGCAGTTTCCTGCACGTTATTCCCCATTCTAAACCTTGTGCGTTGAAATGTTTTTTTTAAATTTTTTTTTAAAGTTTATATATAAACACACACATACATAACATATACATACATTATATATAAATAAATGTGTGTGTGTGTGTCTGTGCTCACTCCCCCCATAGAAACCTTGAGCTTATCTCAAATGTACACACACTCAAAAAATAAATAAATAAATAAATAAAAATCACAGGTTGCCCTGAAACCTACTTTGGTGGAGAAGGAAAAGACTGCTGTGTGCAATTAGCAAGAGGTCCCCAGTCCAGTACCAATCCAAATCTACATGTCATGTGTTGCTCTGATACTTATTTTACCCAAAATGTAGATTTCAACCTGTTGGTTACAGAATGCACACGCACATTCACAATTATTGCAGAGAGGGTTAAGGGCCTTGCTCAAGAGCTCAGCAGCGGCAGCCTGGTGGTGCTGGGGCTTGAACCTTAACCACTGAGCCACCACTGCCCTAAATCTACAGTATGTTTCATTTAAGAATATATCTGGTGTAAATTTTCTTCTCCTATTTTACATCTAATACAATTTCCCGTCTAAATTTGAACAAGTGCACTTTCTGGACTAGGAAAACCAGAGGAAATGGTTGTCTTAAATGAAATTAAGACTATCCTCAGGCAATGGTGGATATGAGTCTTGGACAGACTTTTGTTCTGTTTGTTTTAGTAGTATTCGTGTGGAAAAATAGCATGTATAAGTGGATACAAACACGATGTGAGTAAAACTGGCCAGCATTCTCATGTTTATGAAGCTCTTGCTCATGTACTCAGGTTCAAACATGACAAAGCCCACATGCTGGTATGTGTACCAAGGGTTTGTTGACGTCTAAAAGTCAATCAGCTCCAGCTTAAGTTGTCGCTCATGAGGTCAGCATCTGCTTGGCATTTGAGTTTTCCTGATGACTTGCACCTTGTCATTGCAAATGTTCTTAAAAAGTGCTGTTGAGTACCAAGTATATGCAAGATTATATGATGTATTTACTAGGCAGTCAGTTTACAGAGCGACACAAAATCAACATGGCTGCCCAGTGTAAAGTCCCTCTTCTCTACAGTAGTAGTTTATAGCAGTACTGGCTTCAGATCAATTAATATACAGACACAGACAGGACTTGGTTTAATTATAACACTGACCATACTAATCACTAATTTGAGAAGGTAACCATCAATGTTATCACTCATATAACTAACCTGAGCTGGCTGGCTACTTGCTATTGTCCACTGTTGTTGCTGTACTGCAATTTCACTATAGTAGAAATAGAAGTAGCCACCATAAAGGCAGGTAAGGGAAATGTCCCAGTTGTTCTCACACTTTCTCTGTGGGTCAAAGGGTGCCCCGATTCATATTTACCTCTATCCTGTGTCTTTGATCCGAAGGACATTTCAAGTCCTTACACACTAAACCTGACGGACTCACATTGCTGATATTGCTTATATTCCATAGCTGTAAGTATCATGCAATCATATCTTAAATGAAACAACATTTTTGTCTTAAATTTAGACAGTTTATGTTAATTACATGCATGGATTTATCCCTGATTTTTCTGTCACCAACTATTTTTTTTGTTGTTGTTGTTGAACTACCATTCAGTACCCCATGGAATTTATCCAGCATTGAGGGCAAAATTTCAAAAAATCTTACATACAGCTGCTTTAAACAACCAGCAAGGCTACTCCTGCTCAGACAAAATGTTCCTGGTTGCAGAATAAAGTCCAGCTTCAAAGGAATTTGTCATCTAATAGTTATTTTCACATAACAACACATGTATGAGCAATGAAAACCAGCTGTTATGTCTCATACAAGACATTTATACCAAACATGGCTTTTGTTTTGCATTCATATGTGATGTAATGTGATGTGATGGGTGTAATTTACAGAACAGTGAGTGTGCACGGGTTGTTAATGCTGGTGTGCTGCAGGTGGAGCTGGCATGGGCTGTAAACATCGCACTGGTCTAAGCTGTTTTACTCAGCAGGCTTGGCAGGAGGGGAGGATCCATGTTACCTTTCATGTTTTGACAACGAGCTGCTATAGGAAGCATTCTCCAACTAGCTTCATGAGTGAAGTGTGACACAGACATGTCTACATAACATCAGCAAAATATTAACAATAACTAAATAGTCGTTTTAGCAGAAATACCAGTAGCACTCATTATATATATATATATATATATGAATACATCTCGATTTCCAGTAAAATGACAAAAGCTTTTCGACAGCATAAAACGTTAAATCACAATGAGGCACTAGATCTCATGATCACGATATTAAATGATTGGCCTTACCTCTCCAGCCTTGCAGTGTTGTCTCCGGACGTTCTCATATCATTTCCCTTACTGCCAGCCTCCTGTTTCCAGCGAGTCCTAAAAAGTCGAGACTATCCGATTTCCAACCTGTACTTGGTTTAAGTTGGTTTTCACGCTGCTTCAAGGTCGCAGCTGAGTGCTTATTGTGTGGCACACTTTTCGCTTCCCTATGCCACACCAGACACGCAGTAGTACACGTTCCTGAGCGTCCCACTGCAAGCTGAGCGCATACGCGATTCCCATTGGCTACCTGCGCACCCAAATCCAGCCTATTCACGCCCAGGTGGGCGCTGATTGGCTGAAGGGGGGAGGAGCTCGCCGCACGGGGCCCAGCTGTCACGTTGCAGCATGCCTGCTCCACAGCAGACGTAACCGGCGCGATGTTTGAGGCTGTGTAGAGACCGACGTAGACCTAATATACGCGCTTAACATAAGAACTGCGCTTATATGCCGGAGCTATAAAGAGACACAACACGTTTCGTAATATCCCAGCCTATTGTGAATCATTAACGCTTTCTTCCTTAAACAGGAAAAGCTATTATAAAGGCGAAATATCGCTCATATATGATGTTATAAATAATATACAGTGGAAAACGTCAGATAATGTTGATGCTATTGAAATTTATATGAATACGAAAGAATTTATCCAGCTTTTGCATAACTAATTAAATTAATACAGTCATTTACTTAGATTGAAAGGTTAGATTTAGGTACTTTCAACCCGACAACCGCTTTTTGCCACTCCTGTTTGACGTCTTAAGTCTGTAATATCGAAACATTACGGTATGTTTTGAATCGCCTGTGCATCCACAGTTCCTCGTGCCTCAGTGGCACGTAGATGGTGACGTCACGACTAGGCCAAAGCGCACCAAGTCACGCGGACGGCGGGGTGCTGAGGTGCGCATGCGCACTGGCGAACTTGGTGAACTCATCTGTCTGAACGGTCCTCGCAGTTTATTTATGATAATGAGTAAACTCTTCAACTATACATATTTAATTTAGATCTTATAATCATAGAGTACAGGGGCTTATTGCAGTGAGCCAAGGCACGTTATTAATTTGATAGTAAATCGTAAAGCTCGAGTCTGAGCGTTTGAAAATAAATCTAATTAGCGTTACAACACTGCCATCTGCTGGTCTGGTAGTGTAACTTCATCTTTTTGGGTTTGTTTTGGTAATGGACGTAGGTCTGTGGAAATGTGTTTTGAAATTGCTTTTATTTTCTCTCGCAGCAACACAAGCCCAGATATTCATCCATCTTACAAACGTGTTGTATCTATTTCTGTCATGCTCAATTACTCTCCAACTGAGAATGAACAGAATAAACTTAATCTTTCAGATCTATAGCTTATTTCTAAACATAATTACACTTTATATTTCATGTTTCCCCCTTAATCTCACATAATGGAGGGCCATGGACTGTTACAGGTCTTTGTGTCTCTGCGCCTCTCCTCTCACTCCTGTTCACAGCCGGACCTTTTTTTAGCAGCTCTGCGGCCAGCTCTGGCCTGCCGATGCGAGTCAGACAGTGGGCAAGCAAGGGACATTTTGGTGTGAGGGAAGGCAGGGCTTGTCTCCATGTGGTTAGGATGTGGAAAATCTGCAGCGCAAGGCTGTTTGGAGCTCGGAGTCGGGCCAGCTGGACAGATGAACGGCGCAGGCGAAGGCTCATGACCAGCAGGGATGCATCTTCTTCGGACAGCTCGCTACAGAGCCAGGCTAGCAGCTCATCACAGAGGGGCTCTGGCAGAAGAAAAGGTTATGGGTAAATAAAAAATTCATAGAGAGGGTGTGTTTGAATATTTCTACTTACCTGCCTGATCATGCCGCCAGAATTTTGCACTGATTGGTCGAGACAGAGATTTCACTGTCTGAAAAATAAGACAATAACAAATTCTTGCTATAACATGTTCTTTGGGATCTCTTTGAGCTAGAGTGAAATTGTCTTGGTATCTTACAAATCAGGTCAAGGTACAAGCAGCACACCATATTAACTCAAATGAATCACAAGAGTTTTGGATATGGCTTTATGGAAGTAAAAATGATTTGAACATGTTATAAGCATTGCAAGTTTATCTGAACCTAAGCTTGTTTGTATTATTTCACCTTTGGAAGTGTGAGTGACAGCTTACAGACCGGTTGTCCTACGCAATAATCTTCAGATATAACCGCTCTGTCTTCCCTCCATACCAGCTGATCTTTAGGGATTTGGAAAAGTAGAGCCGTGCCTTTGTAATGAGGTGAGCTGTAGTTTCCAAATGGGTCCAGTTCCTTCAGCTGCAAACAGAGCCAATTCCTCCTCTGATTGTGAAATGTGAGTGTGTGAGTCTCTGTGCACTGGTCACCTGCACAAACATGTACATGCTCACACAAACCCAAACAAGAACCTAAATTGTATTGTATATGCACTTCACATTAATGTTACATTACCCTGAGGGGCTTGGAATATGCTCATTGAGTGTGTTTACATGTTCAAAATAGTCAGAAATAAAATAAAATAAACTTTTGGCAATAATTAATCAGTAATCATTCATCCATTTTCCATACCGCTTATCCTACACATGGTCACCCATCCCAGGGAACTCGGGGCACAAGGCAGGGGACACCCTGGACAGGGTGTCAACCCATTGCAGGGCAAATCACACACTATGGACGATTTGGAAATGCCACTTGGCCTACAACTTGTGTCTTTGGACTGGGAGGAAACTGGAGTACTCAGAGGAAACCCCTGAACAACAGGGAGAACATGCAAACTCTGCGCACACAGGGCGGAGGCAGGATTCGAACCCCTAACCACTAAGCCACCAGGCCCTAATCAGTAATCATTGATATGATAAAACCTTCTGTGCAGAGACATTTATTTAACATTTTTAAAAAAAAAAAAAAAAAAGAAGAAGCATAGAGTGTCATGGCTTTGTAATACAGTATCTCACAAAAGTGAGTACACCCCTCACATTTTTGTAAATATTTTATTATATCTTTTCATGGGACAACACTGAAGAAATGACACTTTGCTACAATGTAAAGTAGTGAGTGTACAGCTTGTATAACAGTGTAAATTTGCTGTCCCCTTAAAATAACTCAACACACAGCCATGTCTAATGTCTAAACCGCTGGCAACAAAAGTGAGTACACCCCTAAGTGAAAATGTCCAAATTGGGCCCAAAGTGTCAATATTTTGTGTGGCCACCATTATTTTCCAGCACTGCCTTAACCCTGTTGGGCATGGAGTTCACCAGAGCTTCACAGGTTGCCACTGGAGTCCTCTTCCACTCCTCCATGAAGACATCACAGAGCTGGTGGATGTTAGAGACCTTGCGCTCCTCCACCTTCCATTTGAGGATGCCCCACAAATGTTCAATAGGGTTTAGGTCTGGAAACATGCTTGGCCAGTCCATCACCTTTACCCTCAGCTTCTTTACCAAGGCAGTGGTCGTCTTGGAGGTGTATTTGGGGTCGTTATCATGTTGGAATACTGCCCTGAGGCCCAGTTTCGGAAGGGAGGGGATCATGCTCTGCTTCAGTATGTCACAGTACATGTCACAGTACACTCCCCAGTGCCGGCAGCACTCATGCAGCCATTAGAAGAGGCTTCCTTCTGGGACGACAGCCATGCAGACCAATTTGATGCAGTGTGGGGCGTATGGTCTGAGCACTGACAGGCTGACCCCCCACCCCTTCAACCTCTGCAGCAATGCTGGCAGCACTCATACGTCTATTCTGCAAAGCCAACCTCTGGATATGATGCTGAGCACGTGCACTCAACTTCTTCGTTCGACCATGGCGAGGCCTGTTCTGAGTGGAACCTGTCCTGTTAAACCGCTGTATGGTCTTGGCCACCGTGCTGCAGCTCAGTTTCAGGGTGTTGGCAATCTTCTTATAGCCTAGGCCATCTTTATGTAGAGCAACAATTCTTTTTTTCAGATCCTCAGAGAGTTCTTTGCCATGAGGTGCCCTGTTGAATTTCCACTGACCAGTATGAGAGAGTGTGAGAGCGATAACACCAAACTTAACACACCTGCTCCCCATTCACAAGCTGTACACTCACTACCTTACATTGTAGCAAAGTGTCATTTCGTCAGTGTTGTCCCATGAAAAGATATAATAAAATATTTACAACAAATGTGAGGGGTGTACTCACTTTTGCGAGATACTGTAGTCAGAAGCTTTCTGACACTGGAAATTCTTCAGGATGGAGGGTCCTGTGGTTTCTTTGTAACATGACAATCTGCGTTGTTTTTTTTTGTCTAATTAACTTCAAGCGAGAGAAAATACTAAGTGAACAGAGGCCTGTGCAGTGACACCTGTTTATAGCTGTATTATGCAAGACTTAACAGAAAATAATTTGTTTCATGGACGTTCCACAACATTAAACATAACTATACAGGTGTGCTCATAAATTTACATACCCCTTGCAGAATCTGCAAAATGTTAATAATAATGCATTTTGTTCTTTATTTACTACTGCACTGAATAAGCTATTTCACATAACAGGTGTCCACAAGACACAATAATAACTGAATTTACACAAATTAACCCATTCAAAGGTTTATATACCCTTGATTATTAATACTGTGTTGTTACCTGGATGATCAACGACTGTTTTTATGTTTTGTGATAGTTGTTCATGAGTCCCTTGTTTGTCTCGAGGAGTTAAACTGCCCACTACCCACAATCCTCCAGGTCCTGCACATTATTTGGTTTTCCAGCATTTTCTGCATATTTGACCATTTTCCAACAGTGGTTATATGATTTTGAGATCCATCTTTTCACACTTAGGACAACTGAGGGACTCATACACAACCACTGTATTACAAAAGGTGCAAACATTCACTGATGCCCAGGAAGGCAGCACGATACATTAAGATGCTATAAATGTAAATGTAAATGTAAATGTAAAGTGAACACAGTCTGCACTGTCCCATACAACTCCAACACAATCCCGATCAAACGTAACTCTTTAGCTACCTGTGCTGGTAATGTTGCCACTGAATTTTAGCAGCAGCTGCTCTCCTTCCCTCATCAATATCTCAGCAGATTGCTCTGGAGACCCACAGTAAGCCTGGGCATGGAGCTCAGCCAGTCCCCAGCTCAGATCTCTACTGGGCAGGACAGCCAGAACCACACTGCTGGGGTCATTCTGTCTTTTGTAGACGGCTATGGATACTTTACAGGTCCTCACTGACTCCTGCAGCTCCTCAGCAAAGAACAGCAAGCAAGAAGGTCTTCCAGAAGAGAGCAGACGAAGGACTACCAGCCTAGAGAAAAGAAGAATATTCCATCAGCACAAATGTAAACCGGAAACAGAGAACCTCTCAGTACAAATATTGAGTAGGTACCGCTCATAGTTCTCCAAGACCTCAAAAGAAACAAGGTCATTCTGCAAGTTCCTCACAGTGACTTTATCCATAACATTCCAGTGCTCATCTTTCCAGCCCAGAACAACCAGCTGCTCTTTAGTCAGCTTTTTCGATGCCTTCGCTGAAGCACTTAAAACCCTTATATGTAAATAAAGTACACATAAATACAGAACTGTAGGGTTTATAAAAAATCGTAGTGATAACTATAAAATAAATCATATTTATGAAAGATTTATAATTATCTAACAAAATTCAATATGTTTGAGTTTCCACGTTCCTATTCCACTTTATCTTATTTAAAATGAAATATTGCTTTGCAGCCAAACAAAAGAACAGGCACTAGATGCCTCTACCTGACCCGATGGGATGAGATGGTGTCAGGCACAAGAGCTGTACTATCAGAGTAAGTGCAGCTCTTCTCCTCTCCTGTCTTCATATTTTTAGGTTTAAGAGGACAGGGTAGCGTTAGGGTCAAAGGTCGTAGAGGGCTTACAGTTAAAGGGTGATTCAGATAGAGTAGAGGGCTAGTGGTGAGGATGGAGTGGCAGGAATCATTTCTGCACTTCAGTGAAGACAAGAGCATAGCATCTACAGGCTGCACCTGAGGAGTAAAAAGTGATAAAACAGGGTTTTTAAAAACTGACCTATTATTAGAGACAATGAACAGCTAATGTTGTCATTATTCACAGAGCAATGTGAAGCCAATTGACTGCCATATGGGTATTCCCAACATATGCTGTATGATGAATGGATATCTATGGACAAAATGTAATGAGAATGCTAAATATCATGTGCATTTCGTTGCTTTACATGATACAAGAACAACTGCCTTTAACTTGCTTAAGCTATGTTGGCTGACTAGCTGAGTTATATAGAGAATATCTAGTCAGTATTCTCTCCAGACATTAGCTAGCTACATTAGTGCTAGCATAGTCTATTTTTATTAAAATTCAGTTAAGCAAGTAAGGCAGCCAGGTTGTTCTGGGAATTATGAAACTCAGTTATGAAGCTAAGAAATAAGAGACTATGGTTTATGTACATTTTTCTCAAAAAAGCATTCTATGAATATCAGTAAGGTATTGTCTGAAGGAAATGAAAAATATATTTGGTTCTTACATATAAATAGAAAGACCTAATAAGCTTCCTTGCTATAGGCTGGCGTCCCTGCATTCCTGCTTCACTCATGAAGATGAATGAATGAATAAATGACCCTCTATTGGCTATCTAGTTCTCTAATATGTACAGCATGCATGAAAGTAGGAATGTATGAATCTATCTCTGCGAACGAAAGATCTATAGATCTATAATTAAATTAGAAATTTAAATGCTCTGGAAAAAAAGATTAGCCCATGACTGTGAGAGTACCATTGCTTGGGCAACCACCGGTGTGCTGAAAGATCCAGGTGGATAGTCTAGACATATCCTGGAGTCCACACTCAGTTTGAGACACAGACCTCTCTTTGGGATTGTGAATGTCTCCCTCTGCAAACGGGATAAGACCGCGAATACACCAAGAGTGTACACCCTCACCACTGCGAATGTACCCTGAAAGAAAACACAGACCTAATGTTACAACCACAAAACACATCCACTGATGTAAATCAATGTTGATGACATGATTTTAATTAACTGAACAATGCAATTTGCTATCACAGACCCTACGGCCTCCATAGATGCCCTCGGTAGCTGCCGGAGTGACATAACTGATCCTTTGCTCTTGGTCCACCACTTTCACCACGGCCTCACGGTAATTCAGGCGGTAACAAGCCCGAAAAGGTACAGCTACAGTAAGCGGGAAGGGACACTTCATGTTGCTGAAGTTTTCAAGTCTGAGCACGCTGCTGACCAGCTCCTCTGACCCAGACACCATGAGAGAGCTGAGGCTGTCCACTGCCTTACATGAGATGACCTTTGTGACTTCCAGGGGGGCAATTATATAGCATAGGACTTTGGAGGAAGATCTTGCTGAATCTGTTAAACTGTGAGAAAAATGAGTTTTCTAAGTGTTTTAGCCAGATTTACTTCAGAACATGTATTTACAATGTTGCATGGTCAAATTATCATATCTGCCAAGGAAAATGTAAAAACATGAATGAATGAATGAATGAATGAATGAAATGAAAATCGTCCTGGGAAGTCTGCTAAGGACACTGCACATTACATGTAAAGTCATTTGCAATGGGTTGTTTTTCTGTTTTTATAGGAGACGTTTTATTAGGTTAACTACCATATACATGCACTTTTTAGGTATACAGTTACTGACTGCAGCAGTGTCCAGATTAACGCATGGGTTAGATGGGGCTGAAGACCCAGGACCTGAACTCGCAATGGGTCCATTGGTTGGCTGGGGAAAGTTGAGGGTGGGAAATACATTTGGCCCGATTTATTGACAAATGATCAAGCATCTGTTCAAATGTCTGACTTTGTCATTGAGGAAATATATGATTAGTGAAATTGCCTGAGTGAGGGGCACAGGGGTGCAGTGCATAGCATTGCTGCCTCACAGCTCCAGGGTCCTCAGTTTGATCCTGAGCCTGAGGTACTGTCTGTGTGGAGTTTCACATGTTCTGTGTTCATGTAGCTTTCCTTCAAGTTCTCTGGTTTCCTCCCACCTAGCTCCCAAAACATGCCAGTAGGTGGACTGGCTACTCTAAATTGCCTGTATGTGCATGCTGCTCAGTTTCGGAAGTCCATCTGGGGAACGTCACACTCTCTCACTTTGCACCCAATGTTTCTGGGATGTTGTTACAAGTGTGGATTAATGCTGCATTTAGGTGCTCATTGTAAGATTGTACATACCAAAATGTTGACTAATAACTTCACTCCTACAAAAAGAGATACTCATCCTGCTTTTTCTTTGATTTATTAAAAACAAATATAAGCACTTCATGCAATTGAAATGAATCAGTATATTTATTATTTTCACATTTAGACTTCACTATTACCATTTCCTATACACTGTGAACAAAACCCAACAAAATACTTATTTCTATCTATATTTTATGAGACATTTATGTGGAAACAACTGTGAAAAGAAATCATTGAAAATTTTTATCTGTTAAAATGTATAGCCAAGAGTTTTACTGCTGGGAAAGTGAAAAGTTTATTTATATGTCACATCTCATGAACTCATGTCATCCAGAATCCCAAGTTTCTCACTCTACTGGATGTTCAAATAGGACAATTGGAATTAGTAAACATAGTCCACGTGTAACTATTGTTGCTGTGCCAGTAAGTCTGTTTAGTCTGAGCTCATATTTGCTCTTAATGCACTGATGTTGTACTTACAATGTGTTGTAGCCTAGAATTTGAGACTAGTTACAGACAAGTACAGTCAAGGTAGACATGTCTGAATTTGCTAACCTATTGAAACTATGGAAAATGTATAGAAATCTCTCAAGCTGATGTCTCCAGCTTGGCACACTTGTACAGTCATGCAGGGAAAACACCAAAAGATAACTTACCCTACTGTAATACACTCATCCGTCCAGCTCATATGTTCTTCCATAACTACTGTGCCAACCATCTGTGACTTCCTGTCTCTTTCCTCCTCCTGTACCGGTTCTTTCTTCACCTCTCCAACATCCTCTCCAAGACGTCCATGGCCATCATTTCTTTGGCTTTTCAGCACTTCAGACAGAATGCTGTCCTCTTCTCGTCTCACAAGGTCAGTCAGGCTTTCATTAAGCAGTTCATGTGGGCTAGTCTTTCTCTCAAACCCAGCAAGGGTCTCTGGTTGAGTATTCGGGTTGCTTTGAAGGGCACATTTCTGAATTTCTAAAAGGGGTGAAACATTTGAGGTGTATTCTGGGTCAGTGTTTTGCGAGCCACATTGCTCTTTAGAAAATATCTGTGGAAGGACTAGACTGTCCTTTGAATGAATCATGAGATCCTGAATCATGAGATCGTCCATTGTTGTCTCAGCTTCTGTACTTTGCAGTTTTGCTCCTGAGATGATGGTGATCGCTCTGTCAAATTTACTTGTGATTGAAACCAGTGTCTTCTCGATGCTTTGCACATCTCTCAAAACACTTTGAATGAGATCATTGATGTAGACATGTTTGTGAAAATTACCTTCTCTGGAGGCTCCTGCAGGGAAATCGATCACAAAAATCTTTTATGTTGCCATACCACTGAGTACAAATAAACAAAATAAAAGTGCATGCAAGAAAGAAAAGCCAAGAATGACTTGCTCTCACCAACACAACTTACCCAGTTGTTTTGCTTGAGTCTCTCTCTTTGGGAGCATGTGCCCATGATTTGCGTGCCTGTCTCGCTCCATGAGTATGTGTATGGTTGTGCTTAGTGCTTCTCTCAGGAAGCCTACTCTGTTTGTGTGTAGCACACTCCACTCCTTAAAAAGATGGAGAACTTTCTTAATGGCCCTTGCTGAATCTCCTTGCCCAAGAGGATGCCCAGAAGCTTGGGTAAACTCTGATCCAGGTGCCTCTGTGCTGCTGGTTCTCTCTGAATATAATAGTTCTTGTAGTCTCTGGATTGTAGCTTGCAGCAAGTTCAGAATTTTGTCCTCAGGACATGATCCAAAATGAAGATTTGCCCCCAGCATTGTGGATCAGACAACTGGTTCCTGTCAAAGTCTATTTTCAGAAATCCCACTGACTGCCTGCGATTCTGTTTTTACCTTTCCCTTTTCTGTCTTTGACTCTTCTCTCAGATTTGGCAGTATTTACAGTTTTAGTGTAGTAAAAACGGGTGGCCATGGCAATAAGAGGGTGTGCCTGAAGACAAAGAGGGCCCTTAGCAACGGAGGACCCTAAAAAAGAGTAATGTGTGTGTCTGTGAATGGCCTCTGCTCTGACAGGCTGCACATTAAAGTCCTTTTTCGCCTTCATCAGACATTCACTCCTCCTCCTCTCTCTCACTCTCTCTGTCTGTCTCTCTTTCTCTGTCTGCATCAACATTTTCATAGAAATACGAATCACACCATTATTAACAGGTAGGAACATACATATATTTAATATATAGAATGAAAAATATACAGTATGTTCACATGAACTTTATGCCTTCTCTCTCTCTCTCTCTCTCTCTCTCTCTCAGCTCTGATGCTCTCAGATGCTCTGTCCAAATGTACTGAACAAAATCACCCACAGCTTCTGCAGCCTGAGAGCCAATTACTTTGGGAATGAGCTACCACAGAAATCTGTTAAAGCTCAACTGCAGATAATAGGGGAAATGTGTAGCCTTACATTTCATAAGCTGAGAGCTGTTCAGTGAATATTTCATAAGCACAGAGAAAATCAGCATGCTAACATTCCAACATGTTGTGTAAAGGCCTGTGTGCTTACAGAAAATGTGTTAGCTTATTATATCATTTTACAGGGTCTGCCAACAGAGAAATGACTGCCATGATTGTTGCTGGGTGATTTAAGACATGTTTCCATGCCTACATCTGTGTAGACAACACACACACACACACACACAAACACACACACACACACACACACACACACACACACACACACACACACACACACTGCATGTGGATATCAAAAAGTTAACATGACAATAATGCTATAGTTTTGACAGTTGTGTCTAAATCTTTCTACTATAGTACTCTCACACTGTAACAATCAATAGTTTGTGGTACAAAAAGGATCATTTTAAACCCTCTCCCTGCCATAATATAACACTGCTGAAGCTTAAATAAGGCCTAAATAAGATATCAACATGTGGCGATTTTCCAAAACTGACAGGTCAGTTACACACTGAATTTTGGCTGTGAAGAATTCAAAGGAAGCTTCGTCTTGTTATATGGTGCTATCACTTTTGTCCTAATTAAATAGCCACCCTTATTTGTCTTAATTTATGGATTTCTTTTTGGATTGCTTTGTTTCAAATCATTAATTTGAAATGAATAAGTTTCACAAAATTTTCATTACATCTGTGTTTCATTAAATCTCTTTCAGCTTAATCCATACGTGCAGCGACTCGTGCCAGTTATACGGTTTGAAGCCTATCAATGGAGGATTAATGAGTCCACAGAAACTCAGGAGCCTAGTTAGGATTCGAAGGTTTTTCTGAACTAACTGGATGTTCATTATACATATCTTGTGCAAGTACGCTGCTGTGAACAATTTACAAATAAATTCGTTCATATCCAGTTTGATAAATGAGGCCCATTCTATATATATGTAAATGAGTATGACAAACCATGTTGGCAAAACGTCTAGTGTTGCTAATGGACCAACACTAGAAACTTTAAACCGGATTCTGTGCTGAGATGCAACTAGAAGCTTCTATTATGTCACGACAAAGATTTTAGAAATCAGAGGCCAAAATGCAAATTAAAGACATAATATTTAAAGTGTATTAGAGGCCAGCCCTAGAGTTTTATTACGTTTATTGGGTTTAGTGTAATTTAAGATGCTGATAGCTATGATCTGTGACTCTGATGGATATTGTGATGCTTTGTTATCTTTGGGCAGTGGTAGCTCAGTGGTTAAAATGTTGGACGACTAATCGGAAGGTCATGAGTTCAAATCCCAGAGCTGCCACTGCTGGGCCCTTGAGCAGAACCCTCAACTGCTCAGCTGTATAAATGAGATAAATGTAAGTCACTCTGGATAAGGGTGTCTGCCAAAGGCTGTAAATGATATAACACACTTACCCACTTGTGTTACTTTAGTCTCTCTCTCTCTGAGAACATGTCTAATAAACAACTCATTCTTCTTCAACAACTGTTTTTTCCTGGTCAGCCTATTCTGGGATGAGTGCAAGGCAGGCTGGGACACCAGTCCACCACTGGACAACATGTAAACTCACTTGTAAATGTAAAATCCACTTACTGGCATGTTTTTGGTAGGTGGGAGGAGACCAGTGAACCCAGAGGAAATCCACATGGCCATGGGGAGAACATTTACAGAAACGCCACACAGGCAGTAACCCGAGCTCAGGATAAAACTGGGGTCCCTATGAGGTGGCAGCGCTACCCAGTGTGTCACCGTGCCACACCATTTGAACTAGTAGGATACAGAGTACACAACTGGTGAATAACCTGAGATTCAGTTGCAGCTAGAACACCATTTGGGACAATTCTTTTTATTTGTTTTATTGATTTTTTAATTTTGATTTTTACAATTGACCACGAGACATTTAACATAAGAAAAGACATCAGAGAAGACTCTACCACTACAGTTTTGGTTGGCAATCAAGACATTTCTTTCTACAATCTAAGCCGCGAACAAACGACTATATTTGCTGCATCCCAATTCGCCTACAACCTGTCCTAAATAGTATCCGAGATTAGAATTAGTGTGTCCCAAATCGTAGTATGTTGAACCGTGTATCCCAAAGGTTCCCGGATGGTCTACTATTTCCAGTAGATTTTTGAAGTGTGCATCTGTGGGCACTTTTTCAGCTAATATTACCCACAACTCCTTGCGTGCCGGAGGATTAGTTTTGTGACGGTTTGCTTCGCCGAATTCAAGGACGCACTTTTACAGAGGCGTAAACGAAGTCTGGAAAAATAAATCAAGGGGACAGTACGTTCAGTTATATAAGGAATAATGAATGAAGAAAAGCTGAAATGCAACAATGAGTCCATTACATGACGTGTTAGTATGTCCCAGTACTTGCATACTATTTTGCTACACACTGGACTTTTCCTCCACAAAAACAGCACATACTTTAGTGCATAAGTCTAAGTAGGCGAATTGAGACACGCAGGAAATTAGATCATGTAACGCTGTTAATGGCGCCCTCGTGTGGTCAGCATGTGACACTACAGCAAAGGAGGACGAAATTCGAACGGGACTGAGAAAAATAAAATCTGATTCCAAAACTGGCGAAATGTATGGATTTGTAAACTCCAGGATGATGCAACAACAACAACAACAACAAAAGGGTTGTTAATGTTATTTGTGGTCGGCTCGGGTGCTGCAGTTATGCCTGCCCTGAGGGGTTAAATCTTTAATACGCACACACTTTGGAGGCCTGTGAACTGAACACGAAATAATTATACACGCTTTACCCACAAGAGTGCAGCTGTAATTTTATTTTTTATATCTTTTTTTAAGCTATTTTCATGATTCATGTCGATATGAATGAAGTCCTCAGGCTCAGGTAAAGCCGCGTTTATGGGCGGTTTATAACGCGGAAAGAAGGCGGAACGGATGAACGCTGTGACTTCCACACTACAGTACTACAGGGCAACACGCCGACATGGGTTTGGTGGCTGAAGTGGAAAGAGCCCGTTATTAAAAACCCCGAAACGAACCCAGTCAAGCTGTAAACTGGATTTAGTCTGAAACGGCATCCATTTGAGGTGAGTAACGCAAAAACAGGGATGAAACGTTTTCCAAACATCCGGCAGGGAAGTTTCTCGGATTCACTGAGCGCTTTACCAGTACCCGCTGTTCCCTTTAAGCACTCAAGTCGCTCCTTAAGCAAACATTTGCCGACCTTCGGCTCACCTGTGGAGTGTTTCCACTAAAAGAAGACTTTAATGCCGTGTTCTGTGAGCAGGAGAAAGGCTCTGGCGCTGTTACACATAACGAGACGCTACACTGACTTGCACACTGAGCACTGATGTATGAAACGCATGTAAACGGTTAGTATGAAGCGACATTCATGTGCTGAGATAGCTGGACTTTGCTCCAAGGCTGCTGTGGCTGTAAAGAACAACATACCAGGTGTGTATGAGTCAGAAAACCTCCTCGTTCTTCTGCTTTCCTGTTTTATTACTCCCACGAGTCCATACTTTCAGCTCGAAAGGAAAGGGAAGACTTTCTGCACGATACAAACTCATTTTGTTTTGTTGTTGTTGTTGTTGTTGAAATGAAGACTCGGATAAAGAGGACTGGACCGTACGTTTCCTTGTCATTGGGGGTGCTCCTCCTAATATTTATTTATTTATTTATTTAACACCTTAAACATGTATCTTAAACGAGTGTGGATGTCGTGCACCTTTTAAAACGTACCACAGAGTAGAGCTGAAGTCGAGCACACTTATATGCACATGGTACCTTTCTATGTCATTTATTATTATTTTTTTTCCCTGAGAGTGCACGTTTCCATAGCAACATACAGTTGTTGCTTTTAAAATACCTCAACTGGCAGATAATCAGGGCTGGGCGATGTGACACAAATATGATGTCGCGATATCGTATCTTCAGGGCGTTCCTAACGATACACGATGCATACCGTGGTATATAATTTAGCTAACAAACTGTCTGCAAAACAGTAGTGAAATAAACAAAAAAAAAACATCAAACCGAGTTTGACGGGATTACATCAGATCAGCGGCATCCATTCGGCACCGTTTAATGATTAAAAATGTAAAAAAATACAGCACCATACCAATGATATCTCAGAAAAGTGTATCGCGTAATCATTTCTCATGATATCGATTATTATACCGATATATCGCCCGGCCCTACTGATAATGCAGGTATGAAATGTCATGCGAAATGTCGAATCGTGATGAACGAGTTTAGATTTGTTATTTAAGAACTAGACCAGACTAGATATGATTCTATTAGGTAAACACTGTTTGTATGCTAAGAACAGTTGGGGAACGTGTTCAAAGTGGCATCCACACTGCACAGCAGAGGCCTGGCGTGGTGTAGCCTTGCAATTGTACAAGAACGTTATGAATCTGAAACTGACTCTTGATAAATGCAAGCTGAAAGACGCAGTCTTGATGGTTTGCAAAAGGAAAGATGCAGTTCTGTGCCGTGTGCAAGCTGCAGTAATGAGAGTGCATGTAGCGCTGAGGCGCAGTATTTTGCCAGAAGGTTCCATGCTTTAAACTGAGTGTGCGTAACTTCAGGGCATGTTAAAGCATGCTCACGTTGTGAACGGAGAGAAGAAAATTCGTTCGCAGTAAAGGAGTATCAGTGTTCGGTTGTAGTCTGCTTTTGCCTTCTATTATTCTGAATAAAGTTTTGAAAAGGAACGGTGTATACACAGAGATGTTGTTTTTTTAAAAAAAATTTTTTATATACACCATCTCCATACTGTGATTCCCAACTTAATGGGATATTTGCAGTCATAAAATACAGCAAAACAGCCTGTGTTTTAGTCTTGATCATCTTCGATACCAGAAGTACACAAATACTTTGCAGTAACTGAAAATAACTGAAAGATTTTTTTTTTTTCAGGTGAACCTTAAAGGGATAGTTGACCCAAAAATGAAAATTCTGTCATCAATTACTCACGCTCATGTCGTTCCGAACCAATAAGACTTTTGTTCATCTTCGGAACACAAATGAAGACATGTTTAATGAAACCTGGGAGATTTCTGTCCCTCCATTTACAGTCCAAGTAACCAAAACGTTCAAGCTCCAAAAAGTGCATAAAGGCATCGTAAAAGTAACCCACGTGACCCCAGTAGTTTAATCCCGATTATATGAAGTGATGTGAATGCTTTGTGTGTGTGTGTGCAAAAAAAAAAAACTAAAAGGAAGTCACAAAATATCTTCACTTTCACATGGATCTCTGACGGACTGTAAATGGAGGGACAGAAATCTCCCAGGTTTCATTAAAAATGTCTTCATTTGTGTTCCGAAGATGAACGAAAATCATGGGTTTGGAACGACATGAGAGTGAGTAATCGATGACAGAATTTTCATTTTTGGGTCAACTATCCCTTTAAAGCCACTGTCAGCATATTTTTCATAATTGACTTCTTACTTTTTTCATATTTGTATATCTTTCTGGTATTATTATTTTTTTTTTTTCAGGCTGAGTTAAGGTGGGCAGGACTATTTTTAGTAGCGGTGATGCACCAGTCAGAATTATCCATCACAGAAATGACTTCTTTCCTGCTCTATCAGCCTTTTTGCACCTGAGCAAAACTGTATCTAGTTAGAACCCATAGCATTTTTTATGCACTGTTGTAGTGTAGTAGTGATCGTGCCGGCAAAACTCATGATCCTAAACGGTTAATAAGCCGTGATAGTAGGCAGTTAACTGAAAGGACATTAAAACAGATTTTATTGTGCTTATTAAAATGATGTGTGCGCTGCTTCTGCACGTTGCACGGCTATGCTCTGCTGATCGTTGTAGCCGTTTAAACCGACTTTAAAGAGGGGGGGGGAATAACACGAACCTTATTTTTGTGGAAATATGTACAAAATACACCAACACACCATGCAGTGACACCAAAGCACAGTGGAAGCTCAGCTCCGTCAGTCCTACATACTTTTTTATAAGCATTATCACTGTTCATGAGTTGCCGAGGAGACGTAGCTGTCAATCAGTAGTCGATGTGACACGCCCACACAGTTTGGTTCAGGCAGAAAATTAGTATAACAAAGAGGTGTGGTTTTTTTTTTTTTTTTTTTTTTTTTTTTTTTTTTTTTTGGAAACTGTTGCCAGGGTCTTTAATACCATCACAAAGTCTTCATGGCTGTGATAAGTGAATATCATAAATCATGCATTTTGTAATATTTATATTAAAATTGACCTATATTTAAACAAGCACTTTTTGATTCGATATTTAAAAATGGCATTTTATTGTCAAGGCTCACGCTTATGAGAAATTAAAGAAATTAAGTTCAGAAATTCAGAAAACCATGGTCGGATGTTACGTGACGCTTGAGTGGTCAGAATGTTGGATGTGGATTAAATAGTGGCCGGAAAGGGTTCAGCAAGTGCCACACACTGAATAGGATGTAACACTGTCCCCCCCCCCACCTCTGATAATCAACAGCAAATTGAGCCCTATGCATTTAGACAGAGGTGTTATATGGGGTTTTATAAGTGTGCAGAGGCCCAGCAGTAGCAGAGCTGCAGTGATGTGGTGAGCATTCAGATGGAGTGCTTTTTATGTTGTGTGTATACATATTGACTTATCGAGTCAATTCTCTTGTATATCCCGTGGTTGGTTCATGGTTAACGCTAAAATCATTAACCTACATTCATTTCATTTTGTCCTCACATTGTCAGCCATGTGAGACTAAATGTGTGACCATGTTCAGCTTGCTTTTGCTGCAGTGTGAAAATGACATAGAAGCAATTTCCTTAGTGTTGTTGCAAGATGCTGTTGTTCTCGTTCCCTATGCCTAAGTATCTTTGTAAACCATAACCAAGTTTCAAAATATTACAACAGCCAACTTTCCCAAACACTTAAGATCAGATTATATAATGGATATCATTTTCTGAATTGGCAAACATGTAGGTTTAAATGTGTAATATATGCAAAAGCCTAAAAGAAGAAGTGATCGGGGGGAAATTGCAGAAGTAGAGTGGTGTTTAATGTATAGGTTTAGGACTTATGAAAACAGCGAAACGTTTTTAGTGCTCGTGCATCTCTTTTTACATTTTTAAAAGAATTTATTTTGATTCGTGCTTTGCTTCTTTGCTGAATTTTACCACTACATGGCATCAGCCGTGAATCTCATACTAGACAGAATAACTTTTTTTTTTTTTTTTTTTTTTTTTTTAAATGCCACAAACGGCAACTAGCAAACAAAAGCAAAAGATGTCTGTTTGTGAGTTGCAAACAACAGCTTCATTTCTGCCAGGCCATGACTATAGAGTGGTTAACCATAGCGTGGAACGCATGTGCATGGCCTACTTATCGACATGTCATCTTGTTGGCCTAATCAGCTTTTGTGGTCTGGGGATAGGGGGAATGGTTAAGAGCTGCAGTTTAGATTTTAGTGTTTTTTTTGTTTGTTTTTTTTTAAACCAGAGAACAAGTTTTTATTCATAAAACTTAAAATAATTTCAATACATAAATTCATCATTTTAAAATCATTATTAATCAATAGAATTGAATCAAGGCCCCATCCATGTGTATACAGACATTTCTGAAAACATAGTTTTTAACCCCTCCGCTTTTAAAAATTCCCATCCACATAACAGCATTTTTGAAAATGTATCCGTCCACCCCCCCCCAAAAAAAAAACAAACCAATTGGGTCAATTAGGTGGTGATAGTATTTCAACTGTTATGTCAGACACCTCAAGAGCAATGTTAAGAGCATGTGTATTGACAGGTAGAGAAGGGGAAATACAGAAACCACCAATATAACCAAAAGTTCCTTCATTACAGTATCCTAGTCATGGTCGGGCTAAAGTAAAAAAATAATAAATAATGATGTACTGATGATGAGGTGGAAGTACTGCTTAATTTTACATTTGGGTCTTATCCAAAAATCTCCATTTGCATTTTTAAAATTTTTTTAATTTATTTTTTTAAAACCACCATAGCAGTGGATTCAGGAGCAGTACAGTGTGAATCATAGTCTAGCAATTTGCACGAAGGTGTAGTATTAAAAAAAAGAGTTTTGAAATTGTGACCAACATATTACAGACCACAAACTGGTCAGAAGCCATGACAAACAGATTCTTAGCACATTCATAACACAGGCAAAACCACAGTGGGCATGTGTAAGTTGGCACTCTGACATTTGCATTTTTTAAAACAAGTTTTTTTTTTTTTCTTCTGTCCACACAAAAACAGTGAAAATTTCAAAACGCATCCTTTTCAGTGATCCTAAATACTGTTTTCATATCGATGGGAGGCCAAATATATAGAAACAAACTATGTTTTCAAAAACATCTGTATATGTGTAGACTGGGCCTTAATGGGTGAAAACTTGTCGTTTGTCAAATAACAAAGAGAACATTGTTGTCACTGTCACCTTCCTTACTAATCCGTTTTTCTGTCCAGTAACCGATTTACAATCTTTCTTCCCTTCTAGAGAGTGTTGTTGCTTTCTGAATACAGTCTTCTACTTATGGCACCAACCCTTCAGGTCAGTTTGCTCATACTGTCACTGCCATGACGAGTGAAGGCTCGGATGGCTCCCCTTCCTCCTTCCCCCTGGACCCGAGTGAGGAGATCTCTCTCTGGCTTTCCAGCCTTCACTTGCCTCAGTATGTCACCAGCTTTACTCAGGCAGGCTACCACACCCTGGCAGACTGCAGGAGGCTTACTGAGGAGAAGCTCCTGCAAGTGGCTGACTTCCCCACCGGCCATCGGCGGAGGATCCTGCACAACCTTGAGGTCCTCATGGCAGGAGATCATGATAAGGAAGGTTCTGAGATGGAAGGAGGGAAGAAAAAGCCTGTTCCCTTTCCTAGATCTATCTTTCTTAAGGAAGGGAAGAGAGTAACCTCCCCTCAAAATCTACAGACAAACCGCACTGGAGAAAACAACAGATTGCCTGGAACCCAGACTCTTCCTGCAAGGACTTGTAAAGAGAAAATGCTTAAACATGACCCTGATTTTATCTCCAATGTCTCCCACACACTCCCACGTAGCAATTACAAAACATCAGCCTCAGGTGCCAGATCTACCTCTTTGGCCGGCAGCAATGAATCGCTGTCATCTTCCACACACTCTCTGCCCTCGGATTGGGAGAACTTCTTGAAGGAGGCTACTCCTTTCGTTGCACAGCCAGTCTCGGGTGTAAAAGATGATGTCAACTCAGAAGGTTATCCACTAGGATTCCAGGGAGTGATGGTGGATAATGATATATATGAGAGTAGCCCATTTACAGCTTCTGGTCAAAAGCTCACACGCTCCTACAAGCTACGACACAGGCCTGTGCCAGAGATCCCAAAACTCCAAATCATACCACCACACCACTGGTACGTTGTTGCTCAATATACCATTTCAAGCACTGATTCGAGACAATTTTATTTCTTGCATGTCTGTCTAAAATGTATAAGATGTATAAACATTCCATAATGACTAATAGTAGTAGTAAGCACCTAGACTGATATCCGAGGGTCATGTTTAATAGGTGAATGGCTTACTTCTTAACAAGACTGGACTGGTGGTATGGTCAATTTATGACCTTGATTATTGAAATCCCTCAGAAACAGTCTGTGACTGGAATCATGGAATGTGGTGGAATGGTGGCCAGAGGCGTTACTGCCTAACAGCTTTAGGTCCTGGGTTTGATCCTTAGCTCAGGTGACTGTCTCTCTGGGGTTTCTGAGCTTGTTCTCCCTGTGTTTATGTAGGTTTCCACCGGGTTCCTTCCACTGTCCAGAAACATGCATGTTGGTTTTTAGGTTCTGCTAAATTGCCCAATGGGTGTGTGAATCCACCATTATAAAGCAGTTATTGAAGAAGAATGAATGAATGTTTGGACTTTCTTTGTTGCTATTACCTGTAGTATTATCTGTCTGATGACTAGCCTAGCCTGATTGGAAAAACTTGAAAAACTTATTTCGGAATCAGTAATTATTTGGTTCAGTGGTTCCAGTAGTGTGTAAATATGTGTATGTAAGGAGACAAATACTAGTGATTCTACTGATCCATAGGGTTGTCTCTGTGAAATCCGGCACGGAGCAGCACAGCGGCACAGACGATCCCAGCGGCAGCAGGCAGAGAGGTATGCGTAACTTGATTTCTGCTTCATTTGCATTTTATTTAAGCGCTATTCCTTTTCATGATCATGAGCTGTGCCGTCTTTAAGCCCACGGAATGCGGCAATGGCATGGGGTCCGTCATGGGAGGAAGAGAGGACCAGTGCTGTTGCGGTCTCAGTGGAAGCTGCTTGTCATCTTCTCATGTATGGAGAGGCCTAGTTTGCCAAACTCTCAAAACTACATAAAGTTGCACATGGCTTTGAAAGTACTTGTTTTTTGCCTCTGTGGATGTGTGCATAAAATGTACTAGGAGAGGTGCTTTCCGTTTCCTGTAGAGACCCTTCCAAAATTGTTTGTGCATGACAGCTACCACAGAGGCTGGGGAATTGGGAACAGGGAATATTGAACTGAAGCCTTATGTAAAAGGGCTGGGGTATTTCAAGATATTTAGTATTTATAATATACATCTCCAGTCCTCTGTTTGCTTCCAGGCTCTGGAGGATAAGAGAAAGTGAAAGAAAGAGAGATGGGTAGTGTGAGACAAAGATGATGCATATGGATGGAGCCTGGGGAGATGCGGATCACTTCAAGTTTATGGAATTACAACACTGACATTGTGGCATTTATAGAAAACTTCATTTACCTTTATCTAGTTATACGGCAGCTCTTCAGTGTTGTTTAAGTACCTTTTAAAATATTACTCTAATTACTTTAATAAAGTTATTCCTTGATAGATAGTATTCTCTGTTAATGGATATTGCAGTGGTGCAGACAATGCGTAGAGGGAGAAGTGTGTGTGTGTGTGTGAGAGAGAGAGAGAGTGTTGTGTGCAGTCAGAAGGTCAACTGCAGATAATGATAAATGATGACACCGATCTGAAATGACTCCTGTGCCACTGAGCTAAGTGATCTGATACAGTGTCTGTCGTAGATAACATACTGCACTGTGGATCAGACCCCCTCTAGTCCAGCCTTATCTAGTGGTGTGGTCCTGTCTATGAGCTGTGTGAAAGTGTGTGTTGTCCTGAAGGGAGCACTCTGGACTTTCTGCTGCCCTTTACAATCACCGTCCAGATAGCACGTTCATTTGTCACCTTGACAACCAGTCGGCCAAGGTATGGCCCCTTTGCACGAATAACCGTTTTAAAGGACATTGTAGGCACTTGCATGCCTCCTCTTGTCTCTTCTCTTCTCGACTCTTCTCTTGGGCATTAATTAGAGTATAATATGCTAATGAAGATGCATTTAAATGCATTTCTGTATTTTAGCCCCTCTTCACGGGACACTGACGTCTGAGGACATCAGTCCCTACGGTGAGGTTTATCTCTACAACACCATTGCGGAAAACAAACTAGTAAGTACAATCCTGATTGAATCTTGTGTTGACAGCCCAATCTGCCTAATAAAAGCTGCTTTAATATTAATGGCATTATTTTAAATAGAGTCAGTGACTGATCAACAGAGATTTGTAGCTAAATATTGATTTTCACTTCTAAAAGGAAGAATATTTTGATCCCTAGAAATATAGTGTCGTATTGAGTATAGCCACTTTCCCCATGAGACAGGTTCTAAAATATTTCCATACAAAATTTTCAGGTGGTCAGTGATGTATTGTCTGCTGTTTTTTAAAAAACAAACAAACAAAAAAAGTTATTTTACCACTCATTTCCTTATTGTGAGTCTATGACAGAGTTTCATTAACGTTTTTAACACTGATTGTAAACGCCACTGAAACCATTTAAGAGTTTCTGTTTCTTACACATACATTAAGCATCCATGCATTATAAACCTGACAAGTACTGTAGTGCTATTATTTTTATTTATTTTTTTTGTAGGTTGTGGGTACAAAGGAAACGTTAAGTCAAGAAACAGAAGAAAAACCGGAACAGAGAAAACTGAGGTAGTGTACGGCAGCCTATTTTAACTTGCATGTTAACTACATGTGTTAGCCACTCGCTTCTTTCATTTCTGCATTCTGAGAGAGACACTGATGATGGAGGGGACAACTGTTCGCTACTTGCTGCTTGTATGTTTGAAAACTTTAAGATGTCTGACTAAAAAGACTTGAAAGATAAATCATAATGTCATGTATCTGTGTCACGAAAAGTATGCATGAATACACACACACTTCCTTTTCCCCTCTGAATACAGGAAGCAGCAGGTCAAGCAGCAAGAAAAGGTGACAGAGAGCACGAATAGACACCTCAGTGATGATTACGCTTTGCTTCAGCCGTGCATTTCCAGTCAGGAGCCAGCCAATGAATGTTCTTTAAGCACAGCAAAGTCCCTCCCACAGACTGCACCGCCACTGCCTGGAGCCAAGTCACCGGTGGATTCAGGTGGTGTTCGTAGTGAGCCATTGAATGCTCTCCCTCGACTGGTGCAACACACTCTTCCTCTCCACAGTGAATCATCTATATCACCTTATGCCTGCTTCTACGGACGTCCTAAACATGCTGTGAAAATGGGCTGGCTGGACAAGCTCTCTCCTCAAGGGTGAGGAATAGTGCAGAGGAATTGGGGCAAATCTGATATAAGTATACAGAGGACATTATGCATTATTCTACCAGTATTCAGCACTGTTTACTTCTCAGTTCCGATTGGTCAGAAGGCGTTGATTCATTTTCTATAACAGCATGTCCCAGTCAGGATTTATATTACTGTGCTGAATTGATAGATGTCAACTTTTCAAAATTTCTGCTTACACAAGGACTTGCATGGCCGTGCCACATAAAAGGATTAAAAAAAGTGTTATGTTGATCTGGTGAGGTTTTCTATGAGGAGATGTTTATGTAGCATTTTTAGAAGATGACTCCAGTTTTCCGACACGGAAAATTCTTCAGGAAGGAGGGCTTTGCAACTTCTTGGTAACATGACGAGGAGAGGCTGGTGAGAGAAGGACTGTTTATAGCTGCTATAACTTAAATGATGACAGGAACTAGCTTACTTCGTGGATGTTTTTAAGTGGATAAAAAGTATGACGTGGTGTTCTTTAATAAATACAGAAATTTAAAAAAACGCTTCGGGATGCACTTTTATAGAAAGAGAATCAACTTCTGTGTGGTAATGGAGTGTGCCATTATGTGTGGAATAATTAGATTTTCAAAGAAGAACATGCATACCAGGTGAAAACGAAGTCAGTTGTTTGCAACATTGTTTTGTTAAATTACTGAAGCCAGAGAGCAATCCTCTCAACAAGCCTTACATTTCCTTAACCGATCAAAACACTTGCACTGCCGCCGTGGGGTTGTCATGTGATGTCGACCTGATTATGAATAAAACCATAATACCGGGTTGTAATTTTCACCTTTGTGGAATCTTGTGTCTAGTCTAGCATAGGCATACACAGTACATACTTTCAGTACTGGGTGAAACTAAGTCGACTCTCCGCAAGTTTCTGTTGCCCAGTTATGCGAAACATCACAGTTTTGATCGCGGTGAGCTTTAAAACATTTAGTATAATCGGTCATATCGGTCCATTCCAAGTCTTACGATTTAAATGTGTGCTCAGACGTCAGTAATAATGTTGCTATGTGAATGAGTTTCATATTTAACTGCCCCCAAACCACTGAGGTCTAAGGCTCCAATTCTAGACACGTGGTTGGTTTTGCGAAAACCATCATAGTACGGAGATAAGGTGTTCACCGAAAATAAGTTGCGTCTTCGTAAATAAGATGCTTTTGAGATTATAAATCACTGCTCATGTCTCAGATGAACCCTGAAGAGTTCAAAAAATGTATTATTATTTAATCTAGATTCTAGGCATAGTCAAAGTTTAGTCTTAAACTATTTCACAGTTTTAATTCTGCTCTTACTTTCTAGGAAACTGACAATAAATGAAAGAAAGGGGAAAAGAAAGTGCATAATAGCTGCAACAGTGCCCAGACACGTCATAATGAAAGGGCTGGCTGCTAATGTAAACTAATAATAAACTGCTTCCGCTTATATACACTTTGCTCAGGTCAGTTCTCATCTAAGTATTGCTTCTGTATTTTGTAGTGATTTCTGTATTCTGCTTATCTTTGGTGGAAACGTTGCTCATAGTGTTTTCACAGCTACGTTAACAGATGTGTTATTTTTGCTGTGCAGTCCTACTGAGATGTTAATGAGCGAAGTGGTGTCGAATCCACTTGTTTCTATTGCTGTCTGTGGTTTTGAAACCAGCTACTTGAGGCTGTTCTAGCAACTACGCTGGCCTAGTAAACTGATGGCAGATGATTTTAGAATTGTGCATTCTGTTTCACTGCCATGATGAATTTCAAAATGAATGCGCATAGCCATTGTGAGGTATAGGAGTGTTCAGCCTTATTATTCTCATTGTTTTAACCAACTTCTCTATTTTCATTTTCAGAAATTGTGTCTTTCAGAGAAGATGGGTCAAGTCTGATGGAGAGAATCTTTCTTACTATAACAATGACAAGGTTGGTGAACGTACCATTCACACATGCACACACACACGCACACACATACGCGCACACACACACACACATACATTCAGTGATTGTGCTGCGTTGGTTCCATTACTGCTTGAGTGTGGTTTTAGACCGGAAGATAGTAATAAGTTCATTTTACAAACACGTTTTCCCACGTTCCCTCTATTACCCCCATCTCACAAGAATGTTTAATTATTTTGTAACCCTCAGCAGGCCCACATCAGGCCCCTTCTTCAAGCAGCTTACAAGCCAAATGCGGCTCTTAACTATTTTTAATGCAACCGTTTAGACTGCTACCAGTTAATTCATAAATATTCATATGAATAGGAACTCCAGTCCTGTCACAGTTATTATATTATCATGTAATCGCATTTATTTGAGCTGATCAGGATTGTTTGAGGCCATTCCAATTAACCATTAGCTTATCATACCACAATTATATTAATTACATAAATGACATACAGTATGTAGTAAATGACACATACAGTATGTATTTGCACCAAATCTGAATAATTATTCAGAGTCTTTCAAAAATCTATTATTTGTAACTGTGTCTGGTTCTGAAACAATAACATGGTGAAGCCATTTTTGCTGAAAAGATTATGGAGAATATTGTATTATTTATTTAGAGGTTTTATACACTGCCAGTTAAAGGTTTCTGAACACTGTCTTATCGTTTTTGTTTAAACTTCAAGGAACGGGCTAAAGTTAAATACTCTGTAGTTTGAAAATCTATGTAAAGTTATGGGTACAAGTGAACTAGGAAATGTTTGTGACTTTATTGTATTGGGGGAAAAAAAAAAAACTAGAAGGATGGGACGAGCGCTATAATTCGGCACTTCTAGCATACAACATATATTTGTCTTACACTAGTACTCTCTATCAGCTAGAAGACAAATCTGTGTTTACGGTAACTTATAGTAGCTGCTTCAATAAAGTGCCTTTAATAAAGGACCCATTAGAGTCTGAGAGCGGATGATGTATAAATCATGAACTATTAAGATTTATGTGTTTGATTGAACGCTTGTTTAATTTTTTCCCCCTTGTTTAAATGCCAGCATTGGGTAAACATGAAGTTGTGTTCAAAACATCTTGACTAGTTGTACATATTTTTATTATAATTATTATTTTTTTTTACTTATGCTATGTTTCCTCTTTGCAGTTTTTGTAAACTGTCTAGAAACATGTTTGTTATTGAGAAATGAGTGTGTATGTGCATAATTACACTGGTGGTGTAGTCATATAATGATTGCCATGAAGTCAACAGAAAAGACAATTAAGTCATTCATCACAATTATTTGTCTGCCAATTAATCGTCATCCAAAAGTTCATAATTGACAGGCCTTCTGTTTGCCGTAAGAGAAGCCGGTCGCCATTTAGTGTAAGTTAACGGTTCGCTACCTCCGATTGTTAGCCGACTACTCAAGCCGAAGCTGATATTTTATCACTACGCTGTTGTAATGGCTGCTGTTAATAAAAGCTCTGCATTAGTAGAAGATCTGATGCCAATTCTGCTTGGATCGTGAAAATGCTCGTGAGCTCGTCAAGCTCAAAATGTTACTCCTTTTCCTTATTTCTCATGGCTGTTTGGCAAGCTTGACTTGAGTCCGACCTTTCTATGTGAGTGATAAATATATAAGTGAAAATAAAAGTGTAAATGCATGGCAGTGCCTTTAAAATGTCATTGCATCAAGGTCAGCGCCACCGCAGGGCTGAGAATGATCAACCACCCAAATCATATCCGCTCAGTGGTGGTGGCGTAGTGGTCTCTGTGTATTGATGGATGAGGTGGAGGAGGATGACAAATTGGGCACAGACTACAGTAATTACGTGGTGAATACTGTAGGCCAATGAATCTAGATACAAGGTAGGGATCCCTAAAAAAAACAAACCTGGCAACCCAACTGCCAATAGCGCTGCCCTGTAGAGATGGTCCACGGGAGCCTGCGGTTCTTTTGAAATCTTCAGATTAGTAGCTTTAAGTGTTTCAAATGACTTCAAAGCGAGTCGTTTTTGTGACGACTCGCCAGCTTCTCAAGTTGTAAAATGTCAAACGTATCCAACCATCCGTCTTTTTAAATATTGGCTTATCCTGAGCACAAAGCAGCACCACTACTTGAACGATGGCGAAGGTGGTGGAGGATGAAGGTGACCTTGTCGAGTATAACGGCGTGCCACCCTTTTTTTTTTTTTTTTTTTTTTTTCCTTTCAGGAAGAGAAAAAGAGATAGAGGGGTTTATGGGGAAAGGTGACATTGCTCCATGCTAGGCTGAGCACCTGTCTGCACTGAGCTGTTACGCTGCTTTAGCCCTATTTAGCTCCTATAAATGAGGGTCAGCAGTAGAACCGCTTCCTGCTTCCCTCAGCATCCTTTTCGTCTTTTCTTTCTCTCCCTCTCTTTTTCTCGCTCACCCTCTCTATCTCGGTGGCTCTTTGTGGTTTTCTCTCCCTCTCTACCTGCATGTCTTAAGGAAGACACAGGGTTAGAATCGCGCTTAGCAGTGGAGAAAAGAGAGACGAGAAAGCAAAAAGGATAAGAACATTGCGACTCAGCGACATCGTACCTTTCCGGTGTCGCCCAGAAGAGGAGTTTGAGTCTGGTTCCTTCTCAAAGTTTCTTCCTCATGCTATCTCGGGGAGCTTTTTTCCTTGCCACTGTTGCCACAGGCTTGCTCATTAGGGATCGAAGTCTGCATCCTTATTTCTGAAAAGCTGCTCCGTGACCATATGTATTGCAGAAAGCAGTATAAAAACAGAGATAACTCAGTTTAATTTCAATTCTAAGCTCTAAGCTTTCATCCTCCCCTCACTTTTCATCTCCATGTCCCTTTTCATCATATTTCAAGCTTCATGTAGCTGTGTCTTTATACACAATCAGTTTTTGTGTTCTTTGTGCATTCAACTGGTTTGTTGGTCTCTTTTTGAATCTGTGTTTGCATATCGGGTGTATAGGCAGCCGTGCTCTTTTCTCTCCTGCCACCTTTTGTTCTGTATCAATCACATGAACCCCATGTGATGTACGCTTGTTAATCAGTTGTTAATTATAGCTCCGTATTCGCCCTTATTATTATTATTTTTTCTACCCTGTGGCCTTCGATGTATTAGGACATTGGCATGCTCATAGCTCTGTGTTTGTATGTGTGAGAGGAAGCACGTGGTTGTACTGTCTGTTCTTTGCAATTTATTTATTTTTTTTTCCTTCTTGAGGTCAAAACATGTTCTTTAGCGCTTCTCACAACGTGCGTCTCTTTCGTTAGCCCCTTAAAAGGAGAGGTAGCTAATATAGCAGCAAGGAAACAAGACGTTAATGTCAAACATGCTGCTTTAACTGTATGGTGCAGATTAGCGACTGCGTGCGTTTTATCAATTTCTGGTTGCTTGTGTATCACTGCGGTTGTATATAGTGACATACAAGCAATAATATACAGGACAAAAGAAACCTATTATTTTTTTCCCCCCCAGGAAAACTACTTGAATTTGGTGAAATTGCAACTGCACGAAATTGTTTTGCACGGTCTTTCACAGTGATGTTTGGTAAATGAGACCTTTTTAGCTGTACTCGTGTTCGATGCACGAGAAGCGAAGAGGGCTTTGGCTGGATGCACGTTGCGATGATGTCACATGACGTCTTGGCCCGTATCAGCGGAAAATCTGCGGTAATTTTGCAAATTTGCAAGCTCCTCAGGATATTGCGGAGTTCGCCTGATTTTGCGTTAATTTCTGCGATCGCAAAATCCTGGAGGACCCTCTGACCTCAAAAATGTGATTTTAAGTGGGTAACTCCTCTTTGATGACTGATTCCAATTGTATAGGCTGATGTTTGGGTCAAATGAAATTCTTCTCCATAATTTGGTCTCATTATCACAAGACATCTAACAGCCGGAGAGGGTGAAGTCTAACGCGTGCGTCCTCTGCGACGTGAAGCCAACCTGCTGTTGATGAGCGTCGCAGGGGGACGTAACACACTTTGGACGAAAGGGCTATCTGGATTCTACCACACAATGTACATGAGGTCACAGATGCTGTGATTGATCGGGGGAGAGTGAGTATGTCATCCCTCCTGCCCAGAGAGCACAGACAGTTTAGCTCTCTAGGACTCCTTGCCATGCATGACCGTGGTTTCATTAGGATTCAAACTCGGACGAGGAGGCAGATACTTTTCTGTTGCGCCACTCAGGAGCCCTTCACACTTCCCCCGTTTTTTTTTTTCTTAAAAAGGAAACCTTGTCGTTAAGTATGTACGTGTGGATGAGCTCAGATTTTGATATCAATCACGTTTGATATGCAAATAATGATGCAAAAAAACCCCAAAAACGACGCAGCCTAAAGATCCATTAATAATCTGATTGATCCTCTCAGTCTAACAAAAATTATTTCATCTCTACACCTCAGTTGGAGAAGAATAAACCATTTGAGGCCAATTTGAATTAAATCTGCCTGAACAAGGTCAGTAATCCTTTTAATAAGCCATTAAATAGCCGCGTAAACCTTTTGTGTCTGATTACTTTTGCTGTTGGAATCTCCATTAGTAACATTTAGAAGATGAGTGAAGGCATTATAATGATAGATAATGTGTGTGACTGTTGAGCATGTATGAATTGCTGAGCAACTTTTTTTTTTTTTTAAAGTTTTGCTGACAGATAAATGATTTAAAACTTCATTAACAGTGCATGCAGCGTGATTAAGAACCAGAACGCACCAGCTAGACTCTTGCGCCTCTCGTTGTTATGGTAACGTCGACACTAAACCTCACTCCACGCATGCGCAAAACTTTGGATCGGCTTACATGTAACGTGCATATACGGAGTGTCCAGTTTAGGATGCACGTTCATTTATTAATGAATGAACTCGTTATGTTTGATGCATGCGAACATGTAGATGCAGCTGTTCAGCCGCTTGTTTCAAACCGGGGACTTGTCGCGTGTTAGGCGAACGTGATAACCACTACACTACAGAAACCACAGTGTACTCCTCGATTGGCTGTTTGGCCTGGGATCTGGGGAAGCTTAAAGTTTTGCACACCAGAGTAGCAACACCCTTCATGGCGTTGGTGGTATAGTGGTGAGCATAGCTGCCTTCCAAGCAGTTGACCCAGGTTCGATCCCTGGCCAACGCTTGTCATTTAACCTGGATGTTCAGGCACGTCAATGGCAAGAGTGCCACAAAAGGAAGTAATCATCTACCTGGAAATGACTTGCCTGCAAGTGCACTCAACAGAGTGTGCTGTAGGCTTCTCTGCATGCCTCCGAGAACTCTTTCTGCTTTCCACTTGCATTGTTCGTGGCAGTTCTGAATGATATGGTTTTCTACCAGGGCTCGTTCGACCCCAGAAGCGGGGAAAAAATGTAAGAAACAGGGGGCAACTCCATGACCGTCTTTTGTTAGCGACAAGCTAGCCTGCAAACTGTAATGAGAGCTGTATATTCTCTTCAAACTGCCAACTGTATAGTCAATGTTTTAGATTTAATAAGCACATATGTCTATATGTTGATTGGTCTGAAGCAGGGTTGTCCAATTTTCAGGTTTTCATCCCAATCAAGGAGGAGCCAAACTTTCTTCTGGACTCAGGACTATTTGAACTTTATTTATTTTACTTAGTTATTTTAGCCTTATGTGCACACCCTTGTTCCCATGGTCTCTCTCAATTCTCTGAGAGAAGGTGACGAAACCACCTAGACATAGACAGCTGCCGCTCACCCTGACATCACCTGGTGATGTCATCAAACAGCGCGGACTCCAGTAGGCGTGGGAGAAGGGACCCACACACACTCTCACTGGATCTGTTTAGGGCCCCTAGAGCCTAAGTAGCCTGTTCCCTCTGGAGTTTCCCCCCAGTTACATCAACCTTATCTCGCAGTTCCTATGAGATTTTGACAGCATGATTTTGTGCTGTGTGTGTGTGTGTGTGTGTGTGTGTGTGTGTGTGTGTGTGTGTGTGTGTGTGTGTGTGTGTGTGTGTGTGTGTGTGTGTGTGTGTGTGTGTGTGTGTGTGTGTGTTTAAATCAGGGTTTTAGAATGTCACCTGTCTTTAAATTGAGGTTGAAAAGGCTTGGAGATAGGATTAGCTCTCTGTCTGGGACTGAATTAAGGCAAAGCTTTCTTCCCAAAGTTGCCGCCAGTTCCCTGTGAAAGTGCTCTGCTGTCCCTTTTCTGCAGTTTCCTCTCTTTGCCTTTTATGACATCTGCAATAGCGGCATTAGAGGTTAGTCACTGTTCATTGCAGTGTCTATGCAGAGCCTCCGCCAGGCTTGCTCCTGGCAACATTTACAAATTATTGCTCATAATAATGGCAGAACTCAGAACTCTGAGCGTGATCCAAAGGGACTGCGATGTGTGTTTGGTCTATTTTTTGCCTGCAGTGCTTCAGCATGGCCAATTGGTGTCTCTGTGGCTCCATAGTGGAAACGAAGCGGCGGCGTTTTGCAGTGTGAGCAAGGTTAAAAGCAAAACAGCACTCCGTGTATAACCAGTAGAATTAGGCTGGTGCAGGACCTGTTCCACAAATCCTAATCTTAACCGTTATGAAATAAATGGTGAATTTGGTCTTGGATCGGTGACAAATCGGTGACGCTGGATGCCGTCCAGTGGCACACGTCACAGCACTCATGTAGTATCTCTCAGCGCATATGCATTAGTCTTTATTAAGCGGGTCTCAGAGCTCCGTGTTATAATGTTCTCCTGTCATGCATGTTCCATATTTAATCACAGCAAAACGCTTACATGCAGAATAGCAGACACTTGTGTACACATCCTGAAGCACACAAATACACATTGTGCCCACAGTTAAGATGCAGGGCTGAAAGCAAACACAACTCGGTTGACACTGTGTTTGTCAAAATCTTTTGCCATATATGTCAAGTGTCAGAGCTCATTCTTATTGGATAAAGGCACATCCACAATCCTCACGCACTTGCATGTCGGTGTTGTGTATCATTTGTCATCCTACACAGAGCGCCTCCGAAACTCATAATGGATGTTTCTCGTGTTTACACATTCGCTCGGCGCTTCAGTCCTGTCCCTGTGACCTCAAAACTAACAATTAAAATGTGTAATTAACGTTAACCCAGATAGCGCCTAATTATCGGCACTTAGCTTCCAAAAAGATGCGCTCGTTTCTCTTTTCGCTCATCCTTCGCTCCTCTGTTCTTCCCCTCCGTCCAAATTTAGATGGAGAGAGACTCATTAGAATGCTGCTAAGTTCGTGGCCCTAGCGCCGTAGCAACGGGAGAAGTGCTAAATTGGAGAGAGAGAGAAATCCCACAGAAAGGAGATGGCCGCCCCGCGCCATAATTAGGGTTAGCTGTACCCGCCACTGTTAACATCATGCCTTAATTTGTGGAGATGGCCCTCTCCATGACCCCCCTCCCCCCCCCCCCCCCCTTCCCTTGCTCTCTTTTTTCTTTCTACCTTGTGCAGTCGTTTGTTTGCTACCTTCTCTGTCCCTTAGTTATTTCCTCGCAATATGTTTGCCGTCACCCCCCCCCGCGCTTCCCATTTGTTATACATTTCTTCACTCTCTGCATCTCTCCCACTGTGCCTCTATTTCCCTTTTGTGCTCACTAAGGAGGGAGTCCCTTACTCAATCATCTCTGCTATTTCTGGATAGAAAAGACCAGAAATAGTGCAAGGTCATCATTGTAATTAAGAGGCAGATGGAATGTACGAATCAGTCTCTCTCTAGCAAGATTAAAAATTCACTTGCCCATAGTTCACGTATAGAGGAGACGGAGCTGCCTGCTGCTGCTGGAGGTTTTATGGTGGAGTTGGAATAAGGAAATTACAGACTGAGACTCAGGTTATAGGGCACAGGGCCGACTAGCGATCTTTTTTTTTTTTTTTTTTTTTTTTTTTTTTTTTTGCTCTTTGAGTTAGTTTGAAGCATACAGAGAGAGACCAAATACCATTTCCCCTAAGCAATCAAGCCATCCTTCCTCCCGAAATCCCTGTGAATCTCCAAGCTGTAAATATGTGAGAGGTTTGTTTGCTAGAGAGGGATCTTAGTATTAGTATTCGGACCAGCTAGATACCGGAGTGTGCGTGTGTATTTATGTATGTATTTTTCACATAGAGCCTGAGCACACAGGAATTTAATCTAAAGGATGTGTGTGTGTGTGTGTGTGTGTGTGTGTGTGTGTGTGTGTGTGTGTGTGTGTGTGTGTGTGTGTGTGTGTGTGTGTGTCAGGGTGTATCTCCTATTCCATCACTCTTTTAGCAGATGTATGAGAGTTGGATTTTACTCTGCTGTGAAGTAGATGCCAGCGGTGTGTGTGGGTGGAGTATGAATGTGATTTTAAAGTAGCGAGACTGACTTTTTTTCTTTCTCTCTCTCTCTCTCTCTCTCTCTGCAGGAGATGTACTCTAAAGGACTGGTCTCTCTCCAAGCTGTTAAGCAGGTGCGCTCTGTGGGAGACAATAAGTTTGAGGTAGTAACCTCAATGAGAACCTTTGTTTTTCGAGTAGAAAAAGAAGGTGAGACTTTTCTATTTATCCCTCACTCATCTTCATTCACAGCCTCGCTTTCATTCCTACTGTGTCTTCACTCTTGTATTTTTTTTTTTTACCCACATTCCCCCACAGGAGGCACGAGTAGTTAAATTTCAGGACTTCCTCACTCACTGGTGGTTCTCTAGTAAAGTAACAAAAATGAACCTGAATTTGTTTTATCAATAGCCTGGGTGCAGAGATGATTTTCTCAAATGTCTCATATTGCCATAGTGAACTATTTTTTTTTAATCATCCGCTCACAGATTGATATTCCTTATAAAGACTGACTATGAAAAGCCTTTATACACTGACAAGTTTAAAGGAATACTCCAGTTATTTATTTTGAAACTTAATTTTTTTTTTTTTTTTTTTGTGTCGGTTGCTTCTGTAGCATATGGGCCATTACCGCAAGCAATAATTTCAACATGCAGTACCTTCTTGTATTTGCTTCTTACTGTTCATATATGGACGTCAGCTTCTCGGTTCGGTCCGCAACACTTCCAGTCTTTTTGAATTTGTTAATAAGTTTGGCAACAGTGTCGTGTGTGATGTGCCTGCCATGTTTCCTGTTAAAGTCCATCGCAGCCTTGCGACAGCTTCCCGATCCAGCCATGAGAACGATTTCAGTACGTTCTTCTTTTGCCAAAACCCATTCTTAAAGTCTGTTTGAAAAGGTATAAGTATAAAAAATTTATAAGTATAAAAAAATTTGGAAGACATTTTTCTTGTGTTAATTTCCCCTATTTATGGAGACTTTTGGGACAGTCTGTATAATATAATAATATAGTCAGTCCCTCCATGATTTCACAATTTTGCAATCACAGAAATGAATGCAAAATCAAGCAAACTGCAGAATCTTCTGAGGAGTTAATTTTCCGATTTTCCGCAGACACGTAATGAGTTGTCATCACAACACACATTCAGCCAAAGCCCTCTTTAATTCACGTGCATTGAGCATGAGTACAGCTAAAAGGTCTCATTTGCCAACAAACATCACTGCGAAAGGCCGTGCAAAACAATCCATCAATTCAAGTAATTTTCCGCAACAATCACAAAAAAACTCCCTGAAATCCTGTATAGACTGTATAACTGAGTCTAAGGGCAGAACTAAATCAGTCTAGGTTTGGGATGGTAAAAAAATGTATGTACAGTCATGTGAAAAAATAAGTACACCCCATGGAAATTGTTGCCTTTTTTTTTGACGTATTTGGACAAGCAAATATTCGATAATCTTTGAAACGGTGCCTATTATTAAAATTTATACACTTGAACAAAACTACAATGAAATTTGGCTTTATCAATCATTTATTCAACAGACATATCAACAGATGTGAATCTTCTGTGGAAAAAGTAAGCACACCCTTGGCCTCAGTAGCTAGTATTGCCCCCTATAGCAGAAATAACTTCTTGTAGGCCACCAGGCTTGCTGGAAATTTTGAGCACTCTTCCATGCAATATTCTTTCAGTTGCAAGATGTTTGAGGGTTTTCTTGCATTTACTGCCCGTTTCAAATCCCCCCCAGCATTTCAATGGTATTCAAATCCGGGCTTTGACTAGGCCATTCCATTTCTTGTTTTTGAGCCATTCCTTGGTGGATTTTCTAGTGTGCTTAGGATCATTATCCTGTTGAAAGGTCTACTTTCGGTTCCACTTCAACTTTCGGACAGATGGCCTCACATTATCTTCATGCACTCTTTGATATGATGCAGAATTCATAGTTGAATGAATGAATGCAAGCTGTCCAGTCCCTGAGGCAGCGAAGCAACCCCAAACCATAACCTTTCCACCACCGTGCTTCACAGTTGTTATGAGGTGCTTCTCCTGAAAAGCTGTCTTTGGTCAGCGCTAGACACGTCTGCTGTTACTATGGCCAAACAACTCTATCTTTGATTTGTCTGTCCAGAGCACATTATTGCCTCTGTGCTCATTGGCAAACTGTAGTCTTGCTCTAATGTTCTTTTTAGGCAGCAAAGGCTTTTTCCTTGCACGCCTCCCATGCAGGTCAAATTTGTGCAATCTCTTTCTGATAGTTGCAAGACTTACTAGCAGTCCTTTGATGAAATTTTGGGGTTCATGGAGACTTCGTTTTGCATCAGACGGTCTGCTCTTGGGCTGAATTTGCTGGGACAGCCAATCCTGGACAAATTTGGCAGTCTTTTGAAATCTAACTGTACCAACACAAGCTAACTTACCTGTAACAACAAAGATAAGATAAAAACAAACAAGAGAAAACCTACTTCCGTAACTCTCTACCTAGATAATACACAGAGACAAAAACCCCAAACTCAAGCAGTATCTACAGAGCAAGACAGGAACAAGTCATTTAATTTACTTTAACATTCCCTGAGATTTTATAGTGTCCACAAATTTTTGGTAACACACATTCTTCTCTGATTGGAGGATTTCGACATATTTTGGGCTTAGAGATCTATCGATATAATATGTCTTCCCTAATGTGTTTTTAATATACTGTAAGGCAGTGGTCACCAACCCTGTTCCTGGAGATCTACCTTCCTGAAGACTTTAGCTTCAACCTTAATCGTGCCCACATGACCATCTAATCATTGCCTAAAGAAGTTCTTGATCAGGTGTGTTGGACTTTGGTTGGAAATAAAACCTGCAGGAAGGTCGATCTCAAGAAGACGGTTGGTGACCAATGCTGTAAGGCATTTCATAATATGATTTTAATTTCATATTATGCAGCTTTAGTTTACATGGAAAATACACAACGGGAGCTGAGCAAACTGTGAAAATAGAGCCCATGGACAAATCTGATACTCATTACAGATGACCTACAGAATTCCTGAAAATGTTCTACAAAAATATGTCTATTGGAATCCAGTAACTCTACTTTACTTTACTTTAGGCTTGCATTACGAGTAAGTTTTGAGTAAACAAATTTTCTGTTCTGTTCTCTGTACAGCAAGATCTGTTGAAATGCTAGTCCGTAGCAATCGCACATCACAGTTCAGATATGGTAGATGGGAATGCAATCACGTCCACACCACATCTCTTCCCTCCTGTTTGCTGTGCCATCACTTTCTCTCTTTCTCCCTCACTGCTCTTCCTGTCTCTCTCCGCCAAACATTCTCAAACAGAATGGTGTGTGTGCTCTTCTCACTGCTCATCTCCTTCGATTAGCCGGGGCCTTGTCTGGTTTAATGAGAGCTTTACTCTCCTCATCGCCGCTGTTTGGAGCCGGCCAGCCAACAGAGTGTAGACACGCTTCACGCTGAGCCGTAATACGGCGCTGGCACATTGACGACGAAGATGATGAAGGATGATGATGGCATGATTTTAAATATGAGCATTAAATGCCCTGCTCGAGTGCATTATTGTCAGTCAGGGTTGGAGGGGTTTGCTGAGAGCGTTATTTATATAAATCCATGATGTCTTGCAGCGAAAGTCAGCGTCGGCTGTGAACATGGCAATTTCTAAAGCAAATAAAAGCCCTGTCTCTATGTCAGGACTTGTCAGCATGCAGGATGTGTAGCTTCTGACTGCAGATTAGAAAGCCAGTGCTATGGCTTTGGGCATGTAGTAAAAAATATTTTTTATATCTTGTTAAAAATGTATCTTTTGTCTCTCTGATATTGCGACCTATGGATCTGTTCGAATGCCCCGCCGTAAGTCTAGATGAGGGGTTAGCAGAGCTTTTTCATTAGCGGCAGAGCTGTGTTCTGGACGGAGAGACAGCCTGGTCAGCTCATGCATCTTTAAACAGCTTTGTACCAGACTGAGAGAGTCATCAATCTTAAGACAAACACAAGAGATGGAGGGAAAAGAGCAAGGGAGTGGGTGTAAGGGTTGGAGGTGGACAGAGAAAAAGGAAAAGGCCATGACTGAGCAGAGAGAGAGCTGGAGAGAGAGAGAGAGAGAGAGAGAGAGAGAGAGCGAGGGACAGGGAGCAGCACATGGTAAATAATTTAGATGCATAGGAATATGTATGGGTGTTTGGGATCATCCACAGCTGTGCAGTGTTTTTTGCCAGGCTGCAGGTGTGGAGGTCTCCCCAGGTGAACATCAGCGACGCAGAAGCAAACTTTATAGCGTTGTTGTGGTATTGTGACTGTAATACATTTACAGTGGAGGGAGTGAGGAAATAAGCACTTTTTAAAAACGCAGCAGCTGAACGTTCCCAGAGAGAAACACCCACACGCTGACGAACACAGGATACTCGCGGCAGGTGCGTGTTTGTGAGTGTACATGGGCGTACACCTTACTGCGTATTCACATTGTTTGCCCAGCTCCCGTTGTGTGTTCTATTTCAAGCAAAGCTGCATAGTATGAAATAAAAACTCGTATTACGCAATGCCTTATAGTAGATTAAAAACACATTAGGGAAGGCATAATATGACACGGTTAAAAACCAACCTGCATTATTTTGGCCTGAATTATTGATGCTTGTTAAATAATGCAAAAGCCTTGATTTGTCGGAACACCCACAGAACACTCGCTGGGAACATCCGAGATTAGTCAGGATTCTCACGCACAGTAGCTCTCATTTGCATATTGTGGCATTTGGTGTTATCAGTGTAGCTATAGCAATTATTACACAATATATTTTGCAGCCCAAATGTCACTGGCCAGTGTCTTTCTGGGTATGCTGGCGTGCTTATGGTAGGGCTGAACGATATGTTTGAAAATAGTGCATTGTGATTTATATTGCTACGCATTGCAATTTCGATACGCCTTACGACGAACTGAAACAAACCGATAACGTCATGGTTAAAGGCTCATCTGCATTCATTTACCACATTTCGTTTTTTGGATCTCACACACTATCAGGGGGGAAAAAAAAAACTGCAATGAAATGTACCATTGCTTGTGACTGGAGTGATACCCTCAAAGGTATGTCTCTTGTACTTTTATTATGTATCCTTCACCTGGCAAAAACTAATTTAAGGTACAACAGTGGACCATAAAAACCGATTACGTAGCTTAAAAAGTTATTGAGTTTAAAAGATAAATTATATTCACTTTTACAGGTGAAAGGTACAAAATGTACAAAAGATGTCCCCTTGAGGGTCACACTGCAGTGATAAGCAGGGGAACAGTTTGTACCTTTTTTTTTTTTTTTTTTTTTTTTTTTTTTTTTTTTTTTTTTTGAGTGCGTGCCAATTTTACTAAACACCTAGAACTGGGACTTTTAAGATTTGTCAGCCTACAGAAAATGATAAAAATCCTGGTTTGTTAGAGGGCTCTTTAGCATATTGCGAGCTTTTGCAATATCAGAATTCTAAAGGTTAATACATCAGGAATAAACCATGACATGGCATGGTTGGTTTGATGGGGTGGTGTGATGTGGAATGATGTGCATCACACCAATAACAGCATGTCGCAAAGCGTTTTATTCCTTTTAAAGGTGTAGTAGTTGAGGTCACTTATTCCTTACTTGTAGAAATAACCTGGAAGATATGTAGAACGCGATAAAAAAACAAAACAAAACAATGCATTAAGCCGTGGCCTTGGCAAAAGTGTATCAAGTGGCTGAGAAAACCTGTTTGGAAAACTGACTTAACGTCCAGAATGCTTGCTTGTGATTGGATGCGCTTCCTGTCAGTCATTTTATAGATGCTCTATTTTACGAGGCACAGCAGATCCTGGGGACGGAGCTTCATGAACATGGGTGGGAATCGCTCAAATGTTAAACCCACCTGTTAGAGACCTAATTTTGAAAAAAAAAAGATAAAATAAAGACTAATATGTACCTTTAAACCACAACAATTTTTGTTATAATATTTTTTTAATTTATAATTTTTAACTTTTTATTTTTATTTTTTTTTATTTTTTACAAATTTGTTATTTGTAACTGTTTATGTAGTTACAATTAATGTTACATGAGTCAAGTTAGTTCTTGTTATTACTTAGATTATAAGAGCTAAAATGGGCTATATAATATATATTGTGAAGAGCAATCCTTCACCAGTCTTTCTTTTTTTTCTCTCTCTCTCTCTTGATGTTAATAAGACAGTGGCAGAAAGCTTGACCTTTACATATTGCTGAAACTGGAGACTCCTTCCATAAATGTTAAATAAACATGCCCGTGCAGAAAATGTCAGCATAACAATGATTATTAGTTTTTCTTTATAATTATGTGAAGCATAAGCCAGTGAATGAGTCTTTACTATGGAAATGATAGCGTAGTAGAATGAGTGCATTAATACACAGTATCTCACAAAAGTGAGTACACCCCTCACATTTTTGTAAATATTTTTTTATATCTTTTCATGGAACAACACTGAAGAAATAACACTTTGCTACAATGTAAAGTAGTGAGTGTACAGCTTGTATAACCGTGTAAATTTGCTGTCCCCTCAAAATAACTCAACACACAGCCATTAATGTCTAAACCGCTGGCAACAAAAGTGAGTACACCCCTAAGTGAAAATGTCCAAATTGAGCCCAAAGTGTCAATATTTTGTGTGGCCACCATTATTTTCCAGCACTGCCTTAACCCTGTTGGGCATGGAGTTCACCAGAGCTTCACAGGTTGCCACTGGAGTCCTCTTCCACTCCTCCATGACGACATCACAGAGCTGGTGGATGTTAGAGACCTTGCGCTCCTCCACCTTCCGTTTGAGGATGCTCAATAGGGTTTAGGTCTGGAGACATGCTTGGCCAGTCCATCACCTTTACCCTCAGCTTCTTTAGCAAGGCAGTGGTCGTCTTGGAGGTGTGTTTGGGGTCGTTATCATGTTGGAATACTGTCCTGCGGCCCAGTTTCCGAAGGGAGGGGATCATGCTCTGCTTCAGTACGTCACAGTACATGTTGGCATTCATGGTTCCCTCAATGAACTGTAGCTCCCCAGTGCCGGCAGCACTCATGCAGCCCCAGACCATGACACTCCCACCACCATGATTGACTGTAGACAAGACACACTTGTCTTTGTACTCCTCACCTGGTTTCCACCACACACGCTTGACACCATCTGAACCAAATAAGTTTATCTTGGTCTCATCAGACCACAGGACATGGTTCCAGTAATCCATGTCCTTAGTCTGCTTGTCTTCAGCAAACTGTTTGCGGGCTTTCTTGTGCATCATCTATAGAAGAGGCTTCCTTCTGGGACGACAGCCATGCAGACCAATTTGATGCAGTGTGCGGCGTGTGGTGTGAGCGCTGACAGGCTGACCCCCCACCCCTTCAACCTCTGCAGCAATGCTGGCAGCACTCATACGTCTATTCTGCAAAGCCAACCTCTGGATATGATGCTGAGCATGTGCACTCAACTTCTTTGGTCGACCATGGCGAGGCCTGTTCTGAGTGGAACCTGTCCTGTTAAACCGCTGTATGGTCTTGGCCACCATGCTGCAGCTCAGTTTCAGGGTGTTGGCAATCTTCTTATAGCCTAGACCATCTTTATATAGAGCAACAATTCTTTTTTTCAGATCCTCAGAGAGTTCTTTGCCATGAGGTGCCATGTTGAACTTCCAGTGACCAGTATGAGAGAGTGTGAGAGCGATAACACCAAACTTAACACACCTGCTCCCCATTCACACCTGAGACCTTGTAACACTAACGAGTCACATGACACCAGGGAGGGAAAATGGCTAATTGGGCCCAATTTGGACATTTTCACTTAGGGGTGTACTCACTTTTGTTGCCAGCGGTTTAGACATTAATGGCTGTGTGTTGAGTTATTTTGAGGGCACAGCAAATTTACACTGTTATACAAGCTGTACACTCACTACTTTACATTGTAGCAAAATGTAATTTCGTCAGTGTTGTCCCATGAAAAGATATAATAAAATATTTACAACAAATGTGAGGGGTGTACTCACTTTTGTGAGATACTGTAAACCTGTGGTTTGAATTCTAATGTCAGAGCTGCTGCTGTTGTAAATTAGTCAACACCTTCTGACCAATCTGATCCGAGAAATCAGCAGATGTAATCTACTGCAATAGCGATTTAGAAATGATGTGCTGTCCTGGTTTACGTGATAACCTAAACTCAACAGATCAGTTGGAGCTCTGTTTGTAATTCCGGTTTGCTCATGCAGAAGGAACAGGTCTAAACCATATCCGTTCACGTGGCAGTAAGCTGTGACATGCCAAAACCTCGCTGTGAAGTGGTGGAGAGGGCGGAGGCTCCTGGCTTTGTGGGAACATCAGCACTGAATATTAGCTTGTTGGCACAGAGTTAGACCGCAGAGCCTCCTTGGGCTAGGCATTCTTGTGCTTTGTGTTTTAGCTGGTTGGCACTGATTAAAAATAGGTTTGCTTTGAATCCTCTCCAGGGTAGAAGCCTGGCACGCGTTATGCTTCTGATCACATTCAGCCCTGTTGTGTATTTTTATTTTTTATTTTTTTTACTCAATTTGATGTATTATTTTGTTGAAAACTTGATTTTTTTTTTTTTTCTTCAGACTGCCATGCTGTAGCAACAGGAACACTCTGTAACATTTATCTTTTGTTCTTGTTTGATTCTGACTGTGGACAAGATTTGGAATGTCCACAGCAAGTCAAGTATTCTCATGAATTAAGTTTAAGATGTATTAATATAATCTACTCTGTTCCCTCTTACTTTCGTTATGCCTTTTTCTCTCTCTCTCTGTCTCTCTCTCTCGTGCTCTCTCTCTGACACCAGGTGTTGTAGACCTGCATAGAATGGGGGCATCCAGCTGTTAATATTTCCCAGCTAGTGTGTGGGAGCCCCTATGGTCCCATTTAAACCAATTCCAAGGGACATCTTGTGCTACCCGCTTCCAATCAGCTCACACACACACACAACCCAATGAGACACAAGGGCTTTTTGCATGCAGGCTTCATTTGCAGATTTTGAAACTTTGCAAAAGTATGCCGTGCAATATCAGGCCTCTTCCCTTCTATTTAATTCCCCACTGCCACCCTGTCTCGCTATTCATACACGGGGAAATGTGTATTAAAAAAAAAAAAAAAAAAAAAGAGCATGTAATATATTTACACATGTATGCACTTGCGTACTGTTCACCTGGGAGCATGAGACCCAATATAACTCTGCTCTCTCAGTCTCTGTCTTTCTCTTTCTCTCTGATGCGTGCTTATATAGACACACACACACACATTCTTAACAGCTTTCCCTTCTGTGTGTCACACCCTCAGGAGAGCGTCAGGAATGGCTGGCGGTGCTGCAGGCTGCTCTGAAGTCTCGCTCATCCGTTTCCCACACGCCCTGTAAGCTCAGCTCCAGCAAGAGCGGCTACGTGGAGCTGCGCGGCCACAAAGGCAGAGTCTACCTCAGCCTCATGGGAACCAAAATCCAACTCTGCAAAACAGACCAGGTAGCTTTTTAGTTCAGTCGCGCATTTGCTATCACATTCCTGTATTCAAGACAAAGCCTGTTTCATTCCCCTGCTTTTTTATGTGTGTAAATGTACTTGTGCGTCCACTGTGTATACGGCAAACCAGCCTAAAGGACCAACACTGTATGTTGTACCTTATATAAACACGCACACACACACAACTGTCTTGCTATTCTTGTAGGGACCTTCCAAAAGGAAACTGTTTTTGTCTTTGTATATAAAAACAGTTTTCCTCATAGAGACCAGCCATATGTCCCCACAAGGTGGAACCTGTCTGATATTCCTATCCTTGTGGGGACATGTGGTCCCCACTAAGATCTAAAAACATGTCCACACATACATACACACACACACACACACACACACTGTATCTGCGGTCACAAACAAATGGTTTCTTTTTCCAAATGACCGAAGTCCAGGAGGATGATTCTATATAACCAACACACTCTCTCATTCTCACATTCACACATGCGCTGTGTATTATCTATTCCTTTCATTACTTTCCGCATTAGCGTGAAGAGAGGTCTTTTGTCTTAATTATGCAAGGAAATTTCTCTTCGTCAGCTAATTGATAGCGAGAAGGCGAGGGCGAGTAATAAGAAGTAGAATAAATGGAAATTGATTGCATTGTTTTTGTTTTAAATCTTCTCCACAGCAAGCACGATGCAGCTCGGTGGGAGAAATAGAGGGAGAGCGGGACACGAGAGCAGGGAGTTAGATGGAGGGAGACAATGATGGAGGGAATGTTGAGGAAGGTGAAGACAGCGAGGGGGAATTGAAGGATGGAGAGAAGGTGAAAGAGCACGGGGATGGAGGACGGGGGAGGGAGCCAGCGAAAGAGTGAAGTGGGCGACTCTGTTCATGTTCAGCGGAGTGGAGTATTTAATTTAACAAGATGAACGAGCTCACCGCTAGGTCTCTCTATTCCCTCCCTTTCTCCTTGGAGGGGAGGTTGCAGTCAGCTCTGCTGCCCTGATCAGCTGTCACCCTCTACGCCTCCCAACGGGACCCAGAGTCACGGCAAACAAACAAAAGCAGGCGCCGCTTGGCCCCCGTTTAGTGCTGCATTGATCCTCTGCTCAGCTACCTGCTCAAAACCCAGAACTCGGACAAACTTCAGTGTACGCAGGGTTAGGTTTTAGCACAGCAGTCCATTAATCTGAAAGTTTTTCGAGGTCTATGGAGACATCTTAAATCATCACGGTCATTTGCTCAGTGGACCTGTGGAAAGACGTGTAGAAAAGCAGGACGTTATGGATCCTTTTTTCATTAGGTTTAAAAACAGCTGGAGATAAAGCGGTGGTATGTGGTAGGGCTGTTAGAACAGACTCCATTCTTCAAAAATTATTCCACTTTACACATTTGAAAGCAAAAACTTTTGAATATTTAAGACTTTCATTATTGTCTTTTTTTTTTTTTTTTTTAGGCTCAAATGGCGTCCTATTATTGGACATATAGTGTACTGTGTAGGTTCTACAATGCCATTATGTTATACCTTATGTAGTGAGCATATGTAGAGAATAGGAAGTGATTTGGAATTCAGCCACATTAGTGTGACGGGATGCTGATGGTCAGCTTGATTTGTTTTACATGCATCTCAGTAGTGTCAGAAAGTTAGATAAATATCTTTCATACAGTTCTCCGTCATCAGTAGAATTTAAGCTTCACCAAAATGGCTATATATTCTTTCTTATGTTTATCAGTCTGGAGGGATTTAGCAATTTTTGCGATTGCAGAACTCAACGCGTAATCAAGCAAACTCCGCAGTATTCGGAGGAGCTTGCAATTTTTCCGAATTACCGCAGATTTTCCACAGATTTGGGCCAAGACGCCTCCTGTGACATCATCACAACGCGCATTCAGCCAAAGCCCTCTTCGATCCACGTGCAGGTCTCGTTTACCAACAAACATCACTGTGCAAAAAAAACCATTCAATTCAAGTAGTTTTCCGCAAAGGAAGCACAATCACAAAAAAAAAAAAAAAAAAAAAAAAAAAAAAACTCTGCGAAATCCTGTGTGGACTGGTTTGTTGTGATCTGATCAGCATAGTACAAGTTTTTTTGCACATGCTCTGATACACAGCTAAACAGAATATGGAGTTGCATAGCTCTACACTTTATTGATCTACAATCTGTGTTCACAATGAAGTGAAGTGTGCCGCACCCTAATTTGACATGGCCAATTTTCACCCATTAGCCAGATCTCCCCTATTATAGGACCGATACCATTTGGGGAGGGTGAAGGTTAACACGTGCTTCCTCCAAGACACATGAAGCCAGCAAACTGCATCTTTTCAGGCTGCTGCTCATGTTGCGTCACAGGGCAGTTCAACACACTCGGGGAACAGCGCTATTAACCCTCTTCCACATACATGAGATCAGAGATGCCCATGATTGGCTAATGTCATAATGATTGACAGGAGAGAGTATGCCATCCCTTCCATCCAGAAAGCGCGACTAATTTTTCTTTCTCTTCGATGCCCGGCCACGGATGGCGGTGGCACTGTTGGGATTCAAACTCGCGTTTTTCCGGATGACAGGACAAACAAGTTTGTATTCTTCTAGTATTGCATAGACTGAAGCACATTCATTTTTAGCATAATATGGTGGTTGAATGTGTAATGGATGAAAAAATTGTAGCTAAACATGTTACGTTTCATATCTTTAAGTGAGCTGCAACAACACACTATTTAGCCCCTCCCATGGTTTCATGTTGAACTGTGCTAATACCAGTCTTTCATAACTATGGATTAAGATGATTAGGGGGGAAAAAAAAAAAGACGCATGAATGAAGCAACCTACAGCGTATTGTTGTGAATGTGATTCTGTTAAAGGACTTCAACACCGGGTTGGCTATCACCATGGTGGATCTGATGGCTGCCTGTGTCAAACATGTCGACCGCAGAGGCTTCGAGATCAACACACCTTTCAAATCCTTCTGGTGAGTGTATCTTTGTCTTCACGTGCGTATCTTAACTATACATTTTCGGGTACGCAAGTGTTTAAAAGCCACCAACTTTTTAGTGAGATAAAACTGGGTAGGTAAATCCCTAAATGAATGAATAAAAGGAGTCTTTATAAATGACCTTTAAACCTTTTATAAGCTTCTTAGCAAGCTTTTTTTATTATCAAGTCCTTTTAGGCGTATATCCACATAAAAGCTTAATAATCACATTTGTCTCTCAAGGGACTGGCTTGGAGATTTGATGTACTTGTTATAGGTTTACCCAAATGGACGATGAATTTACCCATATATTCTTGGAATATATTTAAACTCATTGATTTTGATGCACAGGATGTCAGTGTTTAAAGAAGACCCATCATTTTTCTGCTATTTTGGGATTAGAGGACTTAGTAGTGTAGCAGTAGTGTTAGCTAGATAAAATGGTGTAAATGTGAGTCAAATGTACTATAACACTTTATAGTCGTGACTCATTTGGTGCATCACTGCAATGATTTGGGTGTCGAGGAATTTTCTGGGAGTGTGTAGGATGAGAACAGGAGCATTTCTTATTTCAGTCTATCAAAGTAGCAGTTGTGTCAGAATCCTACCCTCCAGTTTAAATAATGTAGCAGCGCAGCTTAAGGAAAGTGTGATTAAAGAGCGGAATAAAATTAACTCGTGCCAAATGAAAGGCTTTGAAAGCATCTTTGTCTGTACTTTAGAGTAACCAGAGTATGTGACGGCTGAACTCGATGGTGTGAGATTTATTAGTGCCAGATAAAACACTTCTGATCCTTTTTCGACTTTGTTTTGGTAACACTTCTTATAGTCACTCCCCCGCTGTGTATCTCTCTCTCTCTCTCTTTATCGCCTCAAACAGTTCCTCGCTCATTACTGTTCTGTTTCTTTGATACGGCAATTGGAGCCACTTTCACTCGTTATTGATCTGTTTTCTCTTTCCTTCCTTTACCCTTTCCATTCCGTCTTCAAGCAGCAGCTTTGCTGAAGTAGTCCCACAATAGTGTTGATGCACTTTGACCCCCCAATGAGCAGCCATCTTCTGCATAGTGCCTGCTGGTGGTCACCTAATCCATAATATTTGGACATGTTTTATTTATTTATTTATTCATTTGAATGGTTTTATGGTCATTTGGCTGCACCCAAGCCTTTCTTTGATGGTTGCATCTGACTGAGCTGTATCAGTTAATATGTTTTTGGACATTTATTGATCTGCTTGTATGTGCTTGCTAACCATCAAGGGACGTGTGGGTAGTTCAGCGTCAGCATTGTCAACATAATTGGAGTTTATTGCTAAAATGAAAGAGCAGAAATAAATTCTTGTCTTGGATCGCTTGGATTCATTAAATCTAATACCGTGGAGGTTCTGGGAATTAAAGATTGATTCTGAATCCTGACTGCTGAGTAGATGGTATATTTGTAGCGCTTATTTGATCACTGCAAATCACGAGAAAAGCACTTTTGAAAGCTCACATCTGTTCACTATGGAGAACATGTTACATACACACCCTGTCATAGACACTTACAGTAGTGTAGAGGAGACAATTTACTAGCTTTCAGCCCTAGCACGGTCTGTCTCTCTCTCTCTCTCTCTCTCTCGCTCTTTTTTTTTTTCTTCAGCTGGCTTTAACGTGCATTTTCTCTCTGTCTTTCTTTTCATGTATCTTTTTTTTTTGCTGCCTCTTCTCTCTAACAGCTTCCATTAAAAACCTTCAGCTGTATGTTCGACTGGTTTATAAGATACAAATGAATAATGAGGAGTTTTTAAAAACAATCAATCGTTTCAGTTTCTCAGCCGAGTCCGAGCGAGAGAGGGAAGAGTGGATCGAGGCCGTGCAGGAATCGATCGTCGAAACTCTGTCCAATTATGAAGTGGCCGAGAAGATCTGGTTCAACCAGTCGAACAGGAGCTGTGCCGACTGCCGAGCTTCCCATCCTGAGTGGGCCTCCATTAACCTCGGAGTGGTCATCTGTAAAATGTGTGCAGGTACACACATGTCGAACAGCACTTGCACACAAACATGCACGCACACTCTTATGCACTTAATGCACACATGCATATCCAGAAAAGGTCTGACCTCTTGTCCTGTACCTGTATGATTTTATGCATCACGTAAGTCATGAAGATACAGGTCAAGACCTTGTTCCTATTAAAAACATTAGAAGGGGAAAAATATGATCTCGGGGGCTTTGGCTGTGTAATGGTTGTTGGTGACAGATAGGCTGGTTTGAGTATTTCAGAAACTGCTGCTCTCCTGGGATTTTTCACACACAACGGACAAGAGTTGACACAGAATGGTACTTGAAACAAGGAACATCCAAATGTCTTGTTGATGAAAGAGGTCAGACTGGTTGAAGATGGGACAGTACAGGTGACATTTTTCTAATCTTCAGACATCCAGTTTTGGTGAGCCTGTGCCCACTGTATCCTCAGAATCTTGCAAGTGGCTGGAGACACATCACACATGGTGAATCAGATCCGGGAAAATATGCCATTCAAGCTTGGGGCTGGATCTCTGCCTCAACTGGCAACCAGCAGACAAAAAAACAAAACATTAAAACCAAAACAAATATCAAACAAATAAATGCAGGAAAAATGAGAAAAGAAAGAAAAGGCTCCAGTGAGAAGAGGCGGCTAAAATGCACGTCGTGTACTTTCGACTGGAACAGGTTTGATTTGTTCTGAAATGCTTTTCTGCGTACCACGGTTGTAAAGAGTGGCTATTGTGTGGCTGTAGCCTTCCTGTCAGCTGGAACCAGTCTGGCCATGTACACAAGGAATTAGAATTAGTATATCGTACTGTGGTCATTTTTCTCATCCCGTTAGCGATGTTGTATATGGTGTTGGAGGAGTGGCGGTGTACTCTTAAGGAGATCCTGAAACGTGAGCATGAGTTTACATAAGGTTATATTCTGTGCATCACGCATCAAAAGTATGTGATGCCCTCAAATTGGACAAAAAGCGTCCAGCGACACAAAGTCGTGTCGTTCCGACTGAATATTTCGGCGTATTGGACGAGAAAGGATATGTTTCCTATATGTTTCTCGTAACATGGATGCCGATAGCCTCAAAGTAAAGCAGACATCCTGCACTTTAACCTCAATTTATTCAGTGTTTCATTTCAACGTGCTGCAGTCGGGAACCAAAACAAAAACATCAGTCATTGTCCAATTAGTTGCAGACTGCATTGCATAATGCTAAGCCATAGTGGAGTTACCATGGTTACAGAGATTTATTTGATCAAATATGATTCACTCAGTTTCTTTTTCTGATAGAGTTGGCACTTTTTTTACACAGTCTGGAGCATATAGCGTTCGCTGTCTAGAGTATAGTGATCATACATTTGAATACATTTCTTAACTGTCTGTATTAAAAGAAGGAAAATTGCATTTGTCCTTTGCCGAAGGTTGTCAAGCGAAGCTGGTAAATGCGATGACAACAAGACCCGTGTGAGCAAACACTTGGCACTTAAACATTTAGCAGACACAGCACCCTGGACTGAGTCTCTGCAGTAGAGATCATTTAATTACTTTTAACTTTGTCAGTGAGAATAAGACGGAGAAGGAGAGAGGGAAAGAAAACGAGAGAGGAACTCTTATGTGTGGCTAATGATTAGACAAGCGCAGTGTGTTTTTAGCAGGGAAAAGTAAAAATTAGGCCCTGAGAAAACAAGAAGAATGAGAAGTGCTTTGTTTATTTAAGTTGTAATGAGCGGAGGTTGGGGTAGATAATCGCTGCAGCTCAGCTACTTTTCCATAGGAGAAAATGGCATCATGCTTCGAGAGATGAAGTCACTAAAGGATAGTAATTTAGAATCACGTTTACAAATCTTATGATGCACCCCTTATACTCTTGCCATTTCTCTCTCTCTTTTTTTTTTTTTTTTTTTTCTTCATTGTCCCTCCCTCGTCTCAGCCTTTTTGACAGTTATTGAGTTGCTCTTGCCTCCCCTGGTGCAACTGCAATAAGCTCTCTACATCAAACGTTGAGATAACGGACATTCCCCCAGTACAAACTCCTGTTTCCATAGGAACACTTTTTCACTGTTTTATTATTTTTCTTTTGCACAATTTTGTTTTTCTTACTTTCTATTGTAGGACGCTGACCTGTGATGAACTTAGTGTGTTTTTCATTTAAATCTCAGTTTCATAATGAAATGCTAATTATATTTTATCAACATTACTGATACAGTCTCAGAAGTGAATTGTTGTTCTTCCATATTTGCATGTTGTTTTTGCTATATTTATTATGTACATTAAACATAAAAAGCAGGCTAATTTGAAATTGAAAAGCAAAATGTAAAATGCACACACTTCTCAGACACATTAGGTTTTTCGACATCTTTGATGGCGTCTGAGGTCTCCATATTATCACTAATTACACAAGAGGGCTGCCTAATCCATATTCATATAATGTGTTTCTCTCGATGTTTAATTCATCCGTTTTTCTCATAAACAACGACAATGAAGCCTCAAGTTCAGCTAAGCAAACACAGGCCAACAAACACAATTAATTACTCATGATTCATTTGCAATTAATGCCTTTTTATGCCTTTCATTTGCAATTAGAGCTGTGACTAGTGAGAAATAAGGTCTTGAAATGGATAGGATTAGTGCGATAATGAGTTCCAGCTGAAGCTGAGTGCACAGGATAGGGTGCCGTGCGTTTCCGAGCTTTCGTAGTTTCATAGTTTTGGTTTGAAAGAAATATTTTTTAAAAACTTTTTCTATACAGCAAAAAAATAAAATTAAAAAAATCACCTGTCCGCATATTTAATTCTGGCCCTTCCTGAGGCAACCCTCCCCGTTTCCCGGGGTTGGGACGAGCATTGAGAGTGCTCTGGCTTGTGCAATCCTCCCTGACCGGGAATTGAACCCATGCCATGGCTGTGAGAGCACCACAAGCTAGCCACTAGTTCACCAGGGATAGTCCACTCATTTGGTAATGAGATGCATATGAAATTACCATAACAACCCAGATCCAAGTATTTTAATTGTTTTTTTAAAAATTTTTTTTTTAAACTGCATCTAACTTCGCCTTAAAGGTATTTCATCCCAGAAAAGCAATCACAGAGGGAGAGAAACATGAAATGCACTACAAACACAGTACTGCTTTTAATTTGTGAAACGAGGCCAACGTGCCACACTGAAAAGCAAAACCTTCGTTGCTTTTTTAAGACGTAATCACCATCTTCATGCCAGAGGTGAGTGTAATTCTATGTTTCGTTACAGCCATGCCACAGTGAAATGCAATAATCGTAGTTAAGCCACACTCGGGGAGCGTGGTTATGATCAGAGAAGGTTCAAAGGACCCCAAAATGTTGTTTTCCACGAGCTTTTACCATCTGTATAAAATAATGCCTTTTATTGATATTGTAATGCGCTGATGTTGAACCCGTAATCATTGGGATTTTCAGAAATGCTACTAAAATATGATAAAATTGTTTGCACCATGGGGGTTCGATTCCCGTCTCCGCCCTGTGTGCGCGGAGCTTGCCAGTTCTCCCCGTGCTTTGGGGGTTTCCTCCAGGTACTCTGGTTTCCTCCCCCAGTCCAAAGACATGCATTGTAGATTGTTATTGGCATTTCCATATTGTCTGTAGTGTGAGAGTTTGTGTGTGTGTGTGTGTGTGTGCAGTTGTGCCCTATGATGGGCTGGCACCTCGTCCAGGGTGTCCCTCACCTCCCTGGGATAGGCTCCAGGTTCCCTGTGTAGGATAAGTGGATGGATGGACAGAGGAGTTCCATATAAAGATTATTTCAGTCAGAAATGTAGCTACTAGCAACTGAAAATATGGTGGTAGTAGGGCAGTTAGTCTTTCCTTTAATACTAACTGCCACTGACTAGCTTTTAAGCTCAGCATTTTTGAGACAAGGATTAGACATTTATTAAGGTCTGCACTTCTGATCAGTATCAGTCTGACCCGAGTGATGTAACTTCTATAACCTTTTCTGTGAGTCTGGTCACAGATTAGTGCCTTCATGAGATCTGTGGTAACCTTGTAACTTCAGCATTTCTGTGTGTGTACCGCTCACAGGTCAACATCGGTTCCTGGGCTCCGGTATCTCACAAGTGAGGAGTCTGAAGTTGGACAGCAGCATTTGGACCAATGAACTGGTGGAGGTAAGTAAAAGTAAGGTCATTCGTCAACCTTGGCATCAATTTTCTTTCAATGTTTTTCACCTCAGAAATCGTCAACAATTGTCACCAGAGTGAAATCTTTCAGGTGTCATTAAACGGAAATCAGCCTTAAGCTCAAATAACCTCACTCAATCAGACAGAGCTAACGAGGCGTGACCTGGCCAATTAAAGAGTCAACAAACTTACCTGGACCTCAGAGCAATCAAAACAACCACAACATTAGCTTATTACCAATAAAATTATATTGAAATATGTCTTTTAGAACCTATTAGTTTCTTTTGGTGCCGAGTATATCATGATACACATGATCTGTTGTTCGCAACATGAAGCACCACAAAAAAAATCCTAAAAAAAGGACCTGGGTCAGTGTTATATAAGCCGTGCTGGATGCTTTGGTGTTCTTAGAAAAGCATGCTGTGTAGTGATTTATCACAATATCAGTATCATGATGTCTTACTGGCGTTCTGAGTAGCACTCTGTCTGGTGTTAAGCCTGATGAATTACTTATATGTTTGATTCATTTGTTTCCGTTCAAGCTCTTTTTGGAAGTTGGAAATGAGAACGTTAACAAATTCTGGGCTGCCAATCTTCCACCGGAGGAGGAGCTTCACAAGGGGGCGTCGCCAGAACAGCGTGCAATCTTTCACCGCAGGAAGTACAGAGAGAGGAAGTACAGGAAAGTTCTGGAAGGACTGAACAGCCAGGAGGAGCTCAACCAGGTGTGTGTCTGTATGAGAGTGTGTGTGTGTGTGTGTGTGTGTGTGTGTGTGTGTGTGTGTGTGTGTGTGTGTGTGTGTGTGTGTGTGTGTGTGTGTGTGTGTGTGGTTTCCATTTGTTCTCTGTATGCTCCATGTGTGTTTTTGTGGCCTTTGCCATCATGTTGTTATTTCTGTACCTTGTTAAAAGGTCCATTAGTGCTGTCGTTTATTGTGTGTGTGCGTGTGTGCCTGTGTGTGTGCACTGCATTCTCAGCTTACCTGGTAGCCCAGGTGTTAAATTGGGGTTGCCATGGTAACTGGTTTCCACAGATTTGTGGAATACACTACTCAAAATCCAGCTCCAAACAATCGAGCTGAGCAAACACAAGTCTGTTTATATCATGCTATAGTTTGCCATCGCACCTCAGGAAAATAATGAAAAACAATGAAAAATGAAATTTCTTGTGAATAAAACTGCACCAGGATAGTTTTGTTGTTTCTCTTTGCTTTTGGAGTGTGTGCATTATTTGACTGTCTGCATTTTGGCGGGGTGTGTTGTGTTTGTTCAGGATAACTACTGTGTAAGCCTCGGCGAAGCTATTTTCCTCGTTGCCAGCATCGGCTCAGATCAACAATGCTTCTGATTCTCAGACTGATGAGCAGGGGAAAAGTGGATTAGATGTTTGTGTGTGTGCGTGCGTGTGCGCATGTGCAATCATTGCGTAAGATGAAAGTGGTACAGAAGCGTCTAGGGTGAGTGCATGAATGAGAGAGAGAGAGAGAGAGAGATGTAAATGATAGATAAGATTACAAAGTAATCTAGGTGCATGCAGTGGTTGGGATGAGATTGTGTATGTACTGTGTTCAAAAATGTGTGTGAGTGGGTTGAACAAACTTGTTGAATTTGTTAAGCTGAGATTCGGTTATTATGGTTTTCAATATGCTTATACATTCAAGGATATTTGGATCAATAATTAACATCTTAAAACAACATTTTGTCTATATAGAAACTTATATATTGAATCAAGCACCAGTATGCTACATTACATATTATGCTAGAAGTTGTGTATTACTGCTCTACCATCTGTGTTTATACTTTCATACTCAATTCTGCTCTGAGCATCTAGTCTGTATAAAATTGTGTATATGGTTCTTGATTGTCTGTTTGGGTTGTTTATCTTGCTGTTGTGTGTGTGTGTGTGTGTGTGTGTGTGTGTGTGTGTGTGTAGAAATCGGCTTGCTTTCAAACCCTAATCCATGCAGTTATATAAAATGCTTGTGTGAATGTGTGTTTGTGTTTGGGAGGGTGTTGCTGGCTGTCTGGAAGTCCTTGTTCTCTGTCGGATTAGGCCTCTTTGGGGTGGATCGATAGGGTACGCGAGCTGCAGCTTTTCAGATGAAAGGCAGCGCTAGGTAGCATTACACTGGCTCTCTCTCTCTCTCTCTGCCAATGTCTGAAGCCATCTGCACTATTCTGTTTATCGACCGTCTCTTTTCCCATCACATTTTAATTGGCCTGCCTGCATTCCTTCTGCCGAAGCCTTGTATCCTTTCGAATGCTGTCCTTAACTATTATTTAGGTGTCTATGGCAAGAAATTGAGGCTCTTTCAGGTTTTACATAGGATTTCAGATTCCTTACCAGAATATCAAGTGTCAGGATGAATGGATACGTTTTAGCTCTTGCAAGCAAACGCATGTGTTAGGAAGCAGAGAGATGAACCTCACCTGGGCTGAGAAATTTTTAAATCATCCTAAACTTCATAAAATGCATTTTTAAAAAAATGAATTATTTCATTTCGAGTGCACAGACTGGTCAAAGTGTGAAACCTACTCCATCACTGTAGCTCTGAGTCAGAGTTGGCCGCATGACAGGCAAGTGTTAATGCGTCACCTGCTATGCAAATGTTGACCATGCAGCACAGCTTTACCAAAGGAAGAGGTTGGGTATGTGTAGGGTTAAAGGTGCTGCCAATTGCATATTCATTCATATCATAAAATCTGATTTTTTTTTTTTTTTAATGAGAGTAACAATGTAGGAGCCTTTGTACCATCTAAATTGCATTTATTTGTGAAACTGCTCCATCAAGCATTTTACTATTCAGTTTAGAAAAAAAATATGGTCTCCAAAACAAATTTTGGATTACTTTAACAACAGCTTAATGGTGTACCCAACTCTTGTTTTGTGTGTGTATGTGTGTGTATGTGTGTGTATGTGTGTGTATGTGTGTGTATGTGTGTGTATGTGTGTGTATGTGTGTGTGTGTGTGTGTGTGTGTGTATGTATGTATGTATGTTAATGTTCGTATCAAAGATCTGAATGGGGAAAATGTGTGATCTCTGTGACTTTAACTGTGGCATGGGTGTTGGTATCAGACGGGCTGGTTTGAGTATTTCAGAAACTGCTGATCTCCTGCGATTTTCATGCACACAAGTCTCTAGAGACTGGACAGTTGAAAACTGTTTTTTTTTCCCCCTAATCTTCAACAGTTTCAGTGAGTCTCATGATAGCCAAGAACAAGAATCAGAGGCTGACAGGAGTGGAACCTGATGTAGTCTTCTGCTGTTTTAGCTCCTAGAACTCAAGGTTTGATGTGCATTCTGAGATGCTTTTCTGCTCACCACGGTTGTAAAGAGTGTTTAGATGGGTTACTGTAGCCTTTCTGTCAGCTCAAACCAGTCTGGACACTCTCCCTTGACCTCTCTCATCAAGAAGTCGTTTAAATCCAACTACTGCTCACTGGATGTTTTTCTTTATTGCGCCATTCTGTGTAAACTCTAGAGACTGTTGTGTGTGAAAATTCCAGGAGATCAGCAGTTATAGCAATACTTAAACCAGTCCATCTTACACCAACAATCATTGAGATCAATTTTTTTTCCGATGGTTGATGTTGATTGTTGATTCACATACCCGAAGCTGCTGGCCCGTATCTGCATGAGTTTATGCACTGCATCGCTGCCACACGACTGGCTGATTAGATAATTGCATGAATGAGTAGGTATACAGGTGTTCCTAATAAAGTGCCCAGTGATTGTGTGTGTATATATACTGTGTATATATATGCACACACCACCATAATGTGTATAGTATAAATGCACAAGCCTTTGAACCTCAACTTTGACTGCTTCAGTTGCAATTTGTTGGTTCAGTGGATGAAACACTTTTCTGTGAAATGTCCTTTACTCTATTATATGTCACTGAATATACAGTACAGTATAGGCAACACAATGACTCTGTGATGTTCAAAATTAGATGGTTATAGCACATTACAGTAATTCCATGAGAGCAGTTTCAAGAATAGATGATCCCCCCCACACTTCATTACTGCTATATGAATAACTAGCAGTACCATCAGAGATGTTATTAACTGAACATTCATTACTGTTAAAGTGTCTCAGAACCGGATATAAGAAATACTCAATGCTGATGTTACTGATCCTTTAAGGCTTGTGAATTTAGTGCCTATGCTAATAAATTTCCATTATACCAAATATTAAAAAGTTTCATGCTGAAGTACTGAAGATTTGTTTATTTCACCCCTTGTTTCTTAAAGAAAATACAGTGACCGTTTTCGCCCCTTTAACCAATCTGCAGCCTTAAATGGTCTCCCCCTGAAGTTTTTGTCCCTTCTGTAGTAGATGTGTGGAGGTTCCTTAAAAAAGAGAAGCACTCTTGAGATCATTCTGAAGGATTGTGACATTTTTAAGTAATCGATTATGTAATTTTAGTTTATTAGATGGATAATAATTGAGCACCAAAGGAATTCTCTTTATATTTGCAGTGGACTGTTAATCGATCAGTGCATTTGTTCTCTGAAGGAGCAGAGAGATCACATTCCCACTAAATTGTTCAAAGAACCTTATTTGTGATGAAGCCAGTAAAGATGTTCCCAAATGAAAGTTTCATTTTATGGCCCATGATTATATACGCTCACCTGCCAGTTTATTGCGTCTACCTTGTAACTAAACTCATTGGCCGTATTATGAGATACCATAAAGTACCATACAGTATGTGCACTTTATAGGTATACAGTATTAATATACACCATATGGCCAAAAATATGTGTCCATATGTGGGCCCTCACTAAACTGTTGCCACAAAGTGGGAAGCACACAGTTGTATAGAATGTCTTTGTATGCTGTAGCATTACAATTTCCCTTCACTGGAACTAAGGGGCCCAAACATGTTCCATCATGACAATGCCCCCGTGCACAAAGCGAAATCCATGAAGACCTGGTTTGCCAATCGTGGAGATCTTGAGTGGCCTGGACAGAACCATGTTCCAAAACTGTTCTAGTGGAAAGCCTCCCCAGAAGAGTGGAGGTTATTATAACAGCAAAGGGGGACTAAATCTGGAATTTGATGATATGGTTGGGATGGTCAGATGTCCATAAACCATTGGCCATGTAGTGTACATACATACATACATACATACATACATACATACATACATACATGTGACAAATTACAGGAAATATCAACATAAATTGTCTAAGTAAGGTATTGAGCCACCTGAAAAGCTGTGGTGTACATTGGTATCAAGTTTGTGGAACTGTACTAGATGGATGAACACCATTCTTCCAAAGGATATTTCCTGAATTGGTGTTTGATGATTTTGATTGAGAGCACCATAACACGTCACTCCGAAATCTCCCGTAAGTGTTCAATTGGGTTGAGACCTGGTGACTAGCATATGATGTACATAATTTTCATCCTCATCAGACAATTCAGTGAGCCGTCCTGCCCTGTGGATGGGGGCGGAGTCATCCTGGAAAAGACCATACCAGTCAGGATGGAAATGTTTCTTCATAGAATTAGTGATCATTGAGAATTACTTTGCATTACTTTGCAGTGACTCTTCCCTCCAAGTGGACAAGTGGACCCAAACCATGCCACCAAAATGTCCCCTACAAATCATGACCGAGCTAACCGTTTTTCCTTTAAATTGTCACAGTATATATGAGTGGGTGTTTGTGTGTGTGTGTGTGTGTGTGTGTGTGTGTGTGTGTGTGTGTGTGTGTGTGTGTGTGTGCTTCTAGGCTTTGTGTTCTGCAGTCCTGCAGCCTGATGTGTTGTGGACCATGGCATTGGTGTTCAGTGGGGCAGATGTGATGTGTGCTACAGGAGATCCTGACTACTCCACTCCTTACCTATTGGCTCAGAAAGGAGGCCAGAGGCTGCAGATGGAGTTTCTCTATCACAATCAACTCTCAGGTGTGTGTGTGTGTGTGTAGGTGTGTGTGGAGAGGGGGTGTGTTTCACTTAAGTGCTTGTCCTCCCCTTGCAGACAAATGATCTGTCAGTAGAATTGTCCATTCAATCAAAAGCCACTGAGTAATGCATGGCACATGTAACTTCAATTTGCATATCTTCTATATCCACTATTTCTCAAACCGTGTCATTAGGTCAGTATATTTACATTCTGTCAGGACTTAATATATTCTTTTTATTCGTTTTAGACATCAGCCATGCAAATGTCTGTTTTTTTTTTTTTGTTTTTTTTGGCAAGATTCTTTTTGATCCTTAATCCAAAATGTGTTCTAGCAGGTGCATATTAGTCATTCACAATGATTCTGAAGTGCTTGGAATATTTCAGGAAATTCATTCATTCATTCATCTTCAGTTACTGTTTTATACTGGTCAGTGGCTCCAGAGATTATCATAGAAAGTCTGGGTGTGAGGTAAGAATACAACCAGGATGAGACAACAGTACATCCACACGCGCATTGTCTTACTCACGCACACTTAGGATTGATTTTAGCATCGTCAGTGTTTTTTGGAGGTGGGAGGAACCAGAGAACCTGAAGGAAACATGGGAGAATATGCAAAAGTTCACACGGATAGCAGTTCGAGCTCAAGATTGTTGTGCTGTACGCCTGTGCTGGCCCCTGAAAGAAAATGTTATTTCATATCAAGCATCAAGTCTATTCTTTATTAATACTCTGTTGCTCCTAGTTTATTTATTTAAGTTTATTGCTGTTCATGAAAGCACTGAGAAACAACTAATGAAATTATAGATGGCGGTAGCAATACCATTTTATAATAAGCAAAAACGTTTAAGCTATGTATTTACATGAAGTAACTGAGGGAATGCAGTTGCTCCAATGCAGCTACGCTTTGTTAAGAATTCTGGTCATGCTAAAAAAATGATTAATGTTCAAAAGGGAGAATTTGACCTCTCACTAGGGGCCAAGGCCAGGTTTTCCCAGGAACCCGATTCGATTCGATCTTCCCCGCTAACAGTCGTAATTGATTTGAGGTCACCTAGTTGTTATAGTGACAGGCTTTTGTCACTGGCTGATGATGCCCTCCCCCACCAGCCAACACCCACACACCCTCTTTTCAACAGATCATTTCCTCTGCAAGCACCTCTAATTTGTGTGTGGTGTGTATATGTGTGTGGGTGTGTGCGCGCAGAAGTGATTAGATTGAGCTGTTCCTGTACTGCTCATTCGAGGCCTCTTCAGAAAGTGTGCCAGGTAGCCCAATTAGTCCATCCTCACAACACACAGGCCCAAATGTTTACCAGCACTCTTTCAGTGTTGTGCTAACATCCTTAACAGTGAAGCAGCACTGAGGCCACACAGGAAACACCACGGTGTCCATATGGAGCCGGAGCCTCATTAACTGCATAGTGTAACACTGTGTGCACCTCACTTGAGTAACAGCCTGATATTGTCCCTGACAGGTGGGGACACAGAAACACAGATATGTACACGACTCGGGCACAGACACCTCTATTTTGCTCCTAGTTGCTGTTAGTGCAGGCAGTTGAACATAATTATAAAATCACGTTGTCTACAAACAGCGTTATCGATTTCCATGCCGAAAAATAATCTTATTCATGAGCAGATCCGATTATCATTATTTAAATTCTAAATATGCGTGCAGCACTACTAAGACCCCCAAGTTCTACTTATCGTCTTCCTACCTTATTATCGTTTCTAATACCCCTCGTTTTTAACAAAAAGAGAGGGGCTGGAGGGAAGAGATGGTAGGATGGCAGAGATACTTCAATTAAAAAGGCTTTTCAATTAAAGTTATTTGAACTTGAGCCATGAAAGGGGCTGGAGGTGCTTGATAAAATCTCGCAGGTATTGCCGGCCCTCCCGAAGAAAATTGAACCTGCGCATAGCGGCTAATTGAATCTGAAACCGATAAGGGCGAACCCTGAAAAGATGTTAGAAGTGAAGGATGAAACAGGAGGGAGGAAGAGGAGAGGAAAGTAGAGAGCAGTGGGGGTGAATTCCAAAGTTCTCAGTGTTTTTAAAAAAAAAAAAAAAAAAAAAAAAAAAAAGGAAAAAAAAAAGTTTTGCTGGCGTCCTTCTTGAGCAACCTTGGGAGGGAGCGAATAAATATGGATATATGAAATGTATAAATGAAAAAGAAGTTTAAAATGGCTCTGGTTATCGAGAAACTTCTGAGGCGGAAAGGCTCTGTCGAGCTTTTTAGTGATTGTGCTGTAACCTAAGCCAGTAGAGAATAACGAACCGGCTTAAGATTGACTCATTGAGGATTGGATTGTGCTTTACACCACACACACAGACACACACAGACACACACACACACACACACACACACAGATCTTAAGCTTTCAACACTTTATTGGATTATTCCTAATCAGTCCTTTTGGTTTTTTCTTTTCTTCTCTCCTCCTTTTCTCTTAGAGTTTGCAAAGCTGGAGATGGTAGGTGACAGCAGATCTTCAGTAGACATTTCCTCTTTCATGGATGGGTTTCTTTACTGTTCGGTCAACATGCTGAAGAGCACGCTGGATAAAAAAGGGAGAGACGGTGAGTCTATAAGATCCTCTGTTGGCACTTACACAAACACATCTATTGGCCAGTTCTACTGGACACAAAAGGGGCGATGTGGTGAATCCATCCAACCATCCCTCCCCTCCACCCACTCATTTACATTTATGGCATTTGGCAGACGCCCTACATCTACATACTCGCATCCGAGCAGTTGAGGGTTAAGGGCCTTGCTCAAGGGCCCAACAGTGGCAGGTGCTGGGGCTTGAACTCATGATCTTCTGAGCAGTAGACCACTGAACCTTAACCACTGAGCTATCACTGCCCCTCTTTCCTTCCACTCCATCCAGGGTTTTCACACCCAAAACCCAGTACAGTATTGAAATATGTTTACTGGTAATGTCCAAGCTTTGTATCATTCAAACATGCAGATTTTACAGGGGATTTTATCAGAATATTCACATTTGCCATGGATGCCTCATTATCCATCAGCTGTGTCTTCTTACTGCTTACCTCATATTACGCTTTTCCTCTCATTATCGCTTTTCTCTGCTCCTGTTTTAAATCCTCAAAGGTGTCCACACTATAGCTTTTCCATGTAAAACATGCTCCCAATCCATTTTTGGAACACCTCCTGTTTGTTTTATTACACTTTAATCACTATTATTGCCACAGAGTAAACAGAATAATACAGACTAGTATTTAAATAAAGAAAATTTTTGTGGAACTTATTAACTGGTTGCTCTGGGATCCTAATGGGACTCTAAATGAGTGTTTTATTAAAGGTGGATAAACCACTCCAAACCTGTATTAGACCATAAACCTTTTCATAAAAGACTCGTAGACCGTCCTAGTATTAACTGGAACACCAATTATATATGTGTTGTGCCTCATTAGAGTGCTTAAAGTTTGAGCTACAATTAGTATAGATTGAAATTGTTCCGATATGATACTGCAATTTCTCAATTCACTAAACATAATAATGAATTACTTTGCTTCACTTATATCTACTCCTTGGTTAGAGTATTAAAAACGAAAAAGTTATTTAAATTAAAATGCTGAAATATAGTGTTTTGAAAACTTTTGATGGCAGTGTACTAATATCTGTTCTTACTTGACATTTTCCTGGATTTGTATTAGGTTTAATCCTGGTCTATTGCATGCGCGATATCCATTCCATATTCCCGTCTAAATCATTTCTTCCTAAAGGGTACTCACTATGTTTGATTCTGCATCTATTTACCTATTTACCTCAACAGCTATGCATAAGCTGATCACACATCAGCTGCTTTGATTCTTGCTTAACTACTGTAGTTAAAAAGAGCTTGTAGGACAGCACGTCTTGCATCAGCGTTTGGTGAAGACACTAAACACATCAGCACACATCATCATTTCCACAAAGGTGTTACTCTTTAGAGAGCTTAAAACTTTTATTCTCTCCTTATGTTCTCTTCTGTCTCACTGTAGCTACTCATCAACATCTGGACTGGGGCTTTGGGCCCGCTGGTAATTACAGAGAGAGGGGTAAATTTATAGTTCTCCCCTGGGATCGGGGTAAAGGAAGGGCCCTATATTCAGCTCACTCACACTATGATAGCAGGAGCAGCTGGAGGCTCCTATCCTCTTGAGAGCTTTTCCTTTCTCTGGATCCCTCCTCATTGCAGCCCAAGGGGAATTTGCTGTTGCTACAGCATCCTGTCTGCTTTTCCTTTCTTCTACCTGTGAGTGTAGAAGAAAGTGGTTCTTACAGCTAGACTACACGTCGGGAAGTGGGTGGAGTGTCAGTTTCCCTGCTCTTGCTAAAAGTGTACATTGCTGGAAATGTTGAGAGATGAACCCATGTTCAATTACTGTGAAGCCCATATGTTTTCTGTAACGGTTAGGAATGAGAGTGCTGAAAATTCAACTGACTCTCGTAAACTCGGACCTCCAACTATAGGAAAAATGACTTGGAATTCAACCCAGAGTTTTAGCACATGACGTCTAATCAACTTGACTGCTCACAGCATCAACTGCTCTCTCTCTCTCTTTATATATATATATATATATATATATATATATATATATATATATATATATATATATATATATATATATATATATACACACAGTCATGTGAAAAAATAAGTACACCCCATGGAAATTGTTGGCTTTATTGACACGTTTGGACAAGCAAATGTTTGATCATCATTGAAACAGTGCCTGTTAATAAAGTTGATATACTTGAAGAAAACCACAAGGAAAATTAGCACATCTGTTAGAATAAATCTCAATAGATGTGATATTATTCTGTGGGAAAAGTAAGTACACCCTTTGTCTCAGAAGCTAGAATTGCCCCCTTTAGCAGAAATAACTTCTTGTAGGTGTTTTGTATAATTGTCCACCAGTCTCTGCCATCGGCTTGCTGGAATTTTTGACCACTCTTCCATACAATATTCTTTCAGTTGCAAGATGTTTGAGGGTTTTGTTGCATCTACTGCCTGTTTCAACCCCCCCCCCCCCAAACATTTCAATGGGACTCAAATCCAGGCTTTGTCTAGGCCATTCCATAACCCTCCATTTCTTCTTTTTGAGCCATTCCTTGGTGGATTTGCTGGTGTGCTTAGGATCATTATAACAAACAATGTGTTCCAAGTTCAAGTATTTTTAACTATCCAATTAGCCAAAGCATTAGTTACCTTGTCACTTTCAGGTTTTGTTATTCGCCCACGAGTATCGCAGTCCTGTAATATAGATTGGGAGGCCCTGTGGAGATGGTTTCGGCAGGGTGTTTTGCTTTGCGGTGATGTGTCAAAGACGAATGACTACTGTGGTAATTAAATTCGGCTTTGCAAACCGTGCACGTTACTTTTGTTTTCTACGACGATCCGTTGGGCAACTTTTTAAAGTGAAACTTTCCGCTTAAAACTCCTTCCTTGTCCCCATCAATCATTAGCCAGGATGGTTCGGTTTGGCGGCACACATGTAGCCCCAAGTCATAGATCATAGGTCAGCCGCCACAGGAAGTAAACAAAGTACAACTGCGTTAATTGCGTTAATTTTGATAACATGTTAAATATTTCAAATTAATCGCAAAAAATGAACGTGTCGGAATTTTGACAGCACAATTCAGTTCACCGTTTTGATTAAGTAAATGTATATCACTCATCACAGTTACCTGACTAGATTGTCGCTAACAAAATACGAGCATGGAAGCATCCCTGTGTTTTTTTTTTTTTTCCTTTTTTTTCCCCTTCCTCTTTGTAGCTCAAATGCAAGGAGGTCGAAAATAACATAACTTCCGATGCAAGTGGAACTCAGCATTAACTGATACTGCACCTAGACCAGGTGCTGTTGACTGGTGGATGTGACTCGGTGATGTACAGGTGCATCTCAATAAATTAGAATGTCGTGGAAAAGTTCATTTATTTCAGTAATTCAACTCAAATTGTGAAACTCGTGTATTAAATAAATTCAATGCACACAGACTGAAGTAGTTTAAGTCTTTGGTTCTTTTAATTGTGATGATTTTGGCTCACATTTAACAAAAACCCACCAATTCACTATCTCAACAAATTAGAATACTTCATAAGACCAATAAAAAAACATTTTTAGTGAATTGTTGGCCTTCTGGAAAGTATGTTCATTTACTGTACATGTACTCAATACTTGGTAGGGGCTCCTTTTGCTTTAATTACTGCCTGAATTCGGCATGACATGGAGGTGATCAGTTTGTGGCATTGCTGAGGTGGTATGGAAGCCCAGGTTTCTTTGACAGTGGCCTTCAGCTCATCTGCATTTCTTGGTCTCTTGTTTCTCAGTTTCCTCTTGACAATACCCCATAGATTCTCTATGGGGTTCAGGTCTGGTGAGTTTGCTGGCCAGTCAAGCACACCAACACCATGGTCATTTAACCAACTTTTGGTGCTTTTGGCAGTGTGGGCAGGTGCCAAATCCTGCTGGAAAATAAAATCAGCATCTTCAAAAAGCTGGTCAGCAGAAGGAAGCGTGAAGTGCTCCAAAATTTCTTGGTAAACGGGTGCAGTGACTTTGGTTTTCAAAAAACACAGTGGACCAACACCAGCAGATGACATTGCACCCCAAATCATCACAGACTGTGGAAACTTAACACTGGACTTCAAGCAACTTGGGCTATGAGCTTCTCCACCCTTCCTCCAGACTCTAGGACCTTGGTTTCCAAATGAAATACAAAACTTGCTCTCATCTGAAAAGAGGACTTTGGACCACTGGTCAACAGTCCAGTTCTTCTTCTCCTTAGCCCAGGTAAGACGCCTCTGACGTTGTCTGTGGTTCAGGAGTGGCTTAACAAGAGGAATATGACAACTGTAGCCAAATTCCTTGACACGTCTGTGTGTGGTGGCTCTTGATGCCTTGACCCCAGCCTCAGTCCATTCCTTGTGAAGTTCACTCAAATTCTTGAATCGATTTTTCTTGACGATCCTCATAAGGCTGCGGTTCTCTCGGTTGGTTGTGCATCTTTTTCTTCCACACTTTTTCCTTCCACTCAACTTTCTGTTAACATGCTTGGATACAGCACTCTGTGAACAGCCAGCTTCTTTGGCAATGAATGTTTGTGGCTTACCTGGTGAACCAAACTGAGAGACCATTTTGAAGGCTCAGGAAACCTTTGCAGGTGTTTTGAGTTGATTAGCTGATTGGCATGTCACCATATTCTAATTTGGTGAGATAGTGAATTGGTGGGTTTTTGTTAAACGTGAGCCAAAATCATCACAATTAAAAGAACCAAAGACTTAAACTACTTCAGTCTGTGTGCATTGAATTTATTTAATACACGAGTTTCACAATTTGAGTTGAATTACTGAAATAAATGAACTTTTCCATGACATTCTAATTTATTGAGATGCACCTGTATTTACGCAGCTCGACTTGTGAACTCAAAAAATATGGTAGAAGAAACAATCAACATTGCCTATTTTTTCAGTATGGCTTCTGTCGCAGATCCTCTGTTGTGGTTTATCCAATCACGTGTTTATGTAAATTATTTAGCTGAAGGCAGCTCATTGAGAAAGGGAAGACTTTTCACATACTTTCATTTTTATTTCATTTTCCCTCTCTGATCTGATTAGTGAAGTAATGTGTTTTATTTATTTATTTATTTTTTAAAGAAAAGAAAATTTGTAAAAGCCAATTGGACAGAGATGCATTTACTTTTCCGCTTCCAGTTCAGACCTGAGCTCAGACTCTGCTAGTCAAACATGGTAACGTGATGCAACACTGCAAAGGAACTCATGAGCACTTTGAAATTCATGCGTTTTATTCATAACCTTGAAATAATCATTAATGGTTAAGCATTAAAAGGTAGTTTCGGAAATTTTAGTTGAATCCCCTTGAGCTAGAAAGATAACATTTGTGTACATCTCAGAGCAGTGCCATAATATTCTGTAAATGACACACACACACAAAAAAAAAAAAAAAATGGGAATTTGTTCCTGCTTGCTATGAGCTGTAATATGGCACTCCTTCTCTCAATTTCTGTCTAGCTCTTATTTGTCCTCCTCTTATTCACTTTGGCCTCTTCAAGTGGCCGAGATTAAAACCTCCGTGTCGGCTCTGTTGAAAGCCACGGCTGATAAACTGCTTGTTATTTCATCTATTATAAACAAACATTCAAGAGTAGCCGTAATGTCGGCTTAAGTGTAGTGCTTCCACTGAACATTTCAAAGGCACTACTTCAACAGCGTAATTCAACTTCTTAATCAAACAAGAAGTGCTGCTTCACATTTCCAACAGAGAGGAAGGCGTGTTATTATTTATTTATTTATTTTCCTTTTCATGCCTGTGCACCCAGGTTGCTTCAAAGCCTTTTACACTAATGGTTGGGAGCTCTATGTATAAAACCTGTTCTTAATAATTAATAAGGAGTTTCTGAGGATTTTAGTAAAGACATTTTTGGCTGCTTTTCTGAAGGCTTCCAGTTAATTCTTTTAAGTCAACTCTCAACCTGTTATTTTTATATATATATATATATATATATATATATATATATATATATATATATATATATATATATATATATATATATATATATATATAAGAGAATAAAAAATGACATATTTAGGTCTAAATCACATGTTTAAGATATTAAAATGTGAGAGGTACAGTATGTGGCTTCTTTCTAGTTTGGTTTTGTAAATTGCTTCCTATTTTGTGCACAAGATTGTGTTTAAAAGATACATTGATTTTGTTATCCTTTTTTATCATAGTGCCTTTAAGAGCCTAAGTGGTTGATTTTGTATTTTTGTGTGTGTGTGTGTGTGTGTGTGTGTGTGTGTGTGTGTGTGTGTGTGTGTGTGTGTGTGTGTGTGCATGTTCTCCTTCTTAAACACGCTCATGCTTGCAAGCACACCAGCACATCGACACGCACTGTCTAAATTGAGTGACAGGTTTGGAACCGAAACCTCTAATTTCTGATTAGTTTGTGTTTCTCTCTCTCTCTCTCTCTCTCTCTCTCTCTCTCTCTCTCTCTCTCCCCCCTCGTCTTCCGTTCTGCGGTTACTTCACAAGGTCAGTGTTCTAGCAGCTCCGTTCCCTGTGATTTTTTTCCCCCCTGTCCTCCTCTCATCTAATCATACCTCCCTCTCTCTTTACTCACACATGGATCCTTTCAGGTTCATCAGTGTGTCTGATGGCTCTGCGCTCGCTCAGTTGGAGCTGCCCGTTAACGTTCACAAGGATGTACACAAACTGCAGGGCTGCTGGTTTGTTTTACATTGCTTTTGAAATGTATTACCCGTGGCCTTGTGTGTGTCAAGTCTGATATCCTTGTTTGGATTGGCAACTTTCATGGAAATGAGCAAACATTTCACACGCAGTGATATTTTGAGATGAAACTTTATATTATTGTATTTATTTAAGTTTATACAGTTATTTTTCCAAACCTTCTGTTGAAGGGTGCAAATACTGTATCAAGGACATTAGTTGCTACTGCCATTGTCTTACCCATTTTACAGTATCTGTTTATTGATTATATAATGGATTTAAAGTTAAAGACACACACACACACACACACACACACACACACACACACACACACACAGTCATTCACTGCCACGAGTCAGTCACAAAAGCGTGTAAAGTGCTATTCCAGTGCTCTATTTTGGATGAAGTGAAAGCAGCCACATCTGCCCCCTTATAAATCATGCAGCATTTTTCGAAAGCGCACACGTGTGGGTGCAGTGCTTACACACAGACACACACAAGTACACAAAAAACATGCACACACATCAAAAATATCATAAAAGCGAGCTATGTTCTCATTGACTGACTCTGTTAGTGTTTTGTGCTTTTAAGCAGAGGCATTTCCTGAATGGACCCTTTTTGACGCATACCATGCTCTGTGTGATTTGATCCTTCAGCAAAGAAAGTCTCTAGGAAGCTTGATCTGTTTACATATTGAATTAGGTATATTTTAAGCCCACGTTGAATATGCAAGTATGTTCATGCTTGTACTTGTGTGTATTTACTGCATATTTATTGTAGAATAACCATGTAGTCTGTTAGAGTTACAGTTGTGTTTTTTTTTTTTTTTTTTTTTTTTTTTTTTCCTCTTTCAGGATAGCTTTGAAATGTTGCCATGGTAGCTGATTTTCAGCATGTCTGCAAACATGAAAATAATGTAAATGCAGTGTTTTCAAAGGATTGTGCTTTTTTGTTATTCTTTCACTGAAAGACTTGATATGGTTTAGTCATAAATGTGTTTCCGAATATTGTCCTTTTCAAGTGAAGGTGGGAAATGATCTAACGTGATTTATCTTGGTTTCAGTTTTTTTTCTTGCATCACAAAAAGCTGCAATTGTAACAGGGCTGTGTAGACTTTTTATATCCACTGGATATGTTTCTTGTCGTCATCGCATCCATACGCATGTATATAGTCGCGTGAAGAAATATCGCCCCTCTAAGTAGAGCTGTTCCTTCTGCTCAATTTTATTCATCGGATGGGATGTCCATAAGGGTTAACGGATGGATAGTCAGTTAGGGGAAAAGGATATTTAATCGAGTGTCGCTTTTCAACTGCAATTAAATGTTCCTCCTGTCAGTGGCAGTGCACATGTTTGTGGCTGACTGATGTAATACAGAGAAATAATGGATAATAAGAAAATGCACAGCAAAAGCATTCCTGAATGTTAACTTAATATTTCTAGTACTGTGGAAATGTGTGATCTAGCATCAGTTAATATAATACAATATTTTCAATAAGATGTTATAAAAAATGTACAAATTAATGCTCCACAAGGTTACCCGAGAGTCGTAACAAGAAAGCATTCGCCCTATCATCAGGAGAGTCGGTGAGTTCGGTTTCTGACGATGGCATTCGTGACCGGCAGCCAATGGGGGCAAAATCTGTCATTCTCTCTCGATCTCCTTTTAATCACAGCAACGCCAGCCAATTGTGGAGGTCTGTGATCTTATGTGTGCAGAAGAGAGCGGATAGAGGAGATTGATAAAGATGCAGAGGTTGGCTTCAGTTGACCTCAGAGGGAGGACATGATAGCCTTCAGCCTCCCATGCTCGTAGCTGTTGTGGGATAGGGGGAGGGTTAGGTAGTGGGTTGGAATTAGCAAGACCAAACTGGAAGAAAACTGGGGGGAAAAAATCAAAAAAGAAAGAAAGTGTACTCCATGCGAATGTAGCAGACGATGGAAAGCATCGTGAGCGGCCGACGCATGCCGTATGTATAGTGTCGCTTCTGGCTCTTAATCTGCAATGTTGCAAGTGTCCATAGTATTTTAAGACTGTTAAGGGAGTTATACTACACTCACATAGTGATTTTAGTATTTGAATACTGACACCTCAAATGGTTAACTGGTTATTTAAAAACCAGTGCACACGCATACCTCCAAGGCCATGGTGCAACAAAATAAGGGTTATGCACTCAACATATGCTAGGATTAGTACAGCTAGTTTTTCACACAACATGTAAGAGATGAGAAAACTACATCTACTCCTCCTGCCTGATCCTGACACACTTCTACTCCCGTGGTTCCTCTTGCCCTCCAGAGATCTTCCTGATTCATCCCGATGCTCTACTTCTGCACGTACTGCTGCCGTGGATGCTCCCACATTGATAGCCTAAAGACTGCACTCCCAAAAAGACCTGCCCAGGTCTCTCCCCTGCTTCAGTCCATAATCTCAGCTGGATACTGTAGAATTGTATCGAAGACTATGCTCATGCTCATTCTGAACATCCTTTTAACACACTCGCTACTAATTTACTTTACAGTATACAATTGTGGAAGAGTAGTGATTTATAATCCCTCTTTCCGGTGTCAGAAGATGATAGGTTCCCTCTTGAGTCTGATTTCTTCCTCATGTTGTTTTGAGGAGTTTTTCCTTTGCCATTGTTCCCTCTGGGTTTCTCATTAAGGATCTGCATCCAGATTTCTGTAAAGCTGCTTTATGACAGTGTTGTTAAAAGAGCTACACATTGAATTGAAAACTACACTTACAGTCTCTGTTACTGTTACGGTCTGATACTTGTGGTCCTGGTGGTCCAAAGGACTATATACCAGATGGTATAAGGGGAAAATGAGCCTGTGAGAAAGGTGTGAGTGGTTATCTGAATGAAACACTTATGCAGAAAGTTCAAGATAAATGGGAAAGAGCCCTTGTCCCATACAAGAGACAACCCATCAGCATGCGGTCTGTTGTCCAGTTGCGCTGTGTAGTAATGAAAGAGGTTTGCTCTCTTCACATGTCACAAGTAGTGGAGATGATGCTCTGTGCTATGCTGCTTTGGCTAGGGAGGTGGTTTCTAGGGTTTTGATGAGGACCTGTGCATTGATTTACAGTGAAATGGCATCACCTCCTTATAGTCAGTGGTCCAAGTTTCTTTTCCATCAGCACAACTACTTATGCCGGTTGTTGCTGATGAGGCCCAACAAACATGCATTTTGAGCTGTGCTTTGCAGCACATTGACCAGTGTGGGTTATTAGAGACAAAGTTTCAGAAAATGTGTCCACTTGCAAGTTTGTGTCTGTGGTGCATTTTATTCAGTTCAGTGGAATGAATGGGACAGTGGGGACAGTTGAGCAGAGCTCGGCTTTATGCAAATGAGTCTGTCTGCATTTAACCATTTGGGGGGGAAAAAGTAGATGCTATTCATCATTATAATATGGAGCTTTTCATTATCATTGTGCTAGTAATAACTAATCATTATTAATTTGAACCTTTATCACTTTATCCTGGTTAGGGTTATGTTTGATCTAATGCTCCCAGGAACTCGGAACAAACTTGCTACTAAAATCCTATACTGATGAGTGGAAAGCTTACATACATTATGATTAATTATACAACAGTTAATTCTGGTGCATTAACATGTTTGGTCAAGGGGTGTTCCAAGAGTGATGATATTTACTGGGACGTACCTCTGTGCGCATCACGCCGCTCGTCTGTGTTCGCCACATAAAGTTCCACTTCCTGGTTCGAAACTGTTACTACGGTAGAGTTGGCAAACATGACAAACAATATTTTTCAGGAATATAATTTAATCTTCTATCAATCAATCTTAAAATATGAATGCTTGACAGATAAAGATGAAAAGGGAAGAAGGGACACCAGTTCTACCAGAAGCACCGATAACAGGAATGTACAAATCAGTGTGAGCTAACCAGCTCTCTGGCTAATTGGCGATATCGTATCCAAAATGTTTATAGAACTGTTGTATAAAAGCAATATCGCACTCACAGTTGTACGGTTATAATAAATATCGGCATGGCTATGATTAGCTATGGCCAAGTCACAGCCATTCCGATATTCAGTATAACTGCACTCTTGCTCGTGCAATATTGCTTAATTAACATCAAGGCTTAGAAAGTAGTCCAGGCTGCACTCTAATGCAATATCTTTTTTTTATAGTAACATCTTGCGCAGGGATTTATATCATCAACGATCCATATAAACTGATTAAAACAAAAATGTAATTGATGACATGAAGTTTTCAGTAAAGAGACATTTATTTAACATTTTAGGAAGAAGTCACCAGTGTCAGCGCTTTGTAACAGTCAGAGGTAAGGCTTTAAGTTTATACCAGTTTGTTTAGTTGCCCAAAGACATGTTTATGGTTTTATTTTGTTTTGTTTTTTAACCAAAT